>CM034152.1:135186274-135541274 GCA_019776745.2 Taxus chinensis | reverse complement strand
GGTTAATCATACATAAAATAATAGAAAGTTGAGAGTATCCTTTAACAAGATAATAAAAACACTAAATAATAAGAAATGTAACTCTTAATTTTCCTACGAATTGAAATGTTTCTGCCATCATTTCTCTCTACGAGGTGTCTAGATCTCTTAAAGAAAATATTTGGAGTAAAATATTACAATGGTATAATATTTTTTATTAAATTAATGATTATAACACTTCTTATGGTAATTCTACTCATTCCAAGGTTCCTTGAATTGGAAAAGAGTGTACTCAAGTTATGAAAACAATGTAATACAATGTCAAAAAGAATGAGTTGAATGGGATTTATTTATTGATGTGAGAAAATCTTAGCTCTAATGATTCGAAGACGATGGAATCCGCAAATAATGAAGGCCGTCCGACACTATTTAAGAGAGCTTTTACATCATCAATAATAAATGAATATGAAAATATAAATTGTAGTCTATACTAATCATAACTTGAAACAACATTTCAAATGAGAGTTTGTAAATTTATATTTAAAAAATAACATATGAAGATTATAATTATGGAGGGGCTCACTAAAAGTGGGTTCATTTGTATATTTTATTAGGTTGAAATAAAATCAACATCTAACAGTGAAATACAAAAATGAGAGCTAGGCTCATGGCTCTTGAAAGAGACCAACTTTATAGAATTACTTTGTTCGTAAAGGGATAGTTTTAGAAGACATGTTGTTTTGAGTAAAAAAATTGTTTTCAATAAGTATAACATATATATGCTATGTTTGTATTTAAATTACTATAAATATTTTAAATATGTTGGTGTATATCAATTTTAAGATTTTTATTTTAAATTTTTTCATATTATATTGATTAATAATTATACTATATTTTATGTTAAAATTTTATTTATAAATAGTATCATTTTAATTGCATTAGTGTGTTGTTCTTTACAAAAAAAAATTGGAAAAAAATGTCTTAAATTCTACTATGTATTTAAGATATTACCATTTTCTAATCGATTTCTCAAGCAAAAAGTAAAGTATTTATAGTGGTTAGTCAATTTCACATAAAATTTAAGTTTGAAATCACCTTGTGAATGTTACATTTTATATCAAAAATTAAAAAATTCATGATCACCCCAATGCATTACATCATTTACTATCATTGTAGAACACCTATCAACATAGAGAATGTTTATCAATGTAATAAATATTTCACAATCACACCATCACATCCCACCCTTTGTTACGATTGTAAAATCGTATCAATAAAGCAAGACATCAATTTAATATGTGAAAAAATAATATTTTGGAACTCCATAATAAATTTGTTTCTCCATTTATATTATATTGTTCAATAAAATGTACAACTTTAACCTCCTATAATTTTTTAAAATGGGAAATCAATGGTTTTACATCGATATCGGCATCTCAACCTCATGTTAGAATGGAGATTAAATTTAGTTGATGTACACTTTCTAGGTAAGCATATATATATATATATATATATATATATATATATATATATATATATATATATCAAATTCTTTCTTGGCTAAGAAACAATGACTAGGGTCATCTGATCCATCAAAGTCACTTGGGACATGATCCTAAACCTATTAATTTTGACTCTATGTGTCAGGTATCTAGAAGGAATTTTACCTTAATGGATGGCTTACCAAGTCAACTTCCTCATCATTGCACTACGACCCTTTTAAAATAACCTCCTATAAATTTGAATATATTATCTTTCTTTTTTTTTGTAAAAAACATATGCCTTCAACATCAAACAAAATCTAGAATATTATTAGTTAAAATAAATCCCTCACTCTTTATGGAGTTCAAAATGTTGTAATAATATTAATTTTCAAATTTAATGAAAATGGTCTTCCTAGAAACATATCTTTTAGTACTTCATATTACAATAAAACATAATAATAGATATAAGTATGGAGGTATTGACTCAATAGGTCAATAGGTCATATAATTTCAATTTTAAAAAATAAAATTTTATGTTTGTTTCATTTTTATAATTAATAAATTTAAGAATGTCGATTTCATATAAGCATATGAGAAAGGGCGTGACATGATGTTTTTTTTAGATTTTTATAGAATAAACTCAAGGATACTCTAAGATACATCATAACATGCAAGTCAACACCTAAAATGTATGATTGGGGGAAATGGGTGGAGGGATGAAAACTCCGTATGTACAAGAAAGCATGATAATTGTGTGATGGAAATGCCGAAGAGGATGCATCGAAGAAGTTAAACTTGAAGGAGTGTAACATCACATGAGTAGGGGGGAAATGGAGAACGAGATTGAGGAAGGATAAGTCAATGGGTTGGTAAAATGTTGGGTAAATGATGTGAAACTATTCTTGCATACGATTAGGCATATACGAAAAACATGCGGACTAAGATAAATAAATAAATGGTGGAGTAGAAAGTGAACGTAATGGAGGATTTTTGAATTGGGGGTTTTTTATATTATGTTGAAAAGATTGGAAAGTTGTTGAAAAACTTATTGGAACCTAGGTTTTTTATACCCTTAGTGATGAGAACTACATCTACAAAATCTACTTTCCATTTAGCTTCGATGGTTGCATATGCCCTACTCTAAATTCCAATTTTGGCCTAGTTGCAAGGATGGTAGCATAGGTTTGAAAAGCACCAAATGAAATGACATTATAAAAAAATAAACAGAGATACTACCTCATAAGGCAACTAGAGGACCTCAAATAGATGCATAGGATGGTGTCCTTTATTGAGTAAGATTAAGACAACATAAACCATCGTTTTGTTTGTTGAAAAATAATACCCAAATAAAGGAAATTTAGATTTTTATTTTCATCAATGCTTTTTCGGTGTGTACGTCAACATCAACAATCATACATTATAGTTGGTCCATTCATATTAATATTTTTCGGGATGAGAAACAATGTTTGGTTTTGCAAGATATTGAAGTTTAAAAATAATGTTAGAACACATATTTTAGCAATATGGAGGGGTCACTCAATCAACATTTAGTTAACGTGTCCATCAATTGCAAGGAACTAACAACATGTAAAATGTGCAATGGAAATGCTAAAGTTTAAGTGACAAATAAGATATACTTAAGGAAGTGCAACATTGAAGGGGTAAGAGGGGCAATGAATAGGGGGTTTGAGGGAGGAAAAGTAAAGGGGTCAGGATAATTCTGCGAGAACTAATGTGGAACTATTCTTTCTTAAGGTGAGGCACACATGAGCCATGTGCCATTTTTTTCAACTCTTTAAAAGAGAAAGGGGTTGTGGTATGTAATTCATAGAGGAAACATGCTTTGACGTTATTTCATAAAATAAGACATAAATGATAAATACTTCCATGGGAAACATGCATATCTTTGAATTTTAAAGTCTACATATGTTGTATACAAAAATTAATACATTTAAGGTTCTCGTATATCATCAATTTTATGCACATTTGGGACCATTCCTTGATGCATGTTAGGCACGACCACTAAATATCCTATTTAGAAATGTCTACAAGTGCAATTGATGTCTAACGCATTGGAAAAGGAGGATTGTTTTTTGGTGCATTTTGGGTCCTTCTTCAATCCTCTACATCATATAAGGTTATAACAAGGGAATATTTATGTTTGAGGACTATAATTTGGTTCATTAGTTGTTATAATTTCTCACATTATTCTAATTTGAAAAAAAATTCTTTAAACATAATTATTTCTTAACATTAAAAATTCCAAATTAGGTATTGTGTTACATATTTTGTGTATAATTCATAGCTCGAATTTATTTTTTGTATATATAAGTGATGGTGTCCTCATTTACAATTTGCATTTCTCTATGTAATAGAATATTTGTGCTTAGTGGATTTTTTTATATTATTTTGTAGTGAGTGCCAGGTTTCAGATAAAAATTTGGCAATTGGTGTCTTTCCACCCCCAAAACTGGCAGGTATATCTACAAACTATGGGAATTAAATACCTGTATGTTCCACACATATTCCATAGCTCATATTGTTCCTATCCAAATAAAATATGCTTTATTTTCTCAATTTATAATCTGGGTCAAGGTCACATTATTTACATGAGTGCAATTTGCACTTAAAGGGGCCAAAATTTAAAAAAGGGGAAAATCCAATAGGCTCTAGATTTGAAACCCAACCACAATGTCATTTTTTTAGGAATTTTTGGCCCCACTTTTAGTTTTTTAACTCAACTAACTACAGGAAAATAGAAAATTCTGAACAATCAACAATGATTTAGGAGCTCTAACGATTGGTCATAAGATTCATACATAGATTTTATCTCTTGATTGAAAGTATTAGAATAACTTTGATAGGTTCGTCTGGTATTAGATTTTCCAAAATTTTGATAAGTGACAAATTTGGAAAGATATTTTGACATATCAAAATGGTTTGATTAAAATATTTTCCATATTGAGGAGAAAACAAGGAGATAATTTTTTCAAGGCTAGTGTATTGAAATGATGAAATAATTATTTAGTAACATGAATCAACTTAAACAATGGTAGTATTGAGCTTAAGGACAACATTGTATTTTGTATATTTTAAGCCATACATGGAGGGGTCACTCATTCAACACCTTTAATTTTTATTCTTTGTTAGTCTACGATGACAACAATCGACCCATACAAAAATGAAATAACCAAAAATGTTTTGAAAAAGAATGGGGAAGATGAGATTTTCTATTTCTATTTTATTTTTTATAGTGTCAAGGTTTTCGATTGGAAGGAAATAAATTTGTTAGATAAGATGAAGACATGAATGGATAGTTGGAAATAAAAGTGTGGGAATTAAATATGTGCATGTCTGACATTTTTTTCCACAACTCAGATTGTTCCTACCCATATAGTATCATATACCTATGCTATAATTTACCATCTAGATGTCATTTACATTATTCACATGACTATACTTAGCACTAAATAGATCCAAAATCAAAATTTGTGAAAATTCATTAGGTCCAAGGTTTGAAACCCAACCACAACACTTACAACATGTAGCACTTTCTAGGTCCCATTTTTAATGTTAAGCTCAAGTTATTACTGGAAAATAGGTGATGTGTAAACAATCAACAAAAAGTGAGCCCCTTCGGTGGTTATTCATATGATCAATTCTCATATATATAGACTGTCTAGCTTCTTTCATACTACACGAATGATGACTGTGATATAATCCATACATTCATTCCATGTATATTTCCCCAAGGCATGACAACATTGATTAAGTGGAAACTAACGTGCTAAAATCGAAAGGAAGGGTCCGAGTAGAAAAAATACACAAAGGAAACTATTTTCATTAAAAGACTGGGTAACTCATGCAACAATGAAAGGAAAATGTGCCTATGTTGTTTCCTTTTCCTCTTCCTTTTCACCAACTAGGATAAATGTTTAAAGCTATCCTTTATTTTGCATTTTTTTTAGTATTAGGGAAGAATAAACACACACACACACACACACACACACACACACACATAAATACATAGATACATACTATACATATATGAGTGATTCTCATATAGACCGTCTAGATTCTTCTTATATTGCATGAGCAACAATTGTGATACAATCCATATGTTTGTTCCATGTATATTTTTACCAAGTAACATCAACATTGATTAAGTGGAAAATAACAAACCTAAAGGAAGGATCAGTGTAGTAAAAGCCACAATGGGAACCATTATCGTTGAAGGTTTGGGCACCTCATGCAATCATGAATGGATTGGGTTCATATGTTGTTGCCTCGTCCTCTTTCTCTGCACATAGGACACACGTTTAAAGCTAACCTCTATTTTAAATTTTATTAGTATCAAGGAAGAATATATGTATATGTATGTATATACATACATAAACGTGTATATTTATGTGTGTGTCTACACACACGTGCACACAGATGTATGTATGTATGTATCTATCTATGTATGTATATATGTACACATGTATATGTGTGTACGTATGTTGGTATTACAACAAAAATAAACCATGAGAACATTAGAAACAATTTTTTTTAGAAATGACTCTTTAATAAGGTAAATATTAATGCTTCACTTATTTCAATATAACCATTTAAACAGATATCTCATGGGATGTTTTATTACACATTTTCTATATTTTGTAATGTTTATAATCATATTTTGTTTTTATAATTAAACATCACAATCATAATTTACTACATATTTATGAATATTATATATTTGAGATCCATTAAAAACTTTTTCATTTACACACCTTTTTCCATAGAACATTAAACTTTTAGCAACATTAAATCCATTTCTAAATTCCATTTCCTTTGATTTACAATTAACCTTTCAACAAATTGCATTTCAGTTTAAGAATCTTTTGTTTGCATACTCATATATAACCACAAAAAATATCTTAAAAGGCCCATAAACATATGTAACTCGAAACAAAACTAAGAGTGTAAGAATGCTATAATGTCTGGATAACAACTCACAAAAGTTGTCCAATATCATCAAAACTAAACTAATAATCAAACTCTAACAAATCCGTATGCGACATTTGCAGGTGTCTGCAACCTCAAAATAGATTAATCGAATACAGTTGTATTCGAAATGATACCGATTTTTAGGTGTCTGCAACATGTGTTGTCACACTCAATTGTCATGTTCTGTTTTGAATTGTGAGATATGATTGGAATAGGTTATGACGTCACTTCTTTCACTGATTTGGTTAGGCCTTCTATAGCCCACACTAAACCGTGGGATTGGTAGGTAATTTCTTTGTATACGAACTCAACAGAAAAGAGAGATTATGATTCTTTGTACAGGATCGTCTTCCAACAACCACCTTTTGTAAGGCTATCATTTCCAGTGCAAAAGAAACAGAATTAGTTGGACGAACCATTTCCTTCATTTCCAGTACATTCCTTTTTCAAGAATAATATGTTGGGAAGTTAAAGCTACCCTCAACATGAGCCAGAAAAAGTTCTGATCATACATAATTTACTTGCTCATTGCACCATGAAAAGAATCCCTCACTCGAATTAGAGATGGAACCTGGGCCATTATTTTGTTTTAGTTTTGCTTTTTCATGGGGTCACTACCATCAACAAAATGACACAAATGAAATAAATTATAGAAAACATGGCCATGGATTACACTCTGCAATTACACTTTGATGGGATAAGGATGGGGAGTGGGGTTAATCCTTACAAGCATATATCGCATGTGATTGTAGGGTAGAATTATAAGGACCCACTTGGGGACGCCTCTTCCTCCTGCTCCTATTGACCATTATCATGTTTAGAGGGTTATGGGCAGATGGAAGTGCTTATAGACTTGATATGTTAGTTTTCTTAACGGGAAAATGCATCAAGTATATTTTAGCACTTTTTAATATTACTTGTATGTTGATTACTAGGCGTTCAATATGAATATATTATTTTATTCCCCAATATTTATAATTTATGTGAAACTTAGATAAAATAAAATAAAATGTTCTTCATGAAGTTACTTTTTGTAAATTTTTATAAACTTAAGATGCTTGTGTACTTGTCAATTATTGGTTCACGTTAAGTACTATTATACCGCTCATCATCTCTCTCCAAAACCCCTCTAAGTGTCCATTTATCTCCTCTCTTTGTTTCCTTAAGATTTGAGATTTGTGGTAGTGGCATTGGTGGTATTCCTCAGACGTTCATGATCCCAATTGTGGTTAAAGTGCACCCATCATACCCGTTCCGTATTTTATAATATTTGACTATTAAATGTTGGGTTAACTTCTAACATGGTTGTAATTTGACTTCAATTTATTTATAAATAATAAGAAATTGTAGTTCATTTAGCCATGAGCATAGTGAGCATTTCATAAATAATCTATCAAGCACTCATAGAGATTTGAGAGAGTCTAAGAAAACACTAGAGAACTTATCAATGTTGAAGCTAGTGCTTCTTGTCGAACACGTTTAGAACATGACCTAGATTTCGTATGTCACTAGAATTGATTTCAATTATGAAATTTAGTGTTGTTCAACATATTTTCTATTACTTAAGGATGTGATGAGTAACATTTCTTCAAACCACATCTAACCTACAACATTGGACCAATGGATACATGAAAAGCATGCAATGTTTTGGATGTTTATGGCCCAAAGACACATTCACAGTTTTGGTTTGCAATTCAATGTGGGTAACATCTTCATATTGTAAAGAGATGGGTTTTCCATTTCAATAGTTTGTATGGAATTGGTCAAGTGGGATATGTAGTTTTGAATTTGTTGGGTTCGATTTGATTTGATGATTTTTCCTATTTCTTAGTGTTTACCATAAATGATTGTCTCTAGATTATGGGAAATTAAGTATTACCCTATGTTTACCTCTAGCACTTCAATTATTTACTGTTTTCATATCATCTAGATATTCCTAGTATGTAATTATTTCCAAATTAATTTTTTATATCTTAATTAAATATGGTTACAATGTATTATGGTTAGTGTCATGTATTATTAGTACAAAGCCACTTTCTATATCCACCCCTAGGTGAATATGCATTATTTTGCATGTTTATAGTCTTCTACGATTATGTCTTACTTCTCTTGGGATATATTTGATTATTATAGGGTTGGTATTTTTTCATATTTCATTCATTTAGTGCTCATCATTGTATGATTCTTTCTAGGGGTTTAGATAGAGTCAAATATCTTGTAGACCTACTCATTCCTTATTATCTAAAAATTTTATTTTAGTAATAATCTAAGAAGTATAGCAATAAAATAACTGAAATATAAATGTTAGATAATTTATTTTATATTTTAAATGAAATCAAATGAAAGAGGAAACATACTAACTTGAATTAGACTTACCTCGCAGTGATCTAGGACTGGACAAGGTGATGAACTGGCAGACCTGAGTGTCATAACAAATCTCAGAAAATTACAGAAGTGGCAAATCTGGCTAGACTTGGGTGTCTAGGGAAGGATAAGGGTGCCTGGGGTGCCCTGGTCCAAAGTATGGGAACTATGGTCTGTGAAAAAGCTCAGAACGTGATTTTGGCAGAGTCACTAGGTCGTCGAAATATTTCACCTTTGGTCAAGTGGAAGTCACACTTGCTTCATTGATGTCACCGTGACCCTGTAATAAATAATTACTTGCAAAACCTCATACAAAGAATCAAACCCTAAAAAAAGATGCAAATTAAGGGGTCAGAATTTCCTTAATGGCCACAACAGTGGTCTTACAACTAAGCGTTGCACTACATATCAGACCCAGTTTAGTTCTGTGTGATTGTGTGTGAAATAATGTGACTAGGATGCCCTAGTGCCAAATAATCTCAGGAAATAGCTAGATAGAATCTAAAATGGTTTATGGAATAGAATAGACACCCCTTCCTATGCAGTGTGTGATGCAGAATAATGCCCAAATGTAGTCCCTTGCTCTATGCAGAAAGCTATACCTTAGTAGAAATATTCTACCCATAAGATAGTATGTATGTTATGTTTATATAGGGATCTCTTGCTCAAATTTTGACACTAATGACCCGACATGCCGACTAGCGCCTAGGGGAATGGGAGGAAAAATCATAAAGACCAACCTCAAACCTCTAAATTAGAACCAAGTGTGATGGGGACTAGGATGCTTAAAGATGAGGTCCATGATGGCCTAAGGGCCCTAATCCCTTCCTAGGTGCTCTAGTCAAATAATAGAGATGAAAACTAAATGAATAACGACATCTAAGATTCCCTGATGGATGACTGGAACTGCGGTAGTAACTAACGACTGTGTAAGACAAACAACGCTAAAATACCAACTCAACTAACTACCGGACAAAGGGATGGGTCATTAGTGAATAATTTTCTTACACAAGATCCATATATAAAACAACATACTTGGTGGTATAATTATAATAGTAAGTGTGTGATTTTGTGACTACGTTTTCCCCCACTTTATGTTGGTGAGCAAAAGCTTGGTAACATAAAGTAGTTAGAGATGCATAACTGAAAGAAGTCTGGAGAATCCCATACTATAGTAGAACACACATATGTGGTAGAAAGCATGCTGAATAAACCATATAGTGTGTCAAACCATGGATCATCGTGTTGATCAATGCAGCATAGTGAGAGACGTAATATCAGGGTGAAGTGCACTAAATGAGAGTGATGATTGTGATATTGGATGATTGATGATTTTAAATGTTGTATGATGATGATATGATGGGGTAGGGAGTGATCACTTCCCAACCCGATTGTGTGTATATGAGAAACCAGATGATTTGGGTGTCCTACCACTAGAGGAAGAGTGTAGGGAGAAAGGTGCATTATTCTCCAACCTATAACTACATCCTTAAGATATAGCCACTGTAAATGGACTCAAATAAAAAATTATGTGGTTTTTGGATCCAAATAATTTTGATCAAACAATTGACCCATATAGGTGTAATATAGGAATGACAATCTTTCCCCCACTCCACGGGTGTTGCCACAATGTGATGGCTTCCAAGTTAGGTCATCTGAAAGAAAATGCCGAATATAAAATAACTTCCCAAGTTAGGTCATCTAGAAGAAAATGCCAAATATAAAATAACTTCCCAAGCTAGGTCATCTGGGAAAGTAACAAATGTAACTCCCAAGTTAGGTCATCTCGGAGGCCGCATGTGTTATATTGTATCAATTAAATAGATTGATTTTGATTGTTAGGGATTTGAACGTGTTAGGGAATTTATTGATTGATTGATTCCAATAGGTTACTCATAGAATGTTTTTACACTAGTTGTCCCCAGGGTAGGTCATAAGAGGGAATAGATAGAAATTGATGAAATATCTCATGGAGATTTTTTTTTTTGTTTCCCCTGGGTTAGGTCATTAGGGGGAACCACTAGAAATTGATGAAACATCTCATATAGATAATTTATGCTTGTTTCCCCCATGTTAGGTCATTAGGGGGAATCGATGGTGAAATGTCGCATAGTGCATTAGTAAGTTCTTGGAATTGTTGAATTGGTAATGTTGGCTGAATGTATTGTGATATAATGGGAATTATAGGATGACCCCTATTGTATGGCCCCCCTTTTGGCGAAAGGGGAAGTGATGATAAGAACGAACGCTAAGCTGAAAGTAAGTACGAGATAGATAAAGTATAATAAAGATCATGAAAATGTGTGTAGATTGAGAGAAGGACAATAAAGATGAGAGATAATGTGTATTTAGTGTGTATGATACGATGGTAGGTAGACTTCTTAAAATAATGCCACAAACAGGGTATAAATTAGAGTAAAAACACTCAAGATATGATGAAAACCATGTGGTGTGTATTAGTTGAGACAATGATTGTGAAATAATGACAATAGTAGAGTAGGCCATGGAAAGTAACTATAAATAGGAAGCTAAAAAAGTGATTAATCACTTCATTTGTCTTTTTTGCAAGTTTGAGAGTGAGTTCTAAGTGTCTAAAGATGCTGCAAGTGAGAGAAACGTGACCTAGCCAATTTGAAATGGTATGGACAGCCATAGCATCACGTACAACGATGGAGTTGGTAAGTGCAATGTTTTTTCAAAAAATGCGTGTGCAATAGTCAATTTTTGTGAATTTTTGCAAAATAGTAATTTTGACTGTTTTTGGCATTTTAGACTTGGACAAGAACGGTGAAGGCATTAGTGACCTTCAGGACAGGAGCACCCAGAATTGCGAATTGGCGCCCTTCTCCTGGGTGTCTGAATCCTTCTTCTAGGCGCCCTAGTCCAGAGAGTTTGTATTCATTCTGAAGTGGTGTAAATGTAATATTTGTTTTATAGTAATGTGATAAGCAAGTGTGTATGGGTTTATATAGTGTTCTAACGTTTTTTTGTTGTTTTGTGTTGTGCAGAGGGATATCCACTCGAGGGAGTTCCATGGGGGTCATAATTTGAGTACTTTTTTGTCTTGGGTTTTTACAGGTCTCATCTTCATTTCTGATTTACGGAGACATCTATTGCAGTCCAATGACATACACACGATAGGAATCAAAGGCAGACAGTCATCCAACGACACCTCATAGGAAGGTTGCAAATCAATTTCATAGACCATGGCACCTAGATCTTAGACCAGAGTGCCCTATGCACCCCCTTCCTTCTCAAGCCGTCCCAATCTATCCTACTATTCTAAATCAGTGATTTCTAGAGCTTCTATGTGGTCGTATCTACATTTTATTTATTTAGTTTATTCAATGACACAGTCCTGAACAACCGTCAAATTAGCTAAACTCTTCCTAACTCTCTTTTCTCATAAGGGTTTCACATTTCTACTTGTTTAGTGGCTTGGGTTACTTTCTTTATTTACTTATGTTTCTTAACATTAGATTAACTTAGATTAATCCATGTTTTATTTAATCATTTAAATCATAATAGGCCATACTTTCTAATGTGAGTGAATGAACCTGAGATTGTAATTGAACTATGGCATGCATGAGAGATAGAATGTCCTGTGAAGGAATAGTAGGATATGGAAATAATGTATTAAGTGGTTTTAGCTTGCCATTGTAAGTAATCATAGGTACCTCAAGAGAAGATAAAGGATATTTCAATGCTTAAGGCACACTAGGGGTAGGTGTCAGTAAAGTTATAGTAGAAGAAGGAGATGGAACATCCATAGCAGTGGTAGGACTAGCATGAGAAACATCCCAAGAAGGCAAAGTTGCCGATGGAGATACTTCGATAGAAGAAGATGAAATAATATATGTGGATAAAGTAAAAGGAGGAAATGAGATGGTAGGAGAAAAAGAACTAATAGATGGAGGTGACGACTCGTTCACGATTCTAGATACAACCTCAGGAGAAAGTGGATTAGGAGATTCACACTCAGAAGTATGAAATGTAGTAGAATCATGGCTATCAATTGTATCATCAACATCAAATAGAGTCTTAGATATGAGAATATCATTAAGTGTACTATCAATAAGATCATCAACATAATATGAAAGAGTATGAGAACTAGTATGTGATGGATTAGGAGAATCAATAACATAGATAGGGGATTCGTGAGATGTAGCCATAGTAGTGGTCTAATGAGGAGGATAATCAATATGAGAGCTATTTCCAAGACCTGGCATGTAATCGATAAGAGAATCATCTAGAATTTCTTTAGAAATATCAAAAGGAGCTCAATAGTAGCCATATAACATGGTGTACAATGAGTGAAGGCCATTGGATCAGAAACAATACTAATGCCTATGGGAAAATTTTCAAACATGGTAGGGACATAGCATTCACTGGCTAAGAGTTATTGTTGAATATGGTCTAGCATAGTAGCATTACCATAGAGAGTCGTAAGCTCAACGATAACGGCTTCATCATAGATTGGATTGACACTAAAGTGAGACATGATGGGCTAAGAAGGACAAGAGATATCCTTAGCCATTAGGGTTTATAGAGGATCCGAGGGCAAAGTGTTCTAAGTTACGGTTTCACTAAAATGATTATCTAAAATTTGTATTTTAGCAATAATCGAAGAAGTACAATAATGTAATAACTGAAATATAAATGCTAGATAAGTTATTTTATATTTTAAATGAAATCAAATGAAAGGTAAAACATACTAATCTAAATTATACTTACCTTGCATTGATCTGGGACTGGACAGGGTGATGAAGTGGTGAAACTGAGTGTCGTAACAAACCTTAGAAAATTGTAAACGTGGCAGATCTGGGCAGACTATGGCACTTGGAGAAGGATAAGGGCACCTTGGGTGCCTTGCTATAAATTTTGGGTGCTCTTGTACATGAAATAGCTCGGAACCTAATTCTGGTAGGATCGCTAGGTCTTCACAATATTTCACCTTTGGTTAGGTGGAAGTCACACTTGCTTCGTTGATGTCATCATGAGCCTATAATAAAGAATTACTTACAAAACCCCATACAAAGCATCAAACCCTAAAAAAGAAAGATGCAAATGAAGGGTTCCGACTTTCCTTAGCGACCACAATGGTGTTCTTACAACTAAGTGATGCACTATATCTCAAACCCATTGTAGTTTTGTGTGATTTTGTGTGAAATATTGTTCTTAGGATGCCCTAGCGCTAATGAAGCAGATAATATCAAACAATAGCCTGATAGCATGAAAAATGGTGAATGGAATAAAATAGAATCACCTTCATATGCGGTGTGTGATGCAAAATAATGCCCAAATGTAGTCCCTTTCTCTATGTATATAGCTAGCCCTTAGTAGAAATAGTCTGCCCATAAGATAGTATGTATGTTGTGTTTATATAGGGATCTCTTGCTCAAATTTCGACACTAATGACCTGACATACCGACTAGTGCCTAGGGGAATGGGAGGAAAAATAATAAAGACCGACCTTGAACCTCTAAATCAAAACCAAGTGTGATGGGGACTAGGGCGCACCCTAATCCCTTCCCAGTCACCCTAGTCAAAGACTAGAGACGACAAGTGAGTGATTAACAATAGCTAAGACTCCCTGAGGGATGACTGAAATTGTGGTAGTAACTGACAACTGTGCAAGACAAACAACAAAAAAATACCAGCTAAACTGAGTACCGGATAAAGGGATGTGTCATTAGTGAAAAAATTTCTTATGTAAGATAGATATATATATATATATATATATATATATATATATATATATATATATATATATATAACAACATACTTTGTGGTATAATTATAGTAGTAAGTTTGTGATTTTGTGACTACAATTCCTTATGTCATTCGTTGTAAGTTATGGGATTATATGCGCAAGTTAGCTAATTCCATGATAGTATGCTTTTTCTAATGGTATATTCCTTTCATTTGTATATTATTTTATAATATAATGTTAATCATTGTTAGATAATTCTTTACAATGGTATATCAAACATTGTTTTCTTTATTGTATAGAGATGCTAGATTGTACACAATAATGTTACTTCTTATTTATATTATTTTTCCCTCACATATGATATATATTCTTCTTGCTACTTTTTACTATGATTATGTGTAGAGTTTTATAGGTAAACACTTTTAAATTTCCCCGATGTAGTTTCTAGTTGTAAAATTGTAGGGTATTAAGATGTTTGTCTATTTTTCATTTATTCATCTAAGTGTTTTTGACACATGTATTCACTTATAGTGATTTTTTTTTTGTACTCAAGACCCTCTTGGCATCCCTTTATCTCTCTTGACCCTTTATTTCCAAAAGAAGTGATATTTTTTTGTTAGAGTATCATAGACACTACTCAATTTGTCATGATCCCAATTGTGGCTAAAATGCACTTTCCCCCCTCATCCTACCTTTTTAAATTTTTATTATGTTATGTCAAGTTGAATTCCTAAAGGATCCTAGTTTGAATTCAAATTTTCTATAAATAAGGAAGAATCAAAATATATTACAAATCACAACTGAAAATTTTGTTTAGAATTTATCATGTACACACAATGATTTTAAAGAGATCAAACAATGTTAGAACAATTATCATTGTTCAATCTAGTGTTTCTTGTGGAGTAATTTTAACACACAACCTAGATTTTGCATATTACTATAATTTATTTCAATCATGAACATTCTTTATGTCGATATATTATTAATTACTTTGGGGCATGATAAGTAGACGATAGAAAAAAACCCAACCAATCTACAACACAAACCAAGATAACAATTCATTACTTTCCTTATGTTCATTTATTACTTCCCTTCTAGGGAAAGGTGGGTAAGAAGTATATTTTACGAGTTACATTTGTCATAGATTGATAAACAAATTGAAGAAATTGAAGGTCTTGATCAAATGAATGCAATCATCAGATAGCTTTCGACATTTCTATCCTCTATCAAAATTGTAACTAATAATTATTACATGTCAAAAGTGTCTCTCATGCCCCTGACAACCATCTCTAATCAAATATATATTTTTAGGAAAGGTCATTATATTTGTTAGGAACACATTTTTTTATTCTAATCATGACAGTAACTATAAAAACTTTTAGTATTCAAGAAACATCTCTAAACCTTGTGTGAACACCCATATATGATATTATATTAATTATTGAGTTTATTACTATTGGGTATTTGTCTCAAAATTTAATTGTAATCCTTTCATCCATATATATTGTGTTATACATGGTTGCATGGGTTTTTTATTTTTTACTAGTAGGGAACATATGGGAAGTGGTGGATTTGAGGTTGAATAGATTTGACATAAGTCAAATGTAATCATTATGTACACACGTAAAATTTTGAAATAGTTTATAGAATAAACTTTAAAAGTGTAGACACCTAATTATTGTACGTGACTAGTCAATTGTTATTGCACTAGTGTATTTACATATTTATTTACTATTGGTCTATACTGGGATTTTAATAGTGCATGTTACTTTTTTTTTCAAACTTTAACTTATATCTTTTGTGCTTTGAACATTTTCATCCTTTTGTTATCATTAACTACATCATCTTCTTATTATCAACTACCTATTCCTCTCTATGTGGCCCATTTCTAATTCCCTTTCAAATGATTTATTTCATTTGTATATATTTATATTTCCTCCCCCTAGTTTTTTATGTTTTGGAAATTTCTAAAGTTCCATAATGTGTGGGAATAGGCATCCCAATTTTATAGGGTACATGACTATTCATGTACGTGTGGCCCCTTTTACCCATGATCAAGGTGCCTTAAGGTTTTGTCTTATTCATTGGCAATTCTACTTGTTGTGTGTCAAATTGCATGTCAGGATGGCATAATCTAAATTTCTATAGTCTATGAATATAAAGGTATGTATGTAAATTTTAAACATAGATGGAAACACAAGCATATAGAGATAAGTCATATTGAATTTGTAAGGGTTAGGTCACTTGCACTATATAAGATTATTTTTTGAATGTAATACATATATATGTTGAGTTCCACTCAATTATATAGTTTGTGAAAATGATAAATATCAAGGAAGCTAAGGTTTTTCTTAGTCTAGTCTAACACATCTCCCAAGACACATTTATTTTCCTTACTTGTTATTTATACTTGGAGGTCAAAATAAGGTTTTGAAGGAAGATAATTTCTCACTGAATCAAAACAATCCTGAAAAAACATTCAAGGTTGTGGAGGCTCACTGACCAAGGAACACATTTGTAATTTCTTTTCCATAGTCTCACACATATTTTATTTCCATATTATCATGTTTGATTCAGTTATCCACCATAATTGCATGATTATTTCTATGTTTTTTCTTATAGTCATATCTCTCACATCCCTACTCATTTCTTATGTCATGATGTAAATTATATAACTCTATGAGTACATTATTTATTGGAATGGATAAGAATGATATTAGATGTAATTCCATGATAATGTTCTTTATAATGTTTACTTTTCAAAGGCATATTTATTTCACATGTGTATATTATTGTGTAATATATTGTTGGTGGATTATTATTTATAATGGTATATCATAAATCGTCATATTTCTTGTTAGGACATACTAATATTATCTTTAATGATAGTACTCCATGTTTATGTATTAAATCCCTCACATATATGCTTCATAAAGTGTGTGTGTGTGTGTGTGTGTGTGTGTGTGTGTGTGTGTGTGTGTGTGTGTGTGTGTGTGTGTGTGTGTGTGTGTGTGTGTGTGTGTGTGTGTGTGTGTGTGTGTGTGTGTGTGTGTGTGTGTGTGTGTGTGTGTGTGTGTGTGTGTGTGTGTGTGTGTGTGTACGAATGTATGTATGTATGTATGTGTATGTGTAATCACACACACACACACACATTATACACACATACATACATACATACATATACATATACATTCATACAAGAATATACATACATACATACACATATATATATTGTTCACATTGTATGATAGTTACTCATGAGGTGAAATATGCCATCGAAAGAAGGATTAGAGAAAAAATGTGATAGTACCTCTTACGATTCCTTAAAATTGATGTTGAGCCAAATATATTTTCCCCTAATATCCCAAGATTAGATTTAATGTGTTAGAAAACCTTGATATCAATATTCAATCATAAAATAATCATGCTAAGATATATATCCCCTTTCTACCATATCCATTATGTATAAGGCCATTCTTTACAAAGCCTTAGAAAATACCACACGACCAAGTGATATTGAACTGTTTTACATTGATTCAATAGTTAGATCCGTGAATCCTATGAGAAAATAATTATTACCTTTGCAAATGATGTAGTGCCTTCATGAGATATCATTTATCAATATATTTCCTTGTCCATTCAAGTTATTATGAACAATATAGAGATCAAAATATTTGTGTAGACAATGGATTAAGAATTTTAAAATTTAGTGAGTATTTACAATTTTATAGGACATCGTTAGGTTTTGGTATATATTACCTCCCTAAATTAAATATGACGATTAAGGGATTTGACAACCAACCTAGTATGAATCTTGGATAAATCACTTCAGACATATCACTTGGTCCTAGAATTATACCCATATAATTTTGAGGTTTACATAATGAAATATGTTACAATATGATAATTATGAGAGCTTGGAAACGTGTTATGGGAGTTGTTCCATCTACATTATGTGTACAATCAAATTCAATACATGATTAAGTAATATATATGTTTCCTCTGGGTGAATATAAAGATGATATGGGTGTATTCGACATTATATCCCTCTATATCATAACTTTCAATCAGGGAATATGAAATAGATCATCAAATATTAGTAATGAGAAAAACATGATGTTAATTGTAAACTTCCTATGATAGATGAATTTTTCCATACAAATAAGACAACAAAGAACACTTGATTATTTCAATCCACTTGAGATAAATATGGACTTGGTATTAAGTATATACAAAATATGGGTTATAAGGGTCAAGGTCTTGATAAGGGTAAACATGGTATAGAAAAATCTCTATTTCAAATCATGCATAAGACTAAACAAGGAAATAACTAAATCACTAATAAAATAATAAGTCAACAAGGGCTTCACATGGAAGAAAATAAATTTAGTGTAGACCACATTTATCATGGTGCAATAAATAATAAAATAGAATCCGTCAAGCCTCTACATGTGTGCTACATGCTCAATTTCAAAAGTCTACAATATATCACTCTATCTATATGGCCAACATAATGCATATTTTAGACAGTTTTATAGAGTCATACTCAATACAAATTGATGCACTATGCACAACACCATCTCTTAATAATTTTCCAGTGATTAATCTTTCACAAAATATTTAAGAGCTATTATGAATATACCTATTTTTCATCACACAAATATATTCCCTTATACACTGAGAAATCATTCTTCTTTTTCAAGAAATTGAACATTTACACAATGATAATGACATTACCGTAGATAGCTTGGATGTTTCTTCTATTACACCATTTTATTCAATAGATTAACATTATTAAATAAAGGTACAGTTAATATCAACATTGGTACTAGTGAGGCTACCAAAATGTTAAGTTAGGTGGTTTCTTGACTTTAAAAGAGAAAAGTAATGCACAAATCTATTGATTGTGTATCAAAAAAAAATTTCATGGTGTTATGCTAATATGCCATAAAATCCCATCAATATCATAATACATAACCTTGTTTTAAATTGTAATGTCAAACATATAAAGAAAACTGTTACAAAGATCCATCTAGAAAAGACTCTACTAGTCAAGGAGGGAGTCCAAAAATTACTTGATTTTTGTTTCATACAACCTATTGGTTGTAATCTGATTGGACTTCCAAAAAATTTCTAGATGGTATGAAACCTAGGTCCGCATAAATGTATGTATGAAATTTAGAGATGATAAATAATATTGTCAAGAATTAGTTCACATCTCCCGATATTGATATGATTGTTGAGTCTATAGCTAGACAATATGATACAATTTCCAATACATACTTAGGTTTTGTTATTATAAAAACAATTTAATACTAATCCTTTTGATGAAATAAAATCATATTTGCAACTCCTTAGGGTACATTTTTCTATATGGTAATGCAATTCAAATATTAAAATGTCGTAGCTACCTATCAAGGAGATAGGTCACATATATTCCGTAATCGCATGCATAATTTATTATAGGATTATATCAATGGAATATTATGATACTATGCCACTATCCTATAGAATTAAATTTTTAAGAAACAACAAAGCCACCAAATATGAAGCGTTGATTTTAGGACTCTATGTAGCATGCATGTTGAATGCAAGATTTATCTAAGTGTATAGAAATATTCTCAACTCATGGATATCTAAGTAACATGTCTTTATTAAACAAAATAACAAATAAATATTCCATAAAAATTGCAGTACATTGTTTGATGGATTAATTTGAATAATTTCAAACTGATATTATTCTTAGAAGGCATAATTGACACTTAGATGATATGGCTAGTGAAAAATCATTATTTCTAACTTATATCAGAAATTACCATGCTATATTAATCATTAAGAGATTGGCACAACCTATTTGTAAGATATAAAGCATAGAATTTATTGTATTCTTCACATTAGATGGTGGTACAAAAAAATAGAAAATTAATCATGTGTGTGTGTGTGTGTGGGACACATTTATATGTTTTTCCCTGATGGTGGGAATTATCTCTCGTCAAAACATATAAATGTGTCCCTTTTTTCATTTATTGTACACTTAAAAAATACTCCCTACAAATAAAACATTATCATAGATGTAACTAAATATGTTTTTTTAAGAGTTTAAATATACAAAGAAGTAGTGCATCTATAGTTTTCCTAAAAATATAAATTTTGTTCTGTACTTTTCAATCGCACTTTATGAAGTAGTGAGCAAAAGTAACTTTAGAAAATGTAATAGCATGTATGCATGAAATAGAATAGAATCCTCCCCATATTCTGTGTGTGTTGATGCAGATCTCCTAGCCTTGATGCATGGCACTATGTGGATACAAGTGATGCAATAGATGCAATAGATGCAACTCTAGATGGATTGATATTAGTATGTGACACTCAGACCCTCATTATGGTCTCATAAATTTGTATTTATAGATTTCTCTTTCTCTAATTTTGTAATTAACCCCGACATTGCCGACTAGGAAAAAGATAAGGATGAAAAATGGCTAGAAAGACCACAAAAAGAAGCATGAAAGTGGAACATGGATCGGGGCGCCCCAAGTGGGACCAAGGTACCCAGGGTGCCCCAGTTTATGCTAAAATGATGGGACATTTGTGAAATAGGTGGATATGTGTAGGAAAATATGCAGTAATGAAAAAATAAAATATAAACATAAGATGGATAAAAGGTGGGATTAATTATTACTTTCTTCACTTAAGAACCCTCTAAATAGTAGTATGAGACTGGGCTAAATAATGCCTAAGGTGCATGTATTTTTGTCTACAGGAACTAATGTAAAACTATTCTTTCATAGAATTAGGCATATACAAAAACAGTGGACTAAGATAATAAAAATTTGTGGAGTAGCAAGTGGACACAATAGAGGATTTGTGAATTGTGGGTTTTTTATATTATATTGCAATGAGTGGAAAGTTGTTGAAATTTTTATTATAACCTAGGGTCTTTCTAACCTTAGAGATAATAAATACATCTATAAAAAAAAATACATTAAGCTTCGATGGTTTCCTATTCCCTACTCTGAACTCCCATTTTGGCTCAATTGCGAAGATGGTAGCACAGGTCTAGAAATTGTCAAATGGAATCACATTATAAAAAAAGTAGAGATACTACCTCACAAGGAATTTGAAGGACCTCAAATAGATGCATTAAATGGTGTCCTTTATTAAGTAGGACTATGACAATATAAACCATCGTTTTCTTTGTTGAAAAATAAGACCTAAATAAAGGAAATTTATTTTTTTATTTTCATCAATGTTTCTTCGGTGTGTATGTCAAAGTCAACAATATTAAACTATATTTGGTCCATTCATAACAATATTATCGGGATGAGCAACAATTTTTGAACTTGTACAATAGTGGAGTTTAATAATAATGTTAGAATACGTATTTTATCTATATGGAGGGGTCACTCAATCAACATAGTTGACTTGTCCATCAATTGCAGGGCACCGACAACATGTAAAATGTGCAATGGAAATGCTAAATTTTAAGTGACGAATAAGATATACTTGAGGGAGTGAAACATCAAAGGAGTAAGAGGGGTGATGAATAAGAGGTTTGAGGGAGGAAATGTAAATGGGTCGGGAGAATTCTGGGAGCACCAATGTGGAACAATTCTTTCTTACGATGAGGCACACATGAGCCATGTGCCATGTTTGTCAACCATCTAAAAGGGAAAGGGGTTTTGGTATGCAAGTCATAGACGAAACATACTTTGATGATATTTCATAAACTAAGGCATAAATGATAAATAATTCCTTGGGAAACATGCATATCTTTGAATTTCAAATTTTACATATGTTATATACAAAAATTAATACATTTAGGGTTCCCTATATCATCAAATTCATGCACATTTGGGACCAACCCTTGATGCATGTTAGGTGGAACCACTAAATATCCTATTTATAAATGTCTACTAGTGCAATTGATGTGTGAGGCATTGAAAAATGAGGATGATTATTTTTGTGTGCATTTTCGGTCCTTCTTAAATCATCTACATCATATAAGGTTATAAGGAGGGAACATTTATGTTTGAGGACTATAATTTGGTTCATCATTTGTCAGAATTTTCTCACATTATTCTAATGTGGAAAATTTTCGTTAAACATAATTGCTTCTTAACATTAAAAATTCCACAATCGGTATTGTGTTATATATTTTGTGTATAATTCATGGCTAGACTTTATTTTTTTGTATATATAAGTGATGGTGTCCTCTTTTACAATTTTCATTTCTCGATGTAATGGATGATTTGTGCTTAGTGGGTTTTTTATATTATTATGAAGTGAGTTCTAGGTTTCAAATAAAAAAATTGGCATTTGGTGTCTTTCCACCCCCAAAACTACCAGGTACATCTACAAAATTTGAGAATTAAATACCTGTATGTGCCACACATATTCCATAGCTCATATTGTTCCTACCCAATTAAAATATGCTTTATATTCTCAATTTATCATTTGGTTCAAGGTCACATTATTTAAATGAGTGCAATTTACGCTTAAAAGGGCCAAAATAAAAGAAGGGGAGAATCCAATAGACTTCAGATTTGAAACCCAACCACAATGTCAACCTTTTTTAGGAATTTGTAGCCCCAATTTTAGTTTTTAACTCAACTAATTATAGGAAACTAGGCAAGCATGAACAATCAATGATGATTTAGTAGCTCTAGTGATTGGTCATATGTGTTCTAGGTAGATTTTATCTATTGCTCGAAAGTATTAGAATAACTTGGATGGGTTGGCCTCGTATTAGATTTTCTAAATTTTTTATAACTGAAAAATTTGGAAAGATATTTTCACATATCAAAATGGTTTTATTAAAATATTTTCCATATTGAGGAGAAAACAAGGAGATAATTTTTGTAGGTGTACTTTATTGAAATGATGAAATAATTATTTAGTAATATGAATCAATTTAAACAATGGTAGTACTGAGCTTAAGAAAAACATTGTATTTTGTCTATTTCAAGCCATACATAGAGGGGTCACTCAGTCAACACCTTTTTTTTTTATTCTATGTTAGTTCTACGATGACAATAATCGACCCATACACAAATGAAATAAACAAAATGTCTTGAAAAAACATGGGGAAAATGGGATTTTTTATTTTTTTACTTTTTTTTTACAGTGTCAAGGTTTTTTATTGGAAGGCATTTAATTTTTTAGATAAGATGAAGACATGAATGGATATTTGAAAATAAAAATGTGGGAATTAAATATGTGTATGTCTAACATTTGTTCCACAAATTATATTGTTCATACCCATATAATATCATATACCTATGCTCTAATTTACCGTCTAGACATGACTATAATTATCACTAAATAGATCCAAAATTTAAAATAGTGAAAATTCATTATGTTTGTGGTTTGAAACCCAACGACAATGATTACATCATGTAGAAATTTGTAGGTCCCCTTTTTAATTTTAAGCTCAAGTTATTACAGGAAAAGAGGTGATTTTTAAATAATCAACGAAAATTGAGCCCCTTCGGCGATTATTCATATGAGCTATTCTCATATATATAGACCGTCTAGCTTATTTTTATACTACACGAGTAATGTTTGTGATATAATCCATATGTTGAGTGGAAAATAACATGCTAAAACCAAAAGGAAGGGTCCAAGTAGAGAAAATTACACAAAGGAAACCATCGTCATTAAAATCCTGGGTACCTCATGTAACCATGAATGGAAAATGTGCCTATGTTGTTGCCTTCTTCTCTTCCTTTGCACCTAGGACAAATGTTTAAAGATATCCTTTATTTTGCATTCTTTTAGTATGAAGGAAGAATAAACACACACACACAAAAATACATACATACATATTATACATATATGAGAAATTATATCTATAGACCGTCTAGATGCTTCTTATACTACACAAGAAACAATTACGATCAAATCCATATGTTTGTTCCATGTATATTTTTCCCAAGCCACATCAACATTGAGTAAGTGGAAAATATCAAACCGAAAAGAAGGATCAGTGTAGTAAAATCCATAAAGTGAGCCATTGCCATTGAAGGTCTAGGCACCTCATGCAATCATGAATGGACCGGGTTCCTTTGTTGTTTCTTCATCCTCTTTCTCTGCACACAGGGCACATGTTTAAAGTTATTCTTTATTTTACATTTTTTTAGTATTAAGGAATAATTAATGTGTATGTATATATGTATATGTGTGTGTGCTTACACACACACACACACACACACACACACACACACACACACACACACACACACACACACACACACACACACATATATATATATATATATATATATATATATATATATATATGTATGTATGTATGTATGTATGTATGTATGTATGTATGTATGTATGTATGTATGTATGTATGTATGTATGTATGTATGTATTAAAACAAAAATAAACCATGACAACATTAAAAATATATTTGTTTTTTAAAATAACTATTTAATAAGGTAAATATGAATGTTTCACTTCTTTCAATATAGCCACTTATATATAGATATTTCATGGGATTTTTTGTAGCATATTTTCTATATTTTATGAGGTTCTTAATCCTATTTTGTTTTTATAACTAAGAATCATGATCATAATTTTCTACATATTTATGAATATTATATATTTGAGATCCATTCAAAACTTTTTTATTTTCACATTTTTTCCATAAAACATTAAACTTTAGTTCTAAATTCCATTTCCTTTGGTTTACAATTAACCTTTCAACAAATTTCATTTCAGTTTAAGAATATTAGAATATCTTAGCATAACACAAAAAGATGTTGTAGTTATTACATCTATGAACAGACAATAAATTTTACCTTAATAAAATTAAATGTACCGAGGCATAATAAATGCGGATTTTATGAAACCTTAAAAGAGCATGCCAAATAATTAGCTCTAAAGAATTTAGACTCAAAACTAGATTGATCAAGATATGACCTTAAAAGGGGCAAAGAAGGCACTAAAATACAATATAGAAAAATGGATTTGAATTGAATTAAAATAAAAACATCCATAACATTCATTTAAATCTTAGATTATGTAAAAAGGAATATAATTAAACTTAATTAGTAATTTCAACAACGAGAAGAGAGGTTACATGTAAAGTATATAAGTGTAATTTAAATATTGTGTAATTTGGTAATAATTGTTTTGTTTGTTTGTAACAGGTAAGGAGTGTAATGGCATGGGTTGATTGAAAAAAAAAATTATTTGCCCACTAATATTTAATGGTTAAAATAATTTATTTTTTAATGTCAACTCAATGTTAAATAAATAAAATAAATATATGATTATCAATTTATACATGAAAATGTAAATTATTTTAAAAGTGTGAAAGATAACAAATATGAATCAATAAATTCAAGATATTTAATGTGGGGATATTAATCTTTATTGAAAGATAATTATAAGTGTGAATTAACTATAATATTATTATATTGATCTATATTATTTTTAGTTTTTTAGTTATTTACTTTTAGATGTAGTAAGTATATTTATTTTTAAGTGCAAGATAATTTGTGGGAATAAATATTTCATGACTAATATTTAAATGTTAAAATAATTTATTTAATGGTAAATAACCTTGCGAGATATTATGGAGAAGTAAATTCAAGATAATTAGTGTGATAATATGAATTTTAATTTGAAGATATTTATTGTGGAGTAAATAATAGTGTATTTTTAATTTTTAAATGTATTTATACTTGTAGATGTATTTTTACTTTTAGGTTACCTTTTATATAATTTTTACTTTTAAAATTTTAAAAATTAAAACTAACATAGATATTTTAAATGCATCTATCTAAAAGACATTGATATCTTTTGATGTCTTTTAAATAAATGAATTTAAGATATCTATACTAATATTTGTAATAATGAAACTTTAGTTGGAGTGTTTTGTCCTCTCTTGGTGAAATATAACATATTTTATACCATACTAATAAAATGTAAACAAGAAAAAAACTAAATGACAAAATATAACATACATAAACATGGAAAAAAATCTAAATGATAATTGTTTTGATTTACTTATAAACTTACAAAACCGTTGATCAAATTTATGCACTTTCACCACGATCACCTAGAAGATTTAAAAAACTCTTTCTTGTCCTAAACAAAAAAGTAGCGCCCCAAAAAAAAAATAGTGCCCCAAAAAAAAAAGGATAAAGAGAGAGACCCACAAACATATGTAACTCAAAACAAAACTAAGAGAGTAAGAATGCTCAAGATAGGACTAGCAGCACTTGGATATAATGTCTGGATAACAACTCACAAAAGTTGTCCAATATCATCAAAACTAAACTAATAGTCAAACTCTAACAAATCCGTATGCGACATTTGTAGGTGTCTGCAACCTCAAAATAGATTAATCGAATACAGTTGTATTCGAAATGATACCGATTTTTAGGTGTCTGCAACGTGTGTTGTCACACTCAATTGTCATGTTCTGTTTTGAATTGTGAGATATGATTGGAATAGGTTATGACCTCACTTCTTTCACTGATTTGGTTAGGCCTTCTATAGCCCACACTAAACCGTGGGATTGGTAGGTAATTTCTTTGTATACGAACTCAACAGAAAAGAGAGATTATGATTCTCTGTACAGGATCGTCTTCCAACAACCACCTTTTGTAAGGCTGCCATTTCCAGTGCAAAAGAAACAGAATTAGTTGGACGAACCATTTCCTTCTGTTGCTCTGCCATTACAGGATGAGTGCGTGCGTACATTCCTTTTTCAAGAATAATATGTTGGGAAGTTAAAGCTACCCTCAAGGTGAGCCAGAAAAAGTTCTGATCATACATAATTTACTTGCTCATTGCACCATGAAAAGAATCCCTCACTCGAATTAGAGATGGAACCTGGGCCATTATTTTGTTTTAGTTTTGTCTTTTCATGGGGTCAGTGCCATCAACAACATGACACAAATGAAATAAATTATAGAAAACATGGCCATGGATTACACTCTACAATTACACTTTGATGGGATAAGGATGGGAGGTGGGGTTAACATATATAGCATGTGATTGTAAGGTAGAAGTAGGACCCGCTTGGGGACACCTCTTCCTCCTGCTCCTATTGACCATTATCATGTTTAGAGGGATGTGGGTAGACGGAAGTGCTTATATAGACTTGGTATGTTAGATTTCTTAACGGGAAAATGCATCCAGTATATTTTAGCACTTTTTAATATTAGTTTATGTTGATTACTAGGCGTTCAATATGAATATATTATTCTATTCCCCAATATTTATAATTTATGTGAAACCTAGATAAAAACTTTAAAATGTTCTTCATGAAGTTACATATTGTAAATTTGTATACACTGAAGATCCTTGTGTATTTGTCAATTATTGGTCCATGTTAAGTGTTATGCCTGTCCTCATCTCTCTCCAAAACCCCTCTAAGTGTCCATTTATCTCCTCTCTTTGTTTCCTTAAGATTTGAGATTTGTGGTAGTGGCATTGGTGGTATTCCTCTCATGATCCTAATTGTGGTTAAAGTGCACCCATCCTACCCGTCCCATATTTTACAATTTTTGACTATTAGATGTTGGGTTAAGTGCTAACAGGGTCGTAATTTGACTTCAATTTATTTATAAATAATAAGAAATTGTAGTTCATTTAGCCATGAGCATAGTGAGCATTTCATAAATAATCTATCAAGCACTCATAGAGATTTGAGAGAGTCTAAGAAAACACTAGAGAACTTATCATTGTTGAAGCTAGTGCTTCTTGTGGAACACATTTAGAACATGACGTAGATTTCGTATGTCACTAGAATTGATTTCAATTATGAAATTTAGTGTTGTTCAACATATTTTCTATTACTTAAGGATGTGATGAGTAGCATTTCTTCAAACCACATCTAACCTACAACATTGGACTAATGAATACAAGAAAAGCATGCAATGTTTTGGAATTTTATGGCCCAAGGACCCATTCATAGTTGTGGTTTGCAATTTGATGTGGGTACCATTTTCATATTGTAAAGAGATGGGTTTTCCATTTCAATAGTTTGTATGGAATTGGTCAAGTGGGATATGTAGTTTGAATTTGTTGGATTCGATTTGATTTGATAATTGTTCCTATTTCTTAGTGTTTACCATGAACGACTGTCTCTAGATTATGGGAAATTGAGTATTACCCTATGTTTACCTCTACCACTTCAATTATTTATTGTTTTCATATAACCTAGATATTCTAATTGTATGCAATTAGGTCCAAATTATTCTTTAATATCTTAATTAAATATGGTTACAATGTATTATGGTTAATGTAGTGTATTATTAGTACAAAGCCACTTTCTATATCCACCCCTAGGTGAGTATGCATTATTTTGCATGTTTATAGCCTTCTACGGCTATGTCTTACTTCTCTTGGGATATATTTGATTATTCTAGGGCTGGTATCTTGCCGTATTCTATTCATTTAGTGCTCATCATTGTATGATTATTTCCAGGGTTTTAGATAGAGTCAAATATCTTGTAGACCTACTCATTCCTAATTATCTAAAATTTGTATTTTAGTAATAATCTAAGAAGTACAACAATGTAATAATTGAAATATACTGAAATAAATGTTAGATCATTTATTTTATATTTTAAATGAAATCAAATGAAAGGGGAAATGTATTAACCGGCATTAGACTTACCTCGTAGTGATCTGAGACTGGAAGGGGTGATGAACTGACGGAACTGAGTGTCATAATGAACCTCAGAAAACTATAGAAGTGGTAGATCTGGGTAGACTAAGGTGCCTAGGGAAGGATAAGGGTGCCTAGGAAGCCCTGGTCTAAAGTATGGGTGCTCTAGTCTGTGAAACAACTCGGAACCTGATTCTGCTAAGGTCGTTAGGTCTTCACAATATTTCACCTTCGGTCAGGTGGAAGTCACACTTGCTTTGTTGATGTCACCATGAATTTGCAATAAATAATTACTCGCAAAACTCCATACAAAGCATCAAACCCTAAAAAAATATGTAAATGAAGGCGTCAAAATTTCCTTAACGAACACAATGGTGGCCTTACAACTAAGCATTGCACTACATCTCAGACCCAATGTAGTTTTGTGTGATTGTGTGTGAAATAATGTGCTAAGGATGCCCTAGCACCAATGACAGAGAATATCAGGCAATATATAGATAGAATGCAAAATGGTGAATGGCTTAGAATAGACTCCCCTTCATATGCAGTGTGTGATGTAGAATAATGCCCAATTGCAGTCCCTTGCTCTATGTAGATAGCTATCCCTTAGTATAAATAGTCTACCCATAAGATAGTATGTATGTTGTGTTTATATAGGGATCTCTTGCTCAAATTTCAACACTAATGACTTGACATGCCTACTAGTGCCTAGGGGAATGGGAGGAAAAATCATAAAGACCGACCTCAAACCTCTAAATTAGAATCAAGTGTGACGGGGACCATGGCACCTAGAGATGAGGACCATGGCATCCTAGGCACCCTAATCCCTTCCTAGGCGCCCTAGTCAAAGAATAAAGATGACAACTGAGTGAATAATGACAACTAAGACTCTATGAGGGATGAATGGAACTGTGGTAGTAAATAATAACTATGCAAGGAAAACAACGAAAAAATAGCAACTGAACTGACTACTGGACAAAGGGATGAGTCATTAGTGAATATTTTTCTTACGCAAGATCCATATATAAAACAACATACTTGGCAGTATAATTATAGCAGTAAATGCATGATTTTGTGACTACATTTTCCCTCGCTTTATGTTGGTGAGATAAATCTTGGTAACTTAAAGTAGTTAGAGATGCATAACCAAAAGAAGTCTAAAGAATCCCGTGTTGTAGTAGAATGTGCAGATGTGGTAGAAAAGCGTGTTGACTTAACCATATAGCCTATCGAACCATGGATGAGCGTGTTGATCCATGCAGCATAGCTAGAGACATAATATCATGGTGAAGTGCACTAAATGAGAGTGATGATTGTGATATTAGATGATTGATGATTTCAAATGTTGTATGATGATGATATGATGGGGTAGGGAGTGATCAGTTCCTAACCCGATTATGTGTATACGAAAAACCAGATGATTTGGGCATCCTACCACCAACGGAAGAGTGTAGGGAGAAAGGTGCATTATTCTTCAACTTGTAACTACATCCTCAAGATCTAGCCACTACAGATGGACTCAGATAAAACTTTTTGTGGTTTTTGGATCCAAATAATTTTGATCAAATAGTTGACCCATATAGGTGCAGTATAGGAATGAAAATCTTTCCCCCACTCCATGGGTGTTGCCACAATGTGATGACTTCTAAGTTAGGTCATGTTGAAGAAAATGTGAAATGTATGATGGCTTCCAAGTTAGTTCATCTGGAAGTAAATGCCAAATATAGAATAAGGGTAAGTGCACCAATATGGTGGACAATTAAGTGGACATAAAAAATTGAAATTTACGTACCATGCGAGTGCGGTTTCTAAACCACGCTCGCAGTACTGTTTTTATAGGCTTGGTGATTTCTGAACCTAAAATCACGATCGTGGTTTACAAACCACAATCACGGTCCTCTGAGACAAAAAATACAGACCTGCGACTCCTCCATTTCCCTCATTTTTCCTTTCCAACTGTGATTTCTCCTACACCTTTGGCTCTTGCACTTTGAATACCCCCTAAAAATTACTCTTCAGACTTGTGGATCATGATAGTTTCAACCATGCTGCCAAGACAAAGAGGTAAGCCCTCAATTTTGATCAATTTGTTTGCATTTTAGGTTTTTTTTGTGATTTTCATGGGTTTTTCAATTTTTTGTTTATGTATACAATTTTTTGTTTTGTCAGTTGCTCAGCAAGCTCGTAATCCTGCAAACCGTCAAAATATTCCTCAAAACCCTGCAAACAATCCTCAAAACCCTCCAAACATTCCAGAAAACCCTCCTCCAAACATAGATCCGCCTCCTGTGGCTCCTTCTGTCCCCACGGAACCAACAGGAACACAAGCTGATATCGTTGGAAAAATCTGACAAAATAAAATTTCCATTGAAAACCTTATTCAGAATATAAGATAAAATCATGCCACAAATTCATCCCGGATGACTTTAGCCAACACATTGCAAACATTGATTGGTGAAGTTGACTCCTGCAACCAACCAAATAGATAGATGGAATACCTTTAGAGGTGATTGTAGGCAGTGGTATGCAAATAAATTATCCCATGCGGCTGTAAAAGATAAAAAAAATGGAAAAGACCACATTTGTGCATTATTTACTGACCCAAGAACCAATGCCCCACCGCAGTTACTTGCAAACGGTTCCCAATCCATTGGTGCCACGATGACTGAATCAAGAACAATTTTTGGGACTGATGGTGGATGGTTTTTGATTATCCACCATGCAACAACAATGAGGTTCCCCTCTATTTTTTAAAGAAATTATATTGCGAGTTCATGCTTAATGAGGTCCCAAATTATTTTGAATTTTCTGATTTTTATGGGCGAGGTGGTGGCTCTGCACAGAGTAGACCTGGTGCATGCGTAGGTCAACCAAGGATCCCCCATGCCCCAAAACCCCCACTGCCTTCAGTTATCCCTCCTACAGTGAAGGAGGTTGTGGAGATTGACACACTACATGCATTGAGGGAGCTCACTGACACTCTGACCCAGCATAGTGAGCATATTGCATCTGGTGATGTTGGTGGAGGTGCCAGTTTTAGCGCACCACACCACTGTGGATCATGTGGTTCCGTATGCACTACGGGTGAGACATCATTTGTTAGATCACATGATTTCTTTTCTCTAGATGAGATGATGGCAGATGTTTTTGGAACTAGTGCAACGGATCTTGGTCTTTCATAGGTAAATGTCAAATAAATATTTAATATATATATAAAATAGTTTAATTCATGTTTGAGATTTTAATATATATGTATTTCATTGTACGTTATGTACATACATGTAAAAACTAATTTTTTATTTTATTTTAAATAGAAAAAGCCGGTGAAGGAAACATCTGGCGTCGACATGCTAGCTACTGCAGTTGGGCATGTTACAAATGTAAGTTTCAAGTTGTACTTAAATTTCAAATTTCATTTGATTGTGCACTTTTATTATTATAATGTTTCACCTGTACATGTACATATTAATATATGTTTGTCTTTTATACGTGCAGGAGCCTGGCGGGTCATCATCTTCTCTGGAACTGAGGCTATTGGCATGCCTCACGTGACTTTTACGAATGTTAGTTTCTCTTTACACTTTGGTTCTAATTGTGGAAGTTCACGTGGATTATGCTTTGGCTCTGTTATGTGGTAGTCATGTAGATTAATATTGATTTGTACATGTTTTTTGTATAGCTTATGACTTCCAGAGAGACTCCTCCATATATGCAGACTGTGGAGGCTGCTGTAGATACTGCCATAACATCTACAGATCCACTAACTGAGGTACAATTTTTCAAATTTGTTAAATTTATTTAGGAATTATTTCTTATTACTTAAATCTACAATATCAAATTTTGTACATGAAATATTTAATTTGAAATTTAATTATTTATATGTAGCTTACCTCTCATGAGTCTACTATTGTCCCTGCCATGCGTCAACAAAAAATTGATAGGGATCATGACATTGTGGTAAGATTTCACATGCATTTTAACTAAATTCTAAGTTTCTAAATTTTGAATGTATTTTAAAAATATGGGTGTTAAAAACTTGTTGTTTATGAATGTGCAGGTTAGGTTGCAGGCCTGCTTAGAGATGCCTAGGACCACACAGATGAAATCCATAGTGGCATCTCCCTCCACTACATCCCCAGGTCATGGACATGCTACTTCTAGCAGGGTAAAGAGAGGGAAGATGTTTCATGATTAGATTCATAGGACGTGGATGTACATAGATATATATATATATATATATATATATATATATATATATATATATGGGCCAGCTGGTCCTAGTTCATGATTCTTCATAGGACATTGTATATAGCCTTATGTGAGCCACATGTGGTCTTATATGTATGACACACTTGGTTCGAGATGTACACATGTTATGAACTTATATTTTCAGAGACGTGCATTCAACACACTTATTTTGATACATTATATATCCATGTGTTGGTTTTCATAACGATATTACTTCTATGTTTGATTCGAATTCATTGCACATGATATCCTTCTATGTATGTATATTCTATGTATATTAATTCTATATGTATGTTTGATTTAAAATTTAAAAACTATGGTGCAACAATAAGAAGAAAATAAGCATATATCTCATGTACCATATTCTAGTGCAATAATAAGTTTTATGTATGTTATGACATGTACATGTCAAGGACTGAAATTTCACATGTTGTTGGAGTTGTCAGTAGATTTTAGGAAAATCTAAGTAGAGAACATTGTTCAGCAGTGAAGTGGGAGTTTCACTACTTGTGAGGAAAAATAAATTATTGCATCACCTATAACAATATTGGTGATTCAATTTGTGGATATTTTGATTCATATTTTGTAAGTGATTTGGAAAAACAAAGATCGAATTCTAGTTATGCTATTACACTTGTAACTAGACCTATCAGTTGGATTTCAAAGCTTCAAAATATTACAATTTTTTCAACTACTAAGGTAGAATATGTAGCTGCCTATCATAGTTGTCAGGAGGTAATTTGGGTAAAATTTTTATTGGATGAGTTTTGAAGATATCAATAGAAGATGAAGGTATTATGTGACAATCAAAGCGCTATTTAATTATCCAAGAATCTAGCTTATTACAATAAGACAAAGAATATTTTAGCTAAGTATAATTTGGTTATACATGTTATTGATGAAGGGATAATAGCACTTGACAAGGTACACATCATAGAAAACTTTTGTTGATATTCTCACAAAACTAGTACTATTATAGAAGCAAAAATGGTGTTTATCTTCTATTCATTTGCAGAAAATGTGATGAGTTGGTCATGTAATATATAAAGTGGATTGGTTATCAAGGTGGATATTATAAGATATGTGACAAAAAAGTTAAATTTTAGATCCCTTTGTACGACAACATTTTTAGCTCACTTTCCAAAGTTGAAAAAGTTGTAAAAAGATGTAATTTTGAAAAAGTTGAAAAAGTTGTAATTGTTGAAAAAGTTGTAATTGTTGAAAATTTTGAAAACAATGGGTCATGGAAGAAAACTGACTGCATGGACATGTCCGGGTGGCTAGGTGAACGCTAGAGGAGGCGTCGTTTCGGTGTGCAACAACGTCGTTGCTTCCGGGCTACCTCGTTCAAGCGGAGTCCCTCAAGAGCCCTGAGACCAAAAAATCGTTCAACTTCCACAGGTGACTACGCACACTCCATGGCACCTAGAGACATCTTGTATGATCCTACACCTTGGTGTAGGGAACCTCTACAATATTTTGTCTCAGTTTTTTCCTTCTCCAATCAGTGCTCTCGCTGCCCTATTGTTTGCAAACACACCCAATAGTGTAGTTTGAGACAGTGTAAGGCTGTCAAATGGTATATTTTGTAAACGGTGGGTCATGGCACCAAACCAACTAGAAATGACAGGCTCTGGGTGGCTAGGTGAATGCTAGAGGAGGTGTCATTTTGGTGCGTGACAACGTCGTTTCTTCCGGGCTACCTCGTTTGGGCGTAGTCCCTCAAGAGCCCTGAGACCAAAAAATTGTTCAACTTCGACGGGTGACTACGCGCACTCCGTGGCACCTAGAGACATCTCGTCTAATCCTACACCTTGGCATAGGGACCCTCTACAATAGCCTATCTTGATTTTTTCCTTCTCCAATCGGTGCTCTCGCTGCCCTATTGTTTGCAAACGCACTGAATAGTGTAGTTTGAGACAGTGTAAGGCTGTCAAATGGTATATTTTGTAAACGATGGGTCATGGCACCAAACTGAATGCGTGGACACGTCTAGGTGGCTAGGTGAATGCTAGAGGAGGCATCATTTTGGTGTGCACAACATCGTTGCTTCCGAGCTACCTCGTTCGGGCGGAGTCCCTCAAGAGCCCTGAGACCAAAATATCGTTCAACTTCGACGGGTGACTACGCGACTCCATGTGCACCTAGAGACATCTCATCTAATCCTACACCTTGGCATAGGGACCCTCTACAATAGCATGTCTCGGTTTTTTCCTTCTCCAATCAGTGCTCTCGCTGCCCTATTGTTTGCAAACGCGCCGAATAGTGTAGTTTGAGATAGTGTAAGGCTGTCAAATGGTATATTTTGTAAACGGTGGGTCGTGGCACCAAACCGACTGCGCAGACACTTCCAGGTGGCCAAGTGAATTCTATAGGAGGTGCCATTTTGGTGTGTGACAACGTTTTTTCTTCCGGGCTACCTCGTTCAGGCGTAGTCCCTCAAGATCCCTGAGACCAAAAAATTGTTCAACTTCCACGGGTGACTACGCGCACTCCGTGGCACCTAGAGATGTCTCATCTAATCCTACACCTCAGTGTAGGGACCCTCTACAATAGCCTATCTCATTTTTTCCTTCTCCAATCGGTGCTCTCGCTGCCCTATTGTTTGCAAACGTGCTGAATAGTATAGTTTGAGACAGTGTAAGGCTATCAAACGGTATATTTTGTAAATGGTGGGTCATGGAATCGAACCAACTGTGCAGACACATCCAGGTGGCTAGGTGAATGCTAGAGGAGGCATCATTTTGGTGCGCGACAACGTCGTTGCTTCCGGGATACCTCGTTCGGGTGGAGTCCCTCAAGAGCCCTGAGACCAAAAAATTGTTCAACTTCGACAGGTGACTACATAGACTCCGTGGCACCTAGAGACGTCTTGTCTAATCCTAAACCTCAGTGTAGGGACACTCTACAATAGCATGTCTTAGTTTTTTCCTTCTCCAATCGGTGCTCTCACTGCCCTATTGTTTGCAAACATGCCGAATAGTGTAGTTTGAGACAGTGTAAGGCTATCAAACGGTATATTGTGTAAACGGTGGGTCATGGCACCAAACCAGCTATGCAGACACATCCGGGTGGCCAGGTGAATGCTAGAGGAGGTGTATTTTTGGTGCGTAACAATGTCATTGCTTCTGAGGCTACCTCATTCAGCAGAGTCCCTCAAGAGCCCTGAGACCCAAAAAATCGTTCAACTTCGATGGGTGACTACGTGCACTCCGTGGCACCTAGAGATGTCTCATCTAATCCTACACCTTGGCATAGGGACCTTCTACAATAGCCTATCTCGGTTTTTTCCTTCTCCAATCGGTGCTCTCGCTGCCCTATTGTTTGCAAACGCGCTGAATAGTGTAGTTTGAGACAGTGTAAGGCTGTCAAACGGTATATTTTGTAAATGGTGGGTCATGGCACCAAACTGACTACGCAGACATGTCTAGGTGGCTAGGTGAATGCTAGAGGAGGCGTCATTTTTTTGCACGACAACGTCATTGCTTCTGGGCTACCTCGTTCAAGCAGAGTCCCTCAAGAGCCCTGAGACCAAAAAATTGTTCAACTTTGACGGGTGACTACGCGCATTCCGTGGCACCTAGAGATGTCTCATCTGATCCTAAACCTCAGCGTAGGGACCCTCTACAATAGCCTGTCTCAGTTTTTTCCTTCTCCAATCGGTGCTCTCGCTGCCCTATTGTTTGCAAACGCGCCGAATAGTGTAGTTTGAGACAGTGTAAGGCTGTCAAACGGTATATTGTGTAAATGGTGGGTTATGGCACCAAACCGACTACGCGGACACATCTAGGTGGCTAGGTGAACACTAGAGGAGGCATCATTTTGGTGTGCAACAACGTCATTTCTTCTGGGCTACCTCGTTCGGGTGGAGTCCCTCAAGAGCCCTGAGACCAAAAAATCATTCAACTTCCACGGGTGACTACGTGCACTCCATGGCACCTAGAGATGTCTCATCTGATCCTACACCTCAGCGTAGGGACCCTCTACAATAGCCTGTCTTTTTTTTCCTTCTCCAATCGGTGCTCTCGCTGCCCTATTGTTTGCAAACGCACCGAATAGTGTAGTTTAAGACAGTGTAAGCTTGTCAAATGGTATATTTTGTAAACGGTGGGTCATGGCACCAAACCGACTATGCAGACATGTCTGGGTGGCTAGGTGAATGCTAGAGGAGGTGTCATTTTGGTGCACGACAACGTCATTTCTTCTGGGCTACCTCGTTCGGGCAGAGTCCCTCAAGAGCCCTGAGACCAAAAAATTGTTCAACTTCGACGGGTGACTACGTGCACTCCGTGGCACCTAGAGATGTCTCATCTAATCCTACACCTTGGTGTAGGGACCCTCTACAATAGTCTGTCTCAGTTTTTTCCTTCTCTAATTGGTGCTCTCGCTGCCCTATTGTTTGCAAATGCGTCAAATAGTGTAGTTTGAGACAGTGTAAAGCTGTCAAATGATATATTTTGTAAACGGTGGGTCATGGAACCAAACCGAATGTGCAGACACATCTGGGTGGCCTAGTGAACATTAGAGGAGGTGTCATTTTGGTGTGCGACAACATCCTTTCTTCCGGGCTACCTCATTCAAGTGAAGTCCCTCAAGAGCCCTGAGAACAAAAAATTGTTCAACTTCCATGGGTGACTACATGCACTCCGTAGCACCTAGAGATTTCTCATCTGATCCTACACCTTTGTAGGGTCCCTATATAATACCCTATCTTAGTTTTTTCCTTCTCCAATCAGTGCTCTCGCTGCCCTATTGTTTGCAAACGCTCCAAATAGTGTAGTTTGAGACAGTATAAGGCTGTCAAATGGTATATTTTTTAAATGGTGGGTCATGGAACTGAATTGACTACATGGACATGTACAAGTGGCTAGGTGAAAACTAGAGGATGGGTCTTTTTGTGTGTGACAATGTCGTTTCTTCCGGGCTACCTTGTTTAGGCAGAGTCCCTCAAGAGCCCTGAGACCAAAAAATTGTTCAACTTCGACGGGTGACTATGCGCACTCCGTGGCACCTAGAGATGTCTCATCTAATCCAACACCTCAGTGCATAGGGACCTCTACAATAGCCTGTCTTGGTTTTTTCCTTCTCCAATCGGTGCTCTCTGCTGCCCTATTGTTTACAAACGCACCAAATAGTGTAGTTTGAGACAGTGTAAGGCTGTCAAACGGTATATTTTGTAAATGGTGGGTTGTGGCACCAAACCGATTACACAGAAAATTTCTGGGTGGCTAGGTGAATACTAGAGGAGGTATCATTTTGGTGTGTGACAACGTCATTTCTTCCGGGCTACCTCATTCAGGCGGAGTCCCTCAAGAGCCCTGAGACCAAAAAATCGTTCAACTTCCACGGGTGACTACGCGCACTCTGTGGCACCTAGAGATGTCTCGTCTGATCCTACACATTGGTGTAGGGACCCTCTATAATAGCTTGTCTCAGTTTTTTCCTTCTCCAATCGGTGCTCTCACTTTCCTATTGTTTGTAAACGCACCAAATAGTGTAGTTTGAGACAGTGTAAGGCTGTCAAACGGTATATTTTGTAAACGGTGGGTCATGGCACCAAACTGACTACACACATCCAGGTGGCCAGGTGAACACTAGAGGAGGCATCATTTTGGTGTGCAACAACGTTGTTTCTTCCGAGCTACCTCATTTCGGGCAGAGTCCCTCAAGAGCCCTGAGACCAAAAAATTGTTCAACTTCCACGGGTGACTACCCGCACTCTGTGGCACCTAGAAATGTCTCATGTGATCCTACACCTCAGGGTAGGGACCCTCTACAATAGCCTATCTCAGTTTTTTCCTTCTCCAATCGGTGCTCTCACTGCCCTATTGTTTGCAAACGCACTAAATAGTGTAGTTTGAGACAGTGTAAGGCTGTCAAATGGTATATTTTGTAAATGGTGGGTCATGGCACCAAACCGACTACACACACATTCTGGTGGCCAGGTGAACACTAGAGGAGGCATTCATTTTGGTGTGCAACAACGTCCTTTCTTCTAGGCTACCTCGTTCGAGCATAGTCCCTCAAGAGCCCTAAGACCAAAAATTGTTCAACTTTGACAGGTGACTACGCACACTCCATGGCACTTAGAGACATCTTGTCTGACCCAACACCTCGGTGTAGCGACCCTCTACAATAGCCTATCTCTATTTTTTCCTTCTCCATTCGGTGCTCTCGATGCCCTATTGTTTGCAAACATGTTGAATAGTGTAGTTTGAGATAGTGTAAGGCTGTCAAATGGTATATTTTGTAATATCATGGCACCAAACCAAATACGTGGATACGTTTGGGTGACAAGGTGAATGCTAGAGGAGGTGGGGTGTGTGAAAAACCTGGGCTACCGTCGGCTTACTCGAGCTGTTCCGTGGCGAGGGTGAACTGTCGCATGCCTGGGTACACTCCCCTTGTGGGGGCTTTCTCCTAGGTAGCAAAAAACACTAACTGGTACAGAGGAGAATCTAACTAAACAGTGGGTCATGGCATTAAAACTTTGCAGGTGGTAGGTTCTAGTGGAGGCGTCATTTTGGTGCAATGTGATTGCTTCTGGGATACCTCAGTTCAGGAGGAGTCCCTAAAGAGCCCTGAGACAAAAAAATCATTCAACTTCGACAGGGTGACTAATAGACTCAACCTAGAGATGTCTCGTGAATCCTACACCTTAGCATAGAGTACCTCTACAATAGACTGTCTTGGTTTTTTCCTTCTCCAATCGGTGCTCTCGCTACCCTATTGTTTGCAAATCATCGAATAATGTAGTTTGAGATAGTGTAATAATATCAAACAATATATTTTGTAAATTGGCTCGTGGCACTATCTACTATCTAGCGAAACCACAATTAAGGGAATGGGCTTGGCAGCATCAGCGGGGAAAGAAGACACTATTGAGCTTGACTCTAGTCTAACTTTGACTACTACTCGTCTTTTTGATCCTACACCTTTGTAGGCGACACTCTACAATATTCTAGCTCATTTTTGGTCCTTCTTTAAGGTGACTCAAGGTGTGCTGATGCTAGTGTTGTTTCAGATTGTCAGGTGTCAAATGTGTAGGGAACCGACTGGCACTAAGTTTAGATTGCTTCTCGGGCATACCTCTCTCTCTTAGTCCCTATAAGACCCTGAGACCAAAAAATCATTCAACTTCGGGGTGACTCTTACACCCCAGGGGCCCTAGAGACATCTGGTCTGATCCTCCACCTCAGTAGGGACCCTCTACAATAGCCTGTCTCAGTTTTTTTCTTCTCCAATCGGTGCTCTCAATTGTTTGCAAATGCACTGAATAGTGTAGTTTGAGACAGTGTAAGGCTAAGTCAAATGGTATATTTTGCAAATGGTGGGTCGTGGCACCGAACCGACTGTGCACACGCATAGGGATGGTCTTGTAAACACTTGGGGAGGCATCATTTCAGTTCTCTAAGCTCCAGGTCCTTCTGGGCTACCTCTTCTGGAGCCAAGAACCCCCTCCACAGGTACATAAATCATTGTTAATTACTTCTCTTTTCTTGTAAAACAATGAAAGCTTCTCTTAGCTTCGAGAATTTATAATTCTCTACTAACAGTGCCAACCACGTGAAGGTGGAAGCTTTTCTGGCACCACTAACCTACATATAAAAGTGTTAGTCAAAGAAATTTAAGTTTCAAATCAAAACCATACTAGATATATACAAAATACACAAATTTAATAAAATATATGAACTTAAATTTATCTAACTAACAAATTTATATATACCAAAGAAATTATATATACCAGACATGAGCATTGTAAATTCATTCCAATGAACCATCAGGATCGGATCTACTTTGAATAGCAGACAGGATTGCTTCATGATCTGACTCTCGAACCTTCCAAAGAATCTTGTTATTAGGCCTTCCTTGATATCTATACAGCTGAATATTTGTCGCTAGAACTAGATGTGAATATAAAAGTATTTTCCTGTGTGTCTCAAAGTCTTCAAACACCCAAACAGAGGAGTTTTTTAATGGATACTCACCGAAGCCAAGTTCCAGTAACTACCACTGACCCTGTAGGGTACTCAATATCTTCGCCATCTATAACAGGAGAAGTCAACTTCTTTCTTTCCTCGATGCAACGACATAAGAAATAGTTTGTTCCTTCTTCATTGTCTTCTGTCGCAATAACTGCAAATACATGTCCTACAAAAAAAAAGGTTTCAACTCAAATTTAAATTGTACATATTAAAATTTCAATGGACATAACTCAATACAAAAATTGTAAATAACCATAAATACCTTGTCGCACCAAAATAGAAATTTCGTCAAAGTCCTTGGATGTTGCAACTTCATCTGCAGAAATAATTTGTAATGCTTGTAGAGGTTGATAACTAGCAAGTGGAGTTAGAGGCCTACAAATCCATCCATCAACCCATTCTTGTGAATCACACTCAGCAGTGAAAAATTTGATACAAGATGCACAAAAACATGTCAAATTTCTTGTCCATGTGGCCCACAAAGTAGCGTCTGAGCTACAAAATGAGTGCATATCACTGGACCCAGTGAGTGTCATACAATCCTCGTAGTTAGCAATTTGTTGTTCCTCTATCAACCAAAAATATCTGCGAACCATGGAAATTTCTTGAGAACCTCAGGCCATGTTGTCAATACACCATTCCACTATGCTCTTTGCATCTTTCAATTTAGCACCATCTTTGTACTTCAACTCTTCTCTTGCAAGAGCTCTTTTCACACATGCCCCTGCACCGTCATGCTCTCCTTTTCCATGTCCAGCCTTAGTGAAACTCCAAATATATTTCACACCCATCTTGACATGCATCCTGATCATCCAATAAAACATTCATGCATTCTTAAACTAAGACGTGTAATTATCTGACCATATATAATGTTGTTTGAAGTGGATGTCCCTATCAGACAAGTTTCCATAAAATAACTAGAAACACCCTTGCACAAATTTAGTAGAATGAGTATGATCATCACTGATATAAAAGTGGTACTCTCTTAAAAAAATTGATCATTCTCTGTACTGTCAGGAGAATGTATAAATGCTATATGCACAAAAATGGCAACTTGTACTGAGTTGTAATATTGTGATTGAACCTCCATTTGTGGTTGCAATGTGTAATTCTCTACAAAATCGACCACTGAAACAATAGTACCAATAGGAAATGTGTCTTTGCATATCTTGAACTGTTCATCCAACCATCGAGCTCTGTGTGTATGCCTAGCATACTCATAAACAATTTCATCCTTAAATTTTCTCATAAATTGAAAAACAGGCATATGTTCTGTAACTAGCTCACACCATTTAGACTCTTTTCCATCTTTCAACTGGTATGCAACTGATTTATATTTATCAAACTCAACTAAATTATTTCCTATTGCACCTTCAATTTTCTCATGGATGCAACTTTCCAATTTAGGTAATCCACCACATGTACCACAACTTCCATCTAAACAATCCTGACTATAAAAAAATTGTCCAACTTCTTTTTCACAAAATATCATAGGAATGAAATCCCTGGAAGATATTGGTGGAACTTGAACACCACATTCCGATAACATAGTTTCAGAATGCAAAATAGAACAAATACATAAAAATTTAGCATAATGCATAGCAAATTCAACATGTTGCCTACAACAACAAGTGGTGTGAGCATGGTTGATTTTCACATAGAATGGTTTTAACATTTCAAAAAAATGTTGACTAATTTTAATTTCCAGATGCTCTTGTTCAAACTTACGAAAAAATTGAGTTTGAGTCATATCTAAGAAATGCTTTGGATGTGGTTCACGATTAATAGAACCAACTCTCTGTTTTACAACATCTCTTGTATTAGGTGAAACTCTAGTGTTATCATGCCAAAATTGAATAACAACTTCTCTTATAGCATCATTATTATATTTGTCCTTACATGGTGCTCTAGCAGAAAATGCCCCAAAATTGGTGTTATTGAGTGATTGAAGGATATTACGTCTTTCAATTGCTTTCATTAGAGTTTTTTTGATTAACTTGCAACATTCGAATTGTTTGCGTAATCAAACGTTGTTTTTTTATTGATTCACTTACAACACTAGTAGCAAGTACACGACACACAATATTACTATCCCTAGTGCATCTCTTGACACCAACAGTGTGATATGCATCATGAAGGTTTTCAACAATTGTAGAGGTTTGACCACGTATATTAGATGTTGTCAATCGTAAGGTGTTTAATGTAGGTCTCATTTCAATCAATTTCATCAAACTAACCAACAACTGACATCTTTGGGAATCATTTAAAATTTCAAAATGATTATCCCAAATTTCAGTGGCTTTTCTTCTGATTTTCCGTTCAGAAAGTTTGTCACACATTGGTTTCAAAATGTTTTCATCAATTTCAATAAAATAATTAGGTTTCTTATGGAAAATATTAGGAGGTGTTTTTGTCAAATTTTGTTTGTCTACAGTTTCAACCTGAATTTCTTTATTCACATTTTCATTGTCTCCTTCAATTTCAACATTTGCTACATCATGAGTATTTAATTCTTCTTCAACATTGACAGTAAAAACATCTTCATCATGAGTATTTAATTCAACTTCAACATTGACAGTAGAAACATTACCTAGTTCCTCATTGCTTACAATAGTAGGGGTTGAAGATGAACCTCTTCTTGATTCACGAAGATTCCGCATTCGCTCAGCATTTTGAAATTTGTTTGCCTCTAATTTGTCTGGTGTTTTTTTACTTAATGACTTCCTTTTTTGACTTTGTTTCTTGTCTCCCATGATGTTTTACTTCCAGTGATAAGAAAAACCTGCAAAAAATTACAGAGTTTCCCAGTAATTCGTACAGTAAAGTCAAACAGTAAAAATCACATCGTAATTAGAACATTGGGATGTGTATAAATATGATTTATAAACCACGATCATGCTTTATAAACCGCATCAATTTATAAAGCGTGATCACAGTTCTTGTTTAAAAACCCACGATCGTAGTTTATAAACCGTAAGTGTGGTCCTATCTATATCTTCAAATCCAACCCTAAGGCTCGGGAAATCTTTTTTTTTCCCCAACCAAAGCTATGGAAGGTCATTATGAAGTGTAAAGGGTCAAAAAACTTCAAATTTTCTCTTCCATAAACTTGAACCATGCTAAAAAACTGAAAAAATTTCACAAAAATGGTGCCATCACGTAGGGGAGACTGTTAGCTTCGTAGAAATATTGATTTTAAAGTGAATAGAATAAGATAAATATCATTTTATAATTTTTTACTAACAATAGGTCTTTAAGACATTTTTTCCCGTGAATGTTCATGTCTACGTTTAAGACTGCAACTTTTGTTTCGCTTATTAAAATGTGCCAAAACTTATACCATCCCAAGCGTGGAGAAATTCTATACACATTAAAAAATATATATTTGATTTTGATATTTTTTGATATAGTTATGGTGGGAAAATGGAAAGCGCTCCATTTTCTAAATCTTTTTAGACCACTTTCACGGAAAAAATTATTAAAAAAAAATATTGCACGAAAAAATACAAAATAAAATCCATCCCAAAATAGACAACTACATCTAACTTTTCACCAAAGGAAAAAAAAAATAACAAGATTTGGTCATCCAAATCACGGGCAAATGGACTACAATCTTATAGGTTTTTTCAAAAACAAAAACCAAGTCATATAATTTTAAGTGTTTAATATAGCTAAACTTGTCCATTTTTTTTTTAAAAAAAATAGTATTTTAGAAACTAGATTCCGGATGCTACGATTCATATTTATATAAATTTTTCTAATTTTGAGTGCGTGTATTGCTAATAATCCCTACAAGTTGACATTTTGCTATTTTTTGCAATATGACGTCCACTTATGACCCCTTTTTTGTCCACCAACTTGGTGCACTTACCCATAACTTCCCAAGTTAGGTCATTTGGGAAAGTAACAAATGTAACTCCTAAGTTAGGTCATTTGGGAGGCCACATGTGTTGTATTGTATCAATTAAATAGAGTGATTTCGATTGTTACGGATTTGAACGCGTTGGTGAATGGATTGATTGATTATAATTAGTTACTCATATAGAGTTTTTACGCTAGTTTCCCTCAGGTTAGGTCATTAGGGGGAATCGATAGAAATTGATGAAATATCTCATGGAGATATTTTTTTGTTTGTTTCCCCCAGGTTAGGTCATTAGGGGGAACCGCTGGAAATTGATGAAGCATCGCATATAGATAATTTACACTTGTTGCCCCTAGGTTAGGTCATTAGGGGGAATCGATGGTGAAATGTCACATAGTACATTAGTATGTTCTTGGAATTTTTGAATTGGTAGTGTTGGTTGAACGCATAGTGATATAATGGGAATTACAGGATTACCCCAATTGTATGCCCCCCTTTTGGTGAAAGAGGGAGTGATGATAAGAATGAATGCTAAGATGAAATTAAGTATGAGATAGATAAAGTATGATAAAGATCATGAAAATGTGTGAAGATTTAATGATGGACGGCGTGGAGGAGAGATAACACATGTTTTGTGTGTATGATATGATGGTAGGAAGAATTCTATAAAATAACACCACAAACGGGGTATAAATTGGAGCAAAAACGATCAAGATATGATGAAAACCATGTGGTGTGTATTAGTTGAGATAATGATTGGGAAATAATGACAATAGTAGAGTAGGACATAGAAAGTAACTATAAATAGGAAGGTGAAAAAGTGATTACTCCCTTCATTTGTATTTTGTGCAAGTGTGAGAGTGAGCTCTAAGCGTGTAAGGATGATACAAGTGAGAGAAACACAACCTAGCTGATTTGAAATGGTAGCAACCACCGTAGCATCACGTACGACAGTGGAATTAGTAAGCGCAATGTTTTTTCAAAAAATGGGTGTGTAGTAGTCATTTTTAGTGAATTTTTGTAAAATGGTGATTTTGATTGTTTCTTACGTTTTAGACCAGGACACGAGTAGTGAAGGTGTTAGTGACCTTCAGGATAGGAGCACCAAAACCTGGGTGTTAATGTCCTTCTCCTGGCTGCCCCAATCCTACTTATGGGTGCCCTAGTCTAGAGAGAATGTATTCAATCATGAGTGGTGTAAATGTAATATTTATTTTATATTAATGTCATAAGTAAATGTGTATGGGTTTATATAGTTTTATAACATTGTGTTTTTTTTTTTTGTTGTGTAGAGGGATATCCTCTTGAGGGTGTTCCATAGGGGTCGTCATTTGAGTACTTTTCTTGTCTTGGGGTTTTACATGTATCATCTTCATTTCTGATTTACAGCGACATCCAGTGCAATCCAATGACATACACATGACAGGAAGCGAAGGTAGAAAATCATCTAGCCACACCTCGGAGGAAGGTTGCAAATCTTTTTAATATACCAACATGCCTAGATCTCATAACATAGTGCCCCAGGAACCCCTGTCCTTCTCCAAGAATCCTAGTCTAGCCTACTGTTCAAGATCACCAATTTCTAGAGATTCTATTTTGTCACATCTGCATTTTGTTTATCCCATTTATTTAGTGACATAGTCCTAAACAACTGTCAAATCAGATAAAATATTCCTAACCCTCTTTTCTCATAAGGGTTTCACATTTCTACTTTCTTACTGGTTTGGGTTACTTCCTTTATTTACTTAGATTTTATTTACTTATGTTTCTTAATATTAGATTAACTTAGATTAATCCACATTTTATTTAATCATTTAAAGCATAATAGGCCCTACTTTCTAAAGTGAGTGACTAAACCTGAGATTGTAATTGACCTACAACATGCATGAGAGATAGAATGTCCTGTGAAGCAATAGTAGGAGATGACAATAATGTATTAAGTGATTGTAACTGTCCATTGTGAGTAATCATAGGTGCCTCAAGAGAAGAGAAAGGATATTTCGATGCTTAAGGCACACTAGGGGTAGGTGTCGGTAAATCTATAGTAGATGAAGGAGATGGAACATCCATAGCAGTGGTAGGATTAGCATCGAAAACATCCCTAGAAGATGAAGTGAACGATGGAGATACCTTGATAGAAGAAGATGAACTAATAGATGTAGATGAAGTAAAAGGAGGATATGAGATGGTAGGAGATGAAGAAATAATAGATGGAGGTGACTCATGCACGATTCTAGATACAACCTCGGGATAAAATGGAGTATGAGATTCACACTTAACAGTATGAAATGTAGTATAATCATGACTACCAATTGTATCATCGACATTAGATAGAGTCTCAGATATGAGAATGTCATTAAGTGTACTATCAATAAGATCATCAACATAATATGAGAGAGTATGAGAACTAGTATGTGATGGATTAGGAGAATCAATATCATAAATAGGAGATTCGTGATATGTAGCCATAGTAGTTGTCTGATGAGGAGGAGAATCAATATGAGAGCTATTGTCAAAACCTAACATGTAATCGATAAGAGAATCATCTAGAATTTATTTAGAAATATCAAAAGGAGGCTTAGTAGTAGCCGTATAAATGGTGTACAATGAGTGAAGGCCATTGGATCAGAAACAATACTAATTCCAATGGGAGAATTTTCAAAACTTGTAGGGACATAGCGTTCACATGCTAAGAGTTGTTGAATATGGTATGGCATAGTAACATTACAATAGAGAGTCGTAGCTCAGTAATAGTGGCCTCATCATAGATTGGATTGACACTAAAGTGAGACATAATGGATCGAGAAGGAGAAGATATATCCTTAGCCATTAGGGTTTGTAGAGGATCCTAGGGAAAAGTGTTCTAAGCTACGGGTTCACCAAAATGATTATCTAAAATCTATAATTTAGTAATAATCTAAGAAGTACAACAATGTAATAACTGAAATATAAATGCTAGATAATTTATTTGATATTTGAAACAAAATAAAATGAGAGGGGAAACATACTAACCTGAATTATACTTGCCTGGCAGTGATCTGGGATTGGGCATGGTGATGAAGTGGAAAAACTGAGTGTCATAACGAACCTTAAAAAATTACAGAAGTGGGAGATCTGACCAGACTAGGGCACCTGGGGAAGGATAAGGGTACCTGGGGTGCCTTACTCCGAATTCTAGGTGCTCTAGTCCATGAAACAGCTTGGAACCTGATTCTAGCCGGGTCACTAGGTCTTCGCAATATTTCTCCTTTGGTCAAGTGGAAGTTGCACTTGCTTCTTTAATGTCGCTGTGAACCTATAATAAAGTTTTACCTACAAAACCCATACAAATCATCAAACCCTAAAAAATAAAGATGTAAATGAAGGGTTTGGACTTTCCTTAGTGACCACAATGGTGGTCTTACAACCAAGCAATGCACTACATCTCAGACCCAATGTATTTTTGTTTGATTGTGTGTGAAATACTGTTCCTAGGATTCCCTAACGCCAATGACGTAGAGAATATCGGGAAATAGCTAGATAGAATGAAAAATGGTGAATGGAATAGAATAGAATCCCCTTCCTATATGGTGTGTGATGTAGAATAATTCCGAAATGCAATCCCTTTCTTTATGTAGATAGCTAGCCCTTAGTAGAAATAGTTTCCCATAAGATTGTGTGTATGTTGTGCTTATATAGGGATCTCTTGCTCAAATTTCGACAATAATGACCCAACATACTGACTAGTACCTAGGGGAATGGGAGGAAAAGTCATAAAGATAGACCTCGAACCTCTAAATTAGAACCAAGTGTGATAAGGACCAGGGAAACTATAAATGTGGACCATGGAACCCCAGGTGCCCTATTCCTTTCCTATGCGCCCTAGTCAAAGACTAGAGATGAAAAGTGAGTGATTAACAAAATCTAACACTCCCTGAGGGATGATTGGAACTATGGTAGTATCTAACAACTATGCAAGAAAAACAATGAAAAAATACCAACTTAACTGAGGACCGAACAAAGGGATGGGTCATTAATGAATACTTTTCTTACGTAAGATCCATGTATAAAACAACATACTTGGTGGTATAATTATATTAGTAAGTGTGTGATTTTGTGACTACAATTCCTTATGTCATGTGTTGTAAATTATGGGATTTTATGGGCAAGTTAGCTAATTCCAAAATAGCATGCTTTTTCTAATGGCATATTCCTTTCATGTGTATATTATTTAATAATATAATGTTAATTATTGTTGGATTATTCTTTACAATGGTATATCAAATATTGTTATCTTTAATGGATAGAGATGCTAGATTGTACACAATAATATTACTTCTTATTTATATTATTTTTCCCTCACATATGATAGATATTCTTCTTGCTACTTTTACTATGATTATGTGTAGAGTGTTATAGGTAAACACTTTTAAATTTCCCCCATGTAGTTTCTAGTTATAAATTGTATGATATTAAGATGTTTGTTTATTTTTCATTTATTCATCTAAGTGTTTTTGACACATGTATTCACTTGTAGTGATATATTTTTTCTACTCAAGACCCTCTTGGCATCCCTTTATCTCTCTCGACCCTTTATTTCCACAACAAGTGATATTTGTTGTTAGATTATCATAGACAGTACTCAATTATTCATGATCCCAATTGTGGCTAAAATGCACTTTCCCCCCTCAATCTTATCCTACCTTTATAATAAGTAGACGATGTAAAAAACCCCAACCCATATACAACACAAACCAAGTTAATAATTCATTACTTTCCTTATGTTCATTTATTACTTCCCTTCTAGGTAAAGGTGGTTAAGAAGTATATTTTATGAGTTACACATGTCATAGATTGATAAAAAAAAATGAAGAAATTGAATGTCTTGATAAAATGAATACAATCATCAGATAGCTTTTGGCATTTCTATCCTCTATCAAAAGTGTCTCTCATGCCCATGACAACCATCTCTAATCAAATATAATTTTTTTAGGAAAGGTCATTATTAGTGTTAGGAATACATTTTTGTATTCTAATAATGGCAATAACTATCAAAAAAATTATTATTCAAGATACATCTCTAAACCTTGTGTGAACACTCGTCTATGATATTATATTACTTATTTATTTTATTAATATTGGGTATTTGTCTCAAAATTTAATTGTAATTCTTTCATCCATATATATTGTGTCATACATGGTTACGTGGGTTTTTATTTTTTACTAGTAGGGAACATATAGGAAGTGGTGGATTTGAGGTTGAATAGATTTGACCTAAGTCAAATTTAATCATTATGTACACACATAAAAATTGGAAATAGTTTATAGAATAAAATTTAAAAGTGTAGACACCTAATTATCATACGTGACTAGTTAATCATTATTGCACTAGTGTATTTACATATTTATTTATCATTTGTCTATACTATGATTTTAATGGTGCATGCTACTTTTATTTTTCAAACTTTAACTTATATATTTTGTGCTTTGAACATTTTCAACCTTGTTTTTATCATTAACTACATCACCTTCTTATTATCAACTACCTATTCTTCTTTGTGTGGCCTCTTTCTAATTCCCTTTCAAATGATTTCTTTCATTTGTGTATATTTATATTTCCTCCCCCTAATTTTTGATGTTTTGGAAATTTCTAAATTTCCATAATGTGTGGGAATAGACATCCCAATTTTATACGATACGTGACTCTTCATGTATGTGTGGCCCCTTTTACCCATGATCAAGGTGCCTTAAGGTTGTGTCTTATTTGTGGGAATTTTCTACCTGTTATGTGTCAAATTGCATGTCAGGATGGCATAATCTGAATTTCTATAGTCTATAAATATAAAGGTATGTAAGTAAATTTTAAACATAGATGGAAACACAAGCATATAGAGATAAGTCATATTGAGTTTGTAAGGGTTGGGTCACTTGCACTATATTATATTATTTTTTGAATGTAATACACTTATATGTTGATTTCCACTCAATTATATAGTTTATGAAAATGATAAATATCAAGGAAGCTACGGTTTTTCTTAGTATATTCTAACACATTTCCCAAGACACATTTGTTTTCCTTACCTGTTATTTATACTTGGAGGTCAGAAAAAGGTTTTGAAGGAAGATAATTTCTCACTGAATCACAACAATCCTACAAAAACATTCAAGGTTGTGGCAGCTCATTGACCAAGGAACACATTTGTAATTTCTTTTCCATAGTCTCACACATATTTTATTTCCATATTATCATGTTTGATTCATCTATCCACCATCATTGCATGATTATTTCTATGGTTTTTCTTATAGTCATATCTATTGCATCCCTACTCATTTCTTATGTCATGATGTAAATTATATAACTCTATGAGTACGTTATATTTTGGAGTGGATAGGAATGATATTAGATGTAATTCCATGATAATGTTATTTACGATGTTTATTTTCCAAGGGTATATTTATTTCATGTGTATATTATTGTGTAATATATTTTTGGTGGATTATTATTTATAATGGTATATCATAAATCGTCATATTTCTTGTATAGACACTAATATTATTTTTAATGATAGTACATACATACATACATACATACATACATACATACATACATACATACATACATACATACATACATACATACATACATATATATATATATATTTATTATTTATTTATTTATTTATTTATTTATTTATTTATTTATTTATATTTATTTCATGTGTATATTATTGTGTAATATATTTTTGGTGGATTATTATTTATAATGGTATATCACAAATCGTCATATTTCTTTTATAGACACTAATATTATTTTTAATGATAGTATATACATACATACAGATATATATATATATATATATATATATATATATATATATATATATATATATATATATGTATGTATGTATGTATGTATGTATGTATGTATGTATGTATGTATGTATGTATGTATGTATGTATGTATGTATGTATGTATGTATGTATGTATGTATGTATGTATGTATGTATGTATGTATATGTATGTATATATATATATATATATATATATATATATATATACATATGTATGTATGTATGTATATATGTATGTATATATATATATATATATACATATAGATATATATATATGTATGTATGTATGTATGTATGTATGTATGTATGTATGTATGTACACACACATATATATGTATATCTACATATATTTATATATGTATGTGTGTGTATATGTATATGCATACATACATACATACATATACACACACACACACAGAGATTTTGAAAAAGTTTGATTTTGTGCAAATCTGAGCTTCTAGTCAAAATTTATGGCCATCTGAAGATGAGGGTGCCATAATGTAATAAATGCGAGTGGTTGGCTCTATTTTTCAGACTCTGAACTTGAATCATAACCTCCAAAATCTGAAATTCAGACTTCGATTTTCAGACCTTTGGGGTTTCAGTACTTTGGGTTTCGGGGTTTCAGGACTTTAAGTTTCAGGGTTTTGGAACTTCGGGTATCAGAGTTAGATTATCCACTTGGCACATGAAACCTTTGAAATCCTAAAAGCTCGAACTTTGAATTTCAGACTTTGGGTTTGTGAGTTTTCTTCTCCCTTTTCCACACTTCTTTCCACTGAGTCCCCAAATTTCGCTTCGGCCTAACTTTGGGGAAAATAAAATAAACATCTCCAGCTCCATAAAATTAAATTTTTAGTCCCGTAAAGTGCAAGAAATTCCTGGCAAACCCAAAACAGTTGCTCACACTTAGAAGGCCATAACTTCTGCAATTCTCAACGGATTTTCACAAAATTGGTCTCGTTGGAACTATGACTCGGATCATGACACACAACAATCAAGAAATGTAGAAATTGATGAATATTTGATGATGATTTTAAGGAAAAACATGTCATGTTTAGAACAATGATTTTAATAATGGTTGTAGAGATATTTAATGAGTATCGGCTGCCATTACTTCTTTGTTGCAAGTTATGGGACACTTTGAGATTTTTTTTGCAGGTCCAAAATCACCAACCACACTCATTTATTATGACTTTCAATTTGTTGAAAAGTGTATTTTGGGATTTACAATCCTTCCCTCTCTCTCTTCCAAAACTCTATAAATTGGAATATTGGGCTCATTGTAAGGGAGGATTGTTTAAGTAGTAAAACTTTGTCATTTTGGTTTTGTGAAGCCAATGTGTTACATGCCTTTGTAGTGGACTCCTTGCACGGTGATCTAGGTCTTTCCATTGTAATAGCATGGAATGTGCATATTAATTAAGCAATAGATTCAAGTTTGTGGATGTATTTTCCCTTGCTGAGTTTGTTGCGTTCTCCCTACCTCTCTAATGTTATTGCAAATGTTTGTGTCTACTTTATACTCTTGCAGGGACCCATTATTATTGTGTATGCATGAAAATGTGTTGTGAATGATGTTATCAGATTGTGGAGAGTTGTCATCACCCTCTCTAATCTGCATTTTGCTTCCATTTTCACACATTGGAAATTGTTCTCATTCCCTTTTTTTGGTGCATCACTTTTGTAGTGTAGTTTTCTTTCATTTGCATGTTATTTCTCTCTCCATGTTCCCTTGTGACTTGTAGAATAGATATAGTTAGTAGATTCATATCAGTAGATTCAATTTGTAATAGGATTAGGAAGAAGAACGTGAGCTCAAGCACACACACTTGTGCAAATCAAAGGGTGCAGTGATTCGGTGATAACACATCCTTGACCCATTCTTCTAGGGGAAGGTGATCTTTTTTACAATGTTTCCCATGTTACTTAACAATAAACAATTTTTCACCCTCACACAAGAGGTTACGAATTTTTCCCAAATATTCCTCTCAAATTTTAATGGGCAAACCATGGATATCCACCACCCTATTCTACCAATACTTTAAATTTTTTAGGGAAATATTATCATCTACTTGAAACATCTGAAAAATCTTAATGGTCCTAATTCCTCAAATATATCTTTACATGTAGCATCTTCGTCCAATGTAACATGATTAACTACCTCAGCCTTAATTATAAACCCTCTCATTCTACATGATACAACTAAGCATTCCTTATGTTGTGTGAAATACAAGCCATAAGAAATTATATTCTTAAAAAATAGTTGTGTTTTTAAATGAGCATATGGCATCACGGAAGATTATTTACTAAATAGAAAGTATTTTCAGATCACTTGATAAGTCACATGCTTCGACACAGGTATGATGTCTTATCCAACTTTGATATCTCTCACTATTATCATTACCATATAACACATCTATTAAATTGAGAAAGGTTCATAAGGGCATATAAAATTTTAATCATGCATAGGATTTTTTTATTGATAAAGTGGGTTGAATGGACTTATTCCCTATTCAAAATGGTGAGGCTAAATGCTCAAGAAAATAGAAGGGCTACAAAAGCCAAACAACAACTGCATACCAGCTTCACAAAAGATAAACTATCCTAAAATTACTTCCCACCCTGGGATGGAAAATAATCGTCAATGTTGCCCATGCGTCCTTTTATTTTTCCGCTTCTTTACCTCTTTCCATTTTCCTAGATCAAATGAAATAACCAATGCAAGGTCACTGGGATTCACCAACGCCATCAAATTACTTGGCATAAAATCCTGATCTGATTCTGAAATTTCTGAAGTATGTCCCCTTTTTATTCCACCTCTAACCAAGTGGTTTTCCTAAAATCCCATCTTAGTATCATTCTTATTTGTAATCATTTTTACTGTTAGAGGTAGGATTATTTAGATTATCTTTAAAATTTAATGCAAAAACCAAATTTGGGTTTATGGAACCCCATCTACTCGAAGATGTCGATCCATTTTTTCCCATATTTCATATTCTTATTGAAGGGACAAGAAGCTTGCAAATGTCCCACATTTCTGTACAATCTACATCGAAATGAGGCATTCTCATAGTCTAAGACCTGGGTATGCTGAAATTAACAAATTTAAGGTTGATTCGCTTAGGTATTCCTTTTCTTAAATCAATTTCAATGTAAATTTGGGAAAAATAACACAAACCCAAATGTGTTCTATCCAAATCTTCTTTTATAAATTTTCCCAATACTTTTCCAATATCTTCTAGGGCATACCACAAATGTAATGGGAGGTTAGGAATCCTGAGTCAAACCGTGTTTTGGCCACCAAATAAGTATTCAGATAAAAATCTAGGAACAATGGAGTGATAAATAAACCGACATGTCCCCAAAACCAAGGACCATCTGTCAAACAATGGTGGTAATCTTCTGGTTACCTAAAATGGACATCGAAAAAACCCTTGGAACATAGAGAGATTTCACATTTATTGGTCCAAATTTTGAAAACCCACTGATACAGAGAAGTGGAGGAAGGCCAAAAACTATTAAACCTACCAACCACCACATCCCGTGATAATTTTTTGAAATATTCTTCAACTTTTGGATTTTCTATGGTGAGTGAAGGAATGTCCTCGGTCAGGTTGACTAGGTAGACCTGGTTATTTGATGTTTGCTTGCCTGAGGAATGGCCACCCCCTATTTTCCGATGCATATTTAAACGAAGTAGCCTTCGCTATCCGAGTTTTGTCAATTCCTTATATCTCAAGAAAAATTCATGCATAGGAAATTATTTACCATTATTAATGGAAAAACCCACCTTCTTATAGTATTATTATGGCGGTTTTATATCAAACCCAGAGGTCTTTGAAAATCCAACTTCTTAGCTCGAATGAATGACATGTTTTAGGAACCAACCCCTTATTCCCGATGTGATAACCTTGCTTATGTCATAGTTTCATAAGTGTCTAATAGACACAATAAATTGGATTCAAATATGTATTATGTCCCAAAAGTATATCTTTCATTGGCACATGCTTAAGCCACCAAATATTACTAATTCCATAATCATTCATCTTCAACTGAGGGATTGAATTATCCAATGGAGGTAATAAATTGATACTAGTTATAGGGAACTCATAAATAACATCATGAATCTATCTTACCATTCAACTTTAACATCATACAGGGAAGTAAAAGGAAGTTTGAAATAACCCTAATTTTTTATTCGATAAATTTATGGAAACTTTCATTCCAAAACCTTGGATCTATCATTACAAATTTACCCAAGGAAATTCCAATCTGCCTTAGATATATGATATTTCAAATGTCCTAGGGAAGGTCATATAATCTTAGCCAAATTACTCATTTATGTCCCCAGGCATGATAACTCAAGTCACCGTCCTAAAGATAGACTTCAATACAACATTTATAAAGGTACTTGATGGTGTGATTTAAGATATGATCACTTTCCTTTACTGGAATGAAGGTGATAACAAAGTTCAAGAATTAGGGAAGAAGTACAAACTTTGTAAATAAACCTACTTCCAAAATTTTCCTAACAAATTTTTGATCCTTTACTCCCTCCAAAGCCTTCCAAAAACTTGTCCTAGGATTATTATTTGTGGAGCTTGTATCTAGATGAAATTTAAACATTCATCCTTCCCTAATATTAAGTATTTTATGTAATCATTTCCAAAAAGTTTACATCTTGTTGGCCATCTTAGTCAACCAAGACATCTTCCACCTAATGCCTTACCAACTCACGAGACTTTTTAACCCCCAATAAGGGCACAACAACCCCTCCCAAGCCTTCATTTTTCCTACTTATCCAAATATATCATGTGAAATGTGTTAGGTTTTACTTAAAATTTTCTCCCATTGTTTCATTTGGAGAAGGGAGTCTCATAATTTCATCAAAGAAAACTATGTTATCAACCCTACCATCTATTTTTCCCTTGGGTCCTATTTTTTTGTAGTACTCAATATCTAAAGATGAAGTATGATTAAAATTTTCTTCTAACTAGATGATCCACTCCTTCTCCTTATTTATTAGACCAATATCATCTTCTAGAGGTAACTCTTTAACGTCCCTCCAAAAATTTAACAAAGATGATACATGTTTCTAAACATCATCCTCTATTCTTATATCCATCTTTAGGAAGAATTTTGAGTTCATATTTGAAACATAATATAGATCCTAAATAAACCAATCCTTGAGATATTTTTTCTCGGTCTAGTCCAAATAATACGAGGTCATAAGTATTTTCAAACGCAGTTGATCCTATTGTGTCAAACCATCTTCATCCACCATGAACTTATTTTGATCAATGAAAGAGGTAATTGTCACACTCATTTCTATGTCTATGCTCCCATCTTGCTCCCAAGATGGACACAGCTGTAATATCCATTCAAAAATTATCTTCCATAACTCTTTTGTAGCAACCACCATCATCAATCATGACCCATGGGTACGGATAATTAAATGGGTCTATTCTTGTCAAATTCTCTAGCTCCTTGATCTTGATTGTTCATTTATTTATCAGTTATTTAACACATTTATTATATCAAGGTTTCTTGGATTTAATTTTTTTCTTTATGTTTATTTTCTTATTTATGTTGGATTTTACTTTATCTTGTGTCAACATGCGCCTTCGACTTTACTATTTTCCATGTTTACTTTAAATCCTTGCATACATTTCCACAATATATACCATGTATCTATTAAAGGAAATGACCCTCTTACACGCCTTTGTGATTTATTTTATACCTCGAGGAATCATTAAATAATCAATTTTATATTGATTATACCTTGCGCACCTTAGGGCATCAGCTAATTATCACACTTATACTAATTATATATTTCCCACTTTGTGGTATTATACTCTCTTCAAGCATATATTGATTACATTTTTCCCATCTTGGGGCATTGCCCTTTATAAAATATTATACTAATTACATTTTTCCTACCTTGGTGTAATATCTTCTCTTCAATTACATTACTTATATTTGGCCCACCTTAAGGGTATTATCCTATTTTTTGAGACTACTTTGATTCAATCTATCCCACTTTAGGGGATTAATTTTTCATATTTTTCATATCACATTGATTATATATATCGCTTCTTGGAAAATTATTCTACTGTTTTTGTATTTATCACATCACCCAATCAGGTTACAATGGTATAGTTGTGTTTACATTTCTTTAAATCAAGCCTACATGTAGGAAATTATTTATTGCATATATGTTGGCATGATGATATCTTACTTTGTTTACATCTAGTACTTATTTTTCTTATCATACACATGGTCGACATAATTCATTTCTCTTAAGATATGTGATTCATATGTTCATATCATACCTAAAAAGGGTGCACAGTATTTATCTATAATATCTTGACCTCAAAATGTTTTTTAACTTCCTCGTATGGAAGAACCTACATGTTGCTATATAGAAAATTGCCTTGTTTTCATAGATGGAATAAATAACATGATATAACTTAGTACTTTCTATATTGTCTTACCCTAAGGCGTGCCCAGGTTATAATTAGATTTAACATTTATTAATATATACCATTGTTATATTAAACATATTCTAGTGTATTCATTCATATTCCATTGTATTCTATTTAATACATTTGATTATTTCATTTCTTATATATTTATACAGATACAAATTTTACTTATGTATACTTGCAAGGGAAAGGGTTTTGTAGACATAGAAGCATGTAGATGCCTACAACCATTTTTTATCCACGTCTTTGTTTACTTTACTTTGATATATTTACATGTACACACATCAAAGTGGGGTATTATGTAGACACCCAATATTGGTACAAGATTAGTTAATTTTTGTGGTGTTAGTACATATTTATATGTTTATTAATCATTGTTCTAAGCTTGGCTCTTATTCGATGTGTTCCTCATGTTGTTTCATTTTATATTTATTTGTTTTTGTTTTTGATACATTTTTCCTTGTTTTGATCAATTATGACCTCACCTTATTCTTGTCAACCCCTTATTCTTCTTATTTTGATTCTTATATAATTCCTTTTCTTTTTATTTATTTCATTTCCTTTATTTTCTCTTACATTTGCTATATTTTGATGTGTTGGATGTTTTTCTATTTCATATTATACAAAACTCATCATGTCAATTTCATGCCCTGTGAATCTAGTTATTTGCAATGTAGACCGTTATTAACCATGATTGGGTACCTTCAGATTTTGGACCTTATTTTTTATCCTTTTCATTTGTTGTGTGTGGTTTTGTGTACCAATTGGGTCCTAATTTCAATTCAATAATTCCATACATATAAAAATGCATTATTGTATTTAACAAACATATAGAAACACAAGTACATAAAGAGAAATTATATTTAAGTTATAAGGAATTAAAGATTTCTATGTTTGAAGCATTCTAGTGCTAAAAAGTAGAGATCAAGCAGGTAGAGAAGCATATAGATATTGGTACTACTTGTTTGCATCCATTAGAAATATAATTGTGCTAGGTCATTTACACAACACAAGATTGTTTGTTGAATACATTTTGATTGTATGTTGATTTCCACTTTATTCTCTAGTTGACGAGCCTAATAAACATAATATTGTCATTGGTTTAGAGTAGGTCCAAAAATACAAGTTTCCCTTACATATTCTATACAACTATATACATATTAAGGTATTGAATGAGAAGAATTTTCTAATGGTTCACAGAAAATAAAGGAAAAGAACACGAGACTTTTGAAACTCAAGGAACAAGGAATACATTCATAGATTATGTTTCATATTCTAATGTGAGTATCATTTTCATAATGCATGGAACTAGATGTGTATTATTTATGCTCTATACATAGCTTATTAGGTGGATCATGTAATTCAATTTTTCCGGGTTCGATTCACCTTATTATTAGACTCCAGTTTTTCTTATTTTCTCCTCTCTATTTTTAGTGTGTTATGAATGTGGAGTCTATGTCCTGGAGTGCATAGTCTACGTAGGATGGCGTTAAAGCCCTCCCCTTCATCACTTTGCATGATCCTCGTCTTTTTTTCACCAAGAAAGTTCTAATTCATATTTCACAAAAAAATATTATGGAAGTTGTTTATTATATATAGTGAGCTTTAGAAAAACTAATTAGTGAGTATTTACATGTATTATAGAGAATCCAACATTCATTGTAGTACTGAAATTCATAATAGACACAATGTATTGATGTGTATCGTTTTTCATATTTTATTTAAAGTTTGACAAATATTAAGTTAATTTAACTATTCTATGATAAAACGCCCTTTATTTTTCTTATAATTTAATATTGGATTAGCCAATTAAATTGAGAAAGAGGAACACTGATTTTTTAACGATGGAAGTGAAAATAGAGTCACAAAAAAAAAATCTATATGTGATGCTTTAAACTTTAGACAAAGTCTTCCATTCATCACAAATTTTACAAGTTCTCTTCACCTTGGACAAACCCATCTATATGCTATCAAAATCTGATGAGTGTTAACTAATACCTATCATCCCCGAAAATAAGATAAACATAAACTCTATTTTTTGCGGTAGATTTTCAATAATGAATTGAGGATATATATCCATAGAGTACATAATTAACTAGAAGCATATAAATGGAAGAAAAGTCTAATTTTATCAGAAATCTTCATGGTCCAGATGCATTGTGAGTTGAAAAGGAGCAGCAACATTCTCATGATTCCTCTTCCAAATTGCAGAGCCAAATATATATTATAATAATACATTTCACTGTAGGAAAGTATACCTAATACCTAATTTCATTAAATTACAAAATGAACAACAGTGAAGAGTGGGATTGGTAGTTATCAGATATAACAGAGATTCTGGTTGCCTATTCTGGCTGCCATTATTTGCACTGCAGAAAAAACAGAATTATCTTACACCAACCATTATTTATTTCGATGGCATGGAGTACTCTCCCTCGGTCCCAGACATGCATTAATTTTTTTGGAGAATATTATCTGTTCGAACTTAAAGAAACTCTCACATGGGTTGAGTCAGAAAAAGCTCTCCCCATTAAATAATTACATGATTATTCTGCAAAAAAAAAGGCCTTTCTTGGAACCTATTTCTGATGGGCCATGTCTTATGGGGTTTTCCATATTTCAATGCGCCTGTTATTTTACCTCTGTCTTTTCATTTTCATGGGGTCGTTACCATCAAGAACGTCAGAAATATACAAAAATTAAAGGAAGCGTGGATGATGCCAGGGATTACACAGTGCTCTTAATGCTGGTGGGCAGATGAGGAGTTGGGGCAATCCTTTCAAGTCTATAGCATGTTTGAGTGAGGAGCGCAAGTAGGACCCACTTTGAGGTCTTTTGCTCCTCTCTTTTAATTGGCTCAATGTGTCTTTTGCTAAGTCTTATATCAATTATGGCAGTTTTTTTCAAGCTTGTCATGACTTGTGATTTGTGGACTTTTTTTTTATGGGGGTGACTGGAATTGTCATTTGATGTAAGTGGTTCCGGCGATGCCACTTCTAGTTTGTAGAAAATATTGTAAACAAATTTAAGTGCACTACTGATAACAACAACTAGGGGAGAGGACCCTATAACCGTACACCTAACTTTAGGGGCACGTAGATATATGTAGGTATCTCGCTAGCGTAAAAAAATATATCATCATGTAGCGTATGATTGTGCCATATCAACATTTTCATTCCGTGCATTAATTTGGAGGGAAAAGTAGTTTTTGAATTGATTTAATATGAAGAAAATTAATATAAAGCATTTGAAAGAGGGACCAATGACCGAGCACCCTATGTGTCACATTTTCATTGACTCTTAAAAAGTGTCATTAACCAAAAAGTGAACAAACTATTTGTACTTTTGTCAACAACCTATGGTGAAAAGATATGTACATGTTTTTGTGCATGCACAACTATAGGGTCCTTTCCCCTAGAGTCTAAAAGTTTGCAATGAGAAATCACTCTTGCACTGCTGGCAATCAATAATTCAACTTCCAATTGTTCACCATCTAATCCCAGAACATAATTATTTTGTCCATTAGTTGCAATGAACTGTGCACTATGTTGATTAAATGAATCAAATGTTCTCTTCCTATGTTGACGCACATTGTCATTTGTTACAAACAAGCAATTGCACACAAGTGGTGCAATGGATACACCAATATAGATGAATAAATGAAAAACATTGCAAGAGGAATTGCGGTGTTGAATAAGGGGGTAGAGGGAGGAGAATTAAAGGGAGAAGGAAAAAGGTGTGAGGGAAAGTAGGGAAACCTCTACCTTGTTTTGAAAAGTAGGTGGAACTCTGACTTTGTTCACCTTCATCACGGATGAGATTTTTTTGTGGCAGCTTAATACACCACCAATGATTGTTTGTCACAAGAATAATAAGAGGATTTAATGGAAATATTTTCATGATTCTTCTATTTCACGCTAATTTTGGTTCTTGTGATTACATCGATGCATCAAAGAAAGAAGCGGAAAATTTTTGGGGCATTCAAAAATATATGTCAATAAATCTCTTCTTTCTTCTTGTAAGTCACATCTCGACTATTTTTCATTTGTGTGAACTATTTGAAGGAGAAAGGGGGTGCAAAATACATAAAGGTCATATGCAAAAAGTTGAGTATGGTGAAATCAATTATCCATGCACTATATACAAACATTCTTTCTTCTATCCACAAATGAAAGAGATGAATTGTTTATTACTATGGATATTCACTATGTCATTTCTCATTCAAACATGAGACCTTAAATTATTTGCGATAATTTTCGATAAGGGACTTGAAATTATATGGAGTTAGCATTCCAATGTGGTACCTCAAACTGTATGGTAATATTTTTCGAGCAAGTATTATTTGCTCAAAATTTTGAGGCCCAAGGATTCATTTTTACGCCTTCACACATGGAAAAAGGTGAGAAAAATATGAACGAATTCAAAGGGGGTTCTTGTATGCAAAGTGAGGGGAGATGGTCAACCAAATTGAAAGACCCCACAAGATCAAACCCATCCTCCTCCATCAAATCCACTTTACAATCAATCTTATCAGATCAGTTCAATAGCAAAAAAAGGCTCGGCTATATAGAAGAGCAATAAGGACTTAGTAGGAAAAAAAATAGCGAAGGATCCCACTGTCATGTCTCCCAACATGGTAAATGAAAATAAATTAGATGATTTATTGTATGGTTTTGTGAATGAGGTCGTGAAAGATATAGGTCATGGCACACTAGTAAGTTGCTCCTACATTTTTCAATCCAAAGGGAATTACTCTATAGCAGAAGGATCCCCAATAAATGATAAAGTATGTCTTATGTTGATCTTGTAGTGCAATAGGATTTGATTATAACAAGAGAATCCATCCATAAGAGGCAACATTTCATGGCCTATCGTTAGTTTGACAAGCTGATCAATGTTAGGTAGAGAGAAATCATCTTTTGGATAAGCGAGGTTAAGGTCTCAAAATTTTTTGCAGATACGCAATTTCCTTGAGGTTTTGGCTATAGGTAAAATGGAACTTTATGGATGGTGAGTGCGTGCGCACTGTTCCAACCATCAACATGTCGAAATAGAGATTGGACGGGAACCCAATTAGTATATTTGTATTTCTACTATTTTTTTAGGAGTACTTCATCACTTCTCAATATGATCTATGAATGCTGCAATTTTCACTCTCTTGCTTGTCAATAGTAGTAGAAAAAATTATCTCTTGGATTGGATCCACAGATGGTCAGGGGCACCCTATCTATCTATAGGGATTCTTATTTCCCCATGACCCCAACCCCCAACCCATATATCTAGAGGCCCATTTACCTATGATCTGGGGCGGCTAGGGGCGATGAACTCGAGAATTATTTTATTCCCCTTTTAACATTTCCATCCTAGGTGAATAATATTCCATTTAATGATTTTGGCCACATGTGCACACCAAAATTTTTATTGAAATTATATTATAAATATACCATTTTAAACTTAGATATCAATAATTGATACAAACAATTGCTTAATATTAAATCTATCTTTATAGATGCCAATGTAAAAAGTGTTTTTTAAATAGTCATGACAACTGAATTTGCAATTGAGATCTCCTCATCTTCAATCTATACATTCATGAAAATTCCAATACATAAAAAATCAAAAAATATATTTAAAGAAAAAATGTACTTAAAATATTTTTTATGAGTGTTTTTAATAAAGGTGGACCACTCAACTTATAATAATGAAAACACATTGCATGCAACAGGTTGACTATGATGGTGTTATTGCATGTTCGAGGAAAAATCATTCCAGCAACCATGTTGATGTCTTGTGTGGAGAGGCCAAACTTGAGGTAAAAACATGAATCATAGATGACATCTCATAAGATAGTTGCAGGGCCTCAAACAGATCAACAAGATGTTGTGCATGGGGAAGGCAATTGAATTGATGCAACAACTTGGGAAACCAAAAGTGAAAAAAATAGAGGATAGGATCCTTCCTGATACAAACTTGATGACCTGTTCCAAAGGGGAAAGCCTCAAATGATTAATCATATATCCATACTCTCATTGCACTAGCCTACACCCAAATAAAATCTCATCAATAAATTGTTTAAAACTTAAACTAAAATCGGGGGGGTTATGGATATTAACTATGACACTGGTGGTGAAAATGGTAGCACCAAGAAGTTGTCTAATCCAACAAATAGGTGACAACACATTTATACCCATAATAGGAAGGTACAAGGAAGATACATGTAGTCATGAAGTCTCTTTATCCACCACCTATAGATAGGGAATCTTCCCTCATGTATCTACCCTTTCCCAACCTTATGAGGTGAGCAACATGAAGTGTGGATGCCATCTCACAAGACAACTTCCAAGCATCGCTTTTGTAAACTGCATGTTTCAAAACTTTACTTTTCAACACAAATTTTCATTTTTTCTGTTCAATTTCTCAAATTTTGAGTACAATGATGGTCTACATGGTGTCATGTATTTATATCTAAAAACACCTATCATGTAGGAGGGTTATGGAAAATCGTTATTTATGTATTCAAGGATGATTGTCCAAATTGTTTCCTTAGAAAATATATAAGGCTTATCGAATCATGCTAATTTTAGTAATTGTACATACAATTTAGTCAAATTCGATAATGTTATGTTTTATGATAATGAATTGGAGTCTATGAAAGGCTCCATAAAAAAGCTTATGATAAGCCTACTGAATTCAATATTTTATGTATATCTATATAAACAAAGTTTTATGTAATTTCCCTGCACCAAATAGGACACACACACACACACATTCAAAATATGCTAAAAGCCTCGTTTTATTGGCTTAGAAATTTTTGGGAGTATACAATTACATTGTTATATTATTTTATAACAAATATTGATTTAATATAAAATTTGTAAAGACAGTGAAAATAAAAATATGTTAGAACAAGAAACTTGGTACATATAGAATAATTTTAAACACATGTTGTAATGGTCACAAAACATTTGACGGCTTTAAATTTATTAATAAAATATAGGTCACAATTTTTGAAACGTAGGAGACACTTTCCTATGTAACTTATAGAATTAATGCAAGTATATGATTAATTTTTTTAATATAACATATCCATTAAAGTAATGTACAACATTTTTTGGTAAAGGCAATAAATAAGAAAATAATTTTAAAATCGAAAATACATGTTACATTAAGAATAATGTTTTACACGTGTATTATAAAGGTCGCAAAAACATTGAAAACTTTAAATATCATTCTTAAAATATAGATCACATATGTAAAAGTGTAGGGCACATTAACTCTTGAAACACAGCCAATCAAAAAAATGTTATGGCTATTACAGAAGCAAAAATGTCATAACAATATCAACAAAATTGAATCTTCAGCATTGCTTAAAGATTTAGAAGGAAAAAGGTGGCATATATTCACCACCCCAAAAAATTACATAGATATTTTTAACTCATTAAATTTCTTATGAAAACATTAAAAAATAATACAAAAAATTATTCTTTGACTCTTTAAACCACCATCCTCTATTCCTCAAAGTAGAATCCAACATTTCCAAAACCTCCATAGAAAAATATGTGGTAGAAAATAAGGTGACAAAGGTGCCACTAGTTCCTACCACCACAACACCCCCTCTTACCACTACAATAATGTCTCCCACCGCCACCCCCACACTATTGAAGACTACATCGTTACCATTGATCATGATACTCTATCACCCCACTCCAGTTCTGAAAAATCATAACTAAGTCTCCAATAGCACCACTAGTGTCACCCATCATTGTGTTTATGCACCACATGGCCAAATCCTTGGTGACCACAATTTCCTAGCCATTATTAAAATATCTATAACACCACCTATTTATTATCCATGACCGCTATTCCATTTATCCAACCACTATTATCCCCAACATCTCTTATGCTTGTCTTAGGTTCACCCACCTCCACACCACTAATAGTTTCTCTAGTTGTGACATCACTTGTGGAATAACTGGTTACACCACCTATAGAGGCCCCATTTATGGCTCCTTTAAAACCTAAACTTTTGGGCTACAAATAACCCTAAAAATTTTGTTTCACTATTAGATAAAAATGCTACCAACACAAACCAAAAGAAAATGAACAAACCACTAAAAAAACTATACATAAAATTCTCTCTTGTACTTTTACCTAGCAATAATGGATCAAATCTTGGAATGAACCAACGACCGACAACACAAATATGCTCATGGAACCAAAATAAGAAAAAAAATACATTCCATGGAGATAATTAGACATAGAACTAAGATAAATAGAAACTATATTATGGTTTTGTTTAGTTTTGTTTTCACCATTGCATAAAAGTGTCCTGAGTGATTACATGTGAGAAATTAGGAATTCAATGTGATTAGGGTTTCAAGCTTCAATTGATAATATGCCTCTATACATTAATGACAAATAAAACCATTTTTTGACAATTCATCTTCCTTTCATTTGTTATATGCAACCACCCAACCTCCCATTTGGCAATGCCTATCAACATAATAAATGTGCATGTTCATTAAATGAACCTCACTTTTAATTATTTCAAGTGAAGTATTGGTCTAATCATCAATAGCCACCATTATTTAGTTGTTGGATGGGAATTTCTTAGCTATGTTAAAGTATTGAAATTTCTTATTGTTTCTAACTTTGACCTTGATGTTTGAAAACCATATCTAGTGTAACAACTATTCTAAAGTTTTTTCATAATAACAATCCTATCCATTATCAAATTTAATTGTCCCAAATCTCCAAATAATATCATAGAACTTCCACTAAAGTACATATAGAAATTTTCTGGAAATTATCTTTGTAGTCAATACTTTGTGTTGAAGCATATTTTGACCTATTAATCTCATTTCATCAAAAAAAAATCTAACATGTCACATTTCTTATTGAAATCTCGTTAACCTTGTTCTTTCTAAATTTTTTGTTAAGTCTTTAAAAATTAAAATAGGCCTCAAGTTTGTGTCTCTTTGAATTGTAGGATTTCAATACAACCAAGATCAGGTAGCCTCAATTAGTGGAACATGTTCCATTATGTGTGGTTTATCATTGTATCATTGATTATTGATTTTCCATGTATTTCAATTTTATCATCCTCTTCTAATAGTACTAGTTTAAAAACTTTACTTCCAACATTACACTCAATGAAAGGAATCTTTTTTAACATATGGCATATTTCCATTAGCTCATTATCTATTCTAGTACTAGTTTTAGTTGAAAAATATCTTGCAATCATGTGTCAGGTTCTTCAGTTTTTTTAATATTTGCAAGTCACATCAACATCTGTAGATATATGTTTATGTATATTTTTTGATTTTGTAAGATATTTTACAATGTATTTGATTGTAACATGTTTTGAAAGAAAAAATTTCCAATATATATATTTGTATTCTATGATCACAACACATAACAATTATTAGTATTTATAAGGAACCATCATTTATGTTTGACTTGTAGGTTTCTTTGGTATTGTTGAGTATATTGTCTTCGATTTTCTTTTATTTTCTCTTCGTATTTTTTCTTTGGTCTTGATGTTCAAATGTCATCTTTTAACAAACCATATTACCTGGACACGCACACACCCACCCTCACACACACACCCAAATATGTATATATGTATGTATGTATGTATGTATGTATGTATGTATGTATGTATGTATGTATGTATGCATGTATGTATGTACACACACATATTAAAAATTTAATATATTAAAAATCAATAGGTCAACTTAGGTATATAAAACCCTAAATGTGCCTTTTACAAAAAAAAGGTCATGAATTTATTACAAGTTTGCTAACATAGATCAAATTACTTGTAATTATAAATCCACCAAAAAATGATTAACGTAAAACATGTCTTCTTAATAAAAATGAAAGAGGAAAATTTAGGATGACATTTAATTATTAAAAATGATAATAAAAAATATACTAGTAATCGCATTACAAAGGTGCAATGAAAATGTTGATACGGTAGCGAGGTATTAAAAAGGAAGAAAGTAAGATAAATTTTAATAATGAACGTGAGACGAATGTTTTAGAAATTGATTGACACAATATTTGATATGTCTTTATCACCCAAATAATTTGATGCCATAAGCATCACTGAAGATAAAAATAGAAAGCAAAATTAACTAAAAAGATGGTGTGTGATGAAAATCCCAAAAAAATAAACAATTATATATTTTCATGTAATGTATCCCTGAAGAAGGTTATATAACTTCTACCTATAGACTCAATAAAGAAAGATACATATATGTTTGGAAAATCAAAACCTATAGAAGGAATCCTAGAAATCTAATTATATAATACATTTTTACAATGAATAATGTCATTTATGAAAATTATATTGTAAGGTACCATTTGAAAGGATATAAAGAGGCGAGAACAGCGTATCTGAGTGAGTAGAACCAAGTGTGTGCATACATTGGAAATTTTCATAATCATGTTTATCGTGTAATTTTAAGAAAAATACTTAGCTTTATATAAGGGGAATGATTAGTAACTTATCCAGATTGTATAAGCTTGAAGGAGAAATATGGTAGATAATATTAAATGCAATAGTAACTCGTTATAAGATAAATATAATAACAATTCTTCTGAAATAATGATACACATGTGTGCACACGTACGCACACACACACGAGCGCGCGCGCACGCGTACACACACACACACACACACACACACACACACACACACACACACACACACACACACACACACACACACACACACACACACACACACACACACACACACACACACACACACACACTTACTTTTGAAATAATGATGGCCATAACTATATGTATAGAGGACTTAAAAGACAAAAAAAAATGCAATAAAGGGATAAATTTAATTTTTTTTACATGGGATTTACATGTTCATTGTATTATATTTGTAGAACTAAAGCTCAATTTTATAGAGACAAAACGTTCAATATTGAGGAAGAAAACTTACCTTACAACTATTGTCCAATTTTGCACCCCCTGCAAATTTGCTAACTTCAAAAATATAGACTTAGGTAGTTTTATGGAGCTTCAATGGAGAATATGGAAAAATAGGTATTTTCAAGCTTTGGGCAACTTGTAAATGCTTTAGGAAAGTTCTCCATTTTTACGTAACTCCTCAGTTCATTAGAAGTCCAAACAATTAGAAACATTTGGGAAAAAATGAAAAAATTGAGCTTTCCAGTGTAATACGGCTTTAGGGGCTTCTGATGGAACTAGTTCCTTAGGAAAAAAGTTTCCCCACATTTGGTTTGGGCCCAAAATGCAAAGAAGAGGGTGCATTGCGGATTTTTGGGTCAAAGTAGGAAATCGGGAACAAGTTCCCATGGGCCACTTGTTCCCAACATTTTTTAATTTTCTGCAAAGAAAAGGAGTTAGAGGGGTTGAGTGTAATACAGGATAGGAGGGAGTGCGGAGAAAAGATGCAAATGGGGAATGATTCTTACAAATTCTTAGTTCCCTGTAGAGGCTTAGGAGGTGACAAACAAAGTAGTGTGGGGACTAAGTGTCACAGAGCTCGAGTACTGTGGAAGTAGGGAGCATTGCAGGAACCAATGGCCCGGATGGAACTATTCAATAGTTCCATCTCGGGCCCAATAATCCAATTAAAAAACAAGCCTTAGTTAAATGTCAAGAATGAAAAGGATGAAGGCACAAATGGAATTGGTTCCATAGTTCCATGAGAACCCCAAAATTCCAAAATCCCCGCAAAACAAGGATATAGAAGGAACAATGGGGTAGATTGGGTTGTGGTCAGAGTAAGATGCAGATGAATAAAGAGTAAATAGAATTGGTTCCCCCAAATATTATGTTCCCCGCACACCAATTATACATGCAATGAATTTAAAAGGATAATTAAATGCAGACTGTAACAATTCCTAGAGAACTCATGTTCCTCCCAACCCCTCCAAATCCGCATGGCCATATCTTCCTCCCTAGTGATCCATATTGGATAAATTATATATCGTTAGAAACATTTATCCATTCTCTACATCATGACAACTTGAATTCTTTATTTTGGTAAAGGTAAGTGAAAGAAAAATGGGAAATATAGTCTAGCATTGAAATGAATAGTTCTAGGCAACCCAACAACCAAAATTAATGAGGTATGGTTCCCGTTCTTTCTCCTGCAAGCAATGTACAATGGGGGAATGGTATTGCAAGGTTACCCATGTATCTTTCAAGAAAATTAATGCATGTTGTTTGTGGTTGAAGACCTGAATTCAAATTTCCCACTTTTCCCCTCTCTCTCTCTCTCCCATTTTCTATATTTTGTAAAAGTGACTCATTTATAAGGGGGGTGTTCTTAAACGTAATAGAACTCTATAAAAAAAATTCTAGAGCAACTGTGAGTTATAGGCATCAGATTTGGACATCTTGCATGGTGATCTTTTCCTCTTATCCTTCAATGTAATAGATTGTACATACTTAAAGCAATAAAATTCATGTTTTGTGGATATCTTCTACCCTATCTATGTTTTATTGCATTTCCTTGCCTTTCATTACATCTGCATATTTTTTATGTCTATTATTCTCCTTGCATGGTCTCAAATGTGTTGTTCTCAATCTACATGGTAGTTTGAATGTTGATTTGGACTGTGGCACTCAAGTCTTCCCTCTCCTTCATCATTTTCTTCCATTTCCACTCACTTGAGAGTGTCCCCACCCTTTTTCTTCATGTTATCACCTTTGTAGTTTAGGATTTATGTTTTATGCATCTCCTTTTCACCATGGTCCCTTAGAATTATAGAATAGAGTTAGATAGTTTCATTTTAATTCCTAGGAGTAGTTTAGCATTAGGAATAGGTAGAGGAACTAGCCTTCTTTGGAGGTCTATCTCACATTGCAAGTCCCACAACTTGGAAACACTCCCATGTTTCCTTAAAATCATGGGTTGTCTATGACTCAGGGAAGGGTGTACTTTTGAGCTCCAAAAATAACCAATCAACAATTATATTAGCAAGAGGGTCACTTCTGTTGTGGTGTTTCCCCTCATTGACATAAATATCATGGTATGTTTATGTTTATATGTTTTGGGGGGAAAATCCTTCGAACCGATGTGGAAAATTGGTTTTTTTAATGAATGAAAATTTCATTGTTGTAGAAGAAATTTTCAGAATTAAAAGGCATGTCCCAATTGGTGTGGTAAGGTAAACTTTTCAAGTCATAATTGAACATGTTTTTATGGTATTAATAAGCCATAGAGGAGGAGAGGGAAATGGTGAGAAATAAAATGTACTCATCCTTTGAATAATCAACCATTATGTTAGTAAGAGAGCCAGTTTCATTGTGGCATCATCCCCATTGACATAAGGATCATAGAATATTAGGGTTGATATTGTGGACATTAATAGAAATAGAAACCTAGGGTAGTGAGTTTCATACTCCCTTAGCTTGAGGTTATTTTTCTTAGGAAAACATTTATTAGTGCTCTCATTAATATATTATTAGTGAGTAGTTAGTAATGGGATTATTGTTGTATAGTAAAACAATAATATATATGTTTTTTATACCCATGATTATTTCGGGTTCTTTGTTGTACATACTTCTTATTCAATAGGAAGTGAATTTATTGTCCTTATGGCTATATAATAGTCCATGTAGCATTCTAATCATAATACAAGAAATTATTATTTTGTGTACAATAATTACAGTCTAATCTAAATCATTGTTTTCTATCAGAGCGAGAGAATACTATGATGGATCAATGATTTATTTAAAGGGGCATTTGTAGTATTTTCCATAGCCCTGCCTGATCAATGTAAGTTTTATTATTTGAGTTCTTTGTGTGGTCTGTGTACCTGAGCACATTACACCATCATGTCTGAGCACTACATGCCATATTTTGTTTATTTTTGAACTCTTTATCACCATGCCACATTGCATTGGAGTTTGATTCATATATTGGCTTATTTTGTGTAGAAATGAACTGACATAATGGAATTTTGATCCATATTCGTTTTAATATCTAATCATTTTTTGTGTCAAATCTACATTCATTGATCGACTCCTTCCATACAGCCTGTGAACATTTGACAAATATTGTAATGTTATTTGTATATCTAAGTCAAATCTTACATCACCATCTCCATGAGCTCATCCTCGTCATATTTCCACCTATGTGACTCTGTCTCTAAGATCCAAATCCATAATCGAGCCTCACATACAAATCTATGTTGCATTTTGAAGTCTATAATCATGTGTGTGGGTCTCCTTCTTTAGGCTTGTTTTTTGTCTCTAAGTGGCTCATAACTATTGGGTTTTAGAATTTCTTCGTTGTAGTGAGGATTAAAAAGGTTAGCCTTTTTTATTAAATTGCTATTATTTTTGTAATTTTTCATTTTTTAATTAAGCATGGGTGTATACTCTTTTTATTATATTTGTATTATCAATATTATTAGAATCATTTTGTACAGTATACAAGTTTGTTTTCATTTTTTAGTAAATCACTCAATGTCACTCTTAGTTAGAGTATTATCCTAAGCTTCAATGGTTCTATATGGTGTCTCTTTATCAAATTATATTGTCATCGTTTATATAGTATGTTTTTTTTATGACATTCAAAAATCACCATTTCGTGTTATATTGTCTATAGTCAATAGTTAATTGGTCATCTTTTGTGTCATTTATATCCTCAAAATTTGTAATTTTGTGTCAAAAGTCAAGTCAAGTTGTTATCTACCATTGAATTTGTTATCATTGTAGTGTCAATGTCATCAAAAAGAGTCATTGTAAAAATTTGTCAAGATTTGTGTTTGTTGGCGAGAAATTTTTTTGGGGGAAAAATTGGTGGGTTTCTTGCCAACATCTCTGAGACTCTATGTCCCTCTACTTGGGTGGTGCAGCTCCACTTCATTGTGAAAGATGGAAATGGGAAATCAGCAGTCATCCAAGAGGTCGGGGATCTAACAAGTACACTCCATTATACCCACGGGAAATGCTTACAAGGAATTTCAAGAGAGGAATTTGCTGAAGTTTGGGGAAAGGGGAGTGGGAAGTTAGACAAGTAAAATTAACCCTACAAGTAGAAAATCATATTCTTTCCAGATCCAATTAGACAGTTCACATTCACAATTAACTAGAAAGAAACAACAAGACCATTATGCCAATGGCGAGATGAAACCATGCACATAAATTTGCACACATTCCTAAACCATGAAAAGAAACAATCCCTTTGTTTATTTTCATTTTCATCAAGTTGGACAATGCATGAAATGGAAGAAAAATAATGGAGGGAAGTGGAAGAATTCTATCTCGAGAGGTAAGTGCACGAAGTTGGTGGACAATTCCATGGACATAAAAACCCAAAATTTAGGAACCGCGATCTTGGTTCCTGAATTCTAGGTTCGGAAATTACCAAACCTAAAACTGTGATCATGGTTTAGAACCATGAGCGCAGTTATAAACCGCGATCGCGGAACTCTGAGACAAAAATTAGCAGTCCCGTGACTCCTTATTTTTCCCATTTTTCATTTCAAACCATGATTTTTCCTAGACGTTTTTCACTTGAGCTTTGAATACCACCTCAAAATTGCTCATCGGACTTCTGGATAGCGATAGATTCAACCATGCCACCAAGATGAGGAGGTAAGCCCCCGATTTTAATCATTTTTTTTGCATTTTAGGTTTTTTTTTTGCATTTTCATGGGTTTTTTGAAATGTTTGTTTATTATACAATTTTCTTGTTTTATTAGTTGGTCAGCAAGCTCGAAATCATGTAAACCGTTAAAAAATTCCTCAAAACCCACCGAACATTCCTCAAAACCCTCTAAACATTCCTCAAAACCGTCCTCCAAACATAGATCCACCTCCTGTGGCTCCTTCTGTCCCCATTGAGCTAGCAGGAACACAAGATAATATCATTGGAAGAATCCGAGAAAATAAAATTTTCATTGAGAACCTAATTCAGACTATAAGACAAAATCATGCTACAAATCCATCCCACATGACTTTAGTCAATACATTGCAAACATTGATTAGCGAATTCAAGTCTGCAACCAACCAAATACATAGGTGGAATACCTTTAGAGGTGATTGTAGGCGGTGGTATGCGGATAAACTATCCCATGCAGCCATAAAAGACAAAAAAAATTGGAAAAGACATCATTTGTGCATTATTTACCGACCATAGAACCAATGCCCCCCCCCCGCCGCAGTTACTTATAAATGGTTTTTGATTATCCACCATGCAACAACAATGAGGTTCCTCTTTATTTTTGAAGAAATTATATAACGTGTTCGTACTTAATGAGGTCCCGAATTATTTTGACTTTTCTAATTTTTTTGGTCGAGGAGGTGGCTCTACACAGAGTAGACTTGTTGCACGCATAGGTCAACCTAGGATCCCCCATGCCCCAAAACCCCCACCGCCTTCATTTGTCCCTCCTACAGTGAAGGAGGTTGTGGAGATTGATACATTACATGCATTAAGGGAGCTCACTGACACTCTGACCAAGCATAGTGACCAGATTACATCTGGTGATGTTGGTGGAGGTGTCAGTTCTAGTGCACCACACCACTGTGGATCATGTGGTGTTGTATGCACTGCGGGTGAGACATCATTTGCTAGTTCACAGGATTTATTTTCTATAGATGAGATGTTGGGGAATGTTTTTGGAATTGGTGCCACTGATATTGGTCTTTCACAAGTAAATTTCAAATAAATTTAATTAATATATATATATATATATATATATATATATACAATAGTTTAATTCACATGTTTAAGATATTAATGTATATATATATATATATATATATTTGATTGTACGTCATGTACATACATGTAAAAAACTAATTTTTTATTTTATTTTAAATAACAAGAGCTGGTGAAGGAAAAATATGGCATTGACATGCTAGCTACTATAGTTGGGCGTGTTTCAAATGTAAGTTTCAAGTTGTACAAACTTACATTTTTAATTTCATTTGATTGGACTAGATTATTATTATAATGTTTCACGTGTATGTTGTATAGATTAATATGTTTCTCTTTTATACACAGGAGCATGGCAGGTCATCATCTACTCTGGCAACTGAGGCTACTGGAACACCTCACATGAGTTTTACGCAGGTTAGTAAATCTCTCTACACTTTGTTTCTAATTACTAGAAGTTCACATGGATTACATGCTTTGGACCTCTGTTATGTGGTGCACAGTCATGTAGATTTTAATATTGATTTGTACATGTTTTTTGTATAGCTTATGACTGCTAGAGAGACTCCTCCATATATGCAGACTGTGGAGGTTGTTGTAGATACTGCCATAGCATCTGCAGATCCACTAACTGAGGTACAATTTTTCAAATTTGTTAAATTTTGGAGGTTCATTATTTCTTATTACTTAAATCTACAATATAAAATTTTGTATGTATATGTGAAATATTTAATTTGAAAATTAATTATTTGTATGTAGTTTACCCCTCATGAGTCTATTGTTGTCCCTGCGATGTGTCAACAACAAATTGATAGGGATCATGACATTGTGGTAAGATTTCACATGCATATGAACTAAATTGTACAAGTTTCTAAATTTTGAATGTATTTTAAAATTTTGGGTGTTAAAAACTTGTTGTTTATGAATGTGCAGGTTAGGTTGTAGGCATGCTTAGAGACACCTAGGACCACACGGATGAAATCCGTAGTGGCATCTCCCTCCACTACATCCCTAGGTCGTGGACATGCTACTTCTAGCAGGGTGAAGAGAGGGAAGATGTTTCATGAGTAGATTCATAGTCCACCTAGATGTACATAGATATATATATGGGCCATCTGGTCCTAGTGAACATGTTTCTTCATATAGTCCATTGTATATATATATATATATATATATATATATATATATATATATATATATATATATATATCCTTTTATGTGGTCCCATATGTACATTATGACACACTTAGTTCGAGATGTACACATACATTATGAACTTATGTATATGTTTTCAGATACGTGCGTTTAGAGCACACTTTGTTTAATTCTTATATATCCATGTGTGTTGGTTTTCATAACGGTAAATATGAACTATATATGTTTGATTTGATTTCATTGCATGTATGATATCCTTCTACGTATGTTTTCATAACCATTTAAATTAGTTCTCTGATATGTACATGTTTGATTTAAATATTTAATCATGTCTTCTTGTATTTGGATTGAGAAGAAATTTTTTCGTTAGATTAGGTATTTTCATATGGTTTCTTGCTTCAAATTTCAAGTGTTTTCAATCTCTAGAATTGCAAGGATCTAAAAAGGCAAGTTTTTTCTCTGAAATTTTAAATGGGATGCTATAAAAAATTAGGGTACCAATGGAAAATATTTTTAGATCATCTTCAAGGAGTTCATGAGTAGAAGTTACAAGCAAAATTTTAGGGGAAATGGAGCAAAATGAAGGAGATATGAGCAAAAATGTGATTTTTGCAATAAGGTTTCTTGAAAAATTAGTAGCATAACTAAATACTAGCAGCAATGAAGGAAAAGGAAATATTTTAAAAAGGGATTAAAAAAGTGGCTAAGTGTATGTTTATACTCACCTCTTAACATTAACCTAGCTAACTCACCTTCTAACTCATCCTTGACCATTCTGGATTAACCTGGGTTACATGGCATGATAGGGTAGGGTTACAAGCCTTAAGTGACAAAGGGACTTAAAGGGGTGATAATGTGAGAAGGGGTTAATTATTCATGAGAGGGGCCAACATAATCAAGTTGGGGTGCTGAGGAATTGAATACCTAGTGAGAATTTTACAAGCCTTAAGTGACGAAAGGGAGAGATTTCTCCGAGATTAGTATTCTTAGGTTCCACCCATTGCATGAAGAATCCTCCTCTAATGAAGAATCAACTCATGTATTCCTCCGTGGAAGATCTTGAATGATGAGGCTTTTCCATAGACCATCTTGTTGAATCTGGAAACTACAAATGAAACTTTCTCATCTTCCAAGATGTTCACATGCTCCAATGTGTTGAGTCAATTCTAGGAATGGCATTGATATTTCCACATTAACTAAAATATTTTTCATTTAACTCTTCATAGGATTTTAGAGATATAACCTATGATCTCTATAAGGGCTAAAAGTTAAAACTTATTGACTATTGAAGGAAAGGGTCACAAATATTTTCCTGAACCAATTCTTAAAATTTGAATCCTGAAGATTCTTCATGTGGAATTAGAGGAGTACAAACCTCATGAATTCTTGTGCCAAGATCTTCCAAAAAAATTGATACATTCTCCTCATGGGATTCAAAATCAGAAATGGCTTCTTTTAGAGCTTCAAACCTCTAGGTGATGGTATGGGACAAAATGTCATACAAGTTCTCTGAGTCAGATGAAAACACACCTGAGCTCACCAAGGAATGAGAATCAAAATTATTCATCTCACTCGCAAATGGGAGATTATTTTCCCAATGGAATTTCTCTTTCTTGATCTCAACTCTATTCCTATTGATTTTCAAAAATATGACCAAGAACAATCTAAACAAAGAGATAATCTCAAGAAATAGATCATGTTCCCTTTTTCAAGGATCATGCTCACCCAATGGTCACATGTCCTTCTTTGCAGTATGAATGCTTGATCTTGCTTTTTGGACTGGGGGGTTGAAGTTTTAGATGGGATACACTGCTTCAATTTGAGGCAGAGATGATTAATCTCATGCAATCAATGATGGCACTTATGAATAAAAGGTCCTCACACATGTGTTCCCTTAATTTTTTGATGATTTGTACTTATACTCCTAATTATGTGTCTAGTGATATGTGATGAAGAATCCTATTACAATGCAAAAATAATGAGCATGTAAGCACATAGCTGGGGCAGCAGAGGATGGAGAGAGATCACCACAACAACATAGCTCAAGAGAGAAAAGCAAGGACAGTGATGAAGCAATTCTAAGAGGACGGAGGCAAGTCTAAAGAGAACAAGAGAGATGGAAGGTAAACAAGTGACAAATTGAATGTTTTGAGTCCTAGGAAATGAACGAGGGTGAGAAGTGAGAAGTCATGCCTCAGGACATCATGGCACCAAACTAACTATGTTGGCATGTCTAGGTGGCCAAGTGAATGCTAGAGGAGGTGGTGTTTCGGTGCGCGACAAGGTCGTTTCTTCCGGGCTACTTCGTTCGGGCGTAGTCCCTTAAGAGCCCTCAGACCAAAATATCGTTCAACTTCGACGGGTGACTACTCAGACTCCATGACACCTAGAGATGGCTTGTCTGATCTGACACCTCAATGTAGGGACCCTCTACAAAATCCTCTCTCGGTTTTTTCCTTCTCATTTCGGTGCTCTCGCTGCCCTATTGTTTGCAAATGTGTGAAATAGTGCAGTTGGAGCCAGTGATTGGTTGTCAAACGCTATATTTTACAAACGGTGGGTCATGGCACTGAACCGACTACACCGGCATGTCTAGATGGCCAAGTGAATGCTAGAGGAGATAGTTTTTTGGTGCGCGACAAGGTCATTGCTTCTGGGCTACTTCGTTCGGGCGTAGTCCCTTAAGAGCCCTGAGACCAAAATATCGTTCAACTTCGATGGGTGACTACTCGGACTCCATGGCACCTAGAGATGGCTCATCTAATTTGACACCTAAGTGTAGGGACCCTCTACAAAATCCTCTCTCATTTTTTTCCTTCTCATTTTGGTACTCTCGCTGCCCTATTGTTTGAAAACGCGTGAAATAGTGCACAGTTGGAGCCAGTGATTGGTTGTCAAATGCTATATTTTGCAAATGGTAGGTCGTGGGACAAAAATGACTACACCGACACGTCCAGGTCTCTAGGTGAACGCTAGAGGAGGTGGTGTTTCAGTGTGTGACAAGGTCTTTGCTTCCGGGCTACTTCGTTCGGGCGTAGTCCGTTAAGAGCCCTGAGACCAAAATATCGTTCAACTTCGACAGGTGACTACTCAGACTCCGTGGCACCTAGAGATGGCTCATCTGATCTGACACCTCAGTGTAGGGACCCTCTAAAAAATCCTCTCTCAGTTTTTTCCTTCTCATTTCGGTGTTCTCACTGCCCTATTGTTTGCAAATGCGCAAAATAGTGCAGTTGGAGCCAGTGATTGGTTGTCAAACGATATATTTTACAAATGGTGGGTCGTGGAACTGAACTGACTATTCTAGCACATCTAGGTGGCCAAGTGAACACTAGAGGAGGTGGTTTTTTGGTGCGTGACAAGGTCGTTGCTTCCAGGCTACTTGGTTCGGGCGTAGTCCCTTAAGAGCCCTGAGACCAAAATATCGTTCAACTTCGACGGGTGACTACTCAGACTCCATGGCACCAAGAGACAGCTTGTCTGATCTGACACCTTGGTGTAGGGACCCTCTACAAAATCCTCTCTTAGTTTTTTCCTTCTCATTTCAGTGCTCTCGTTGCCCTATTGTTTGCAAACGCGTGAAATAGTGCAGTTGGAGCCAGTGATTGGTTGTCAAATGCTATATTTTGTAAACGGTGGGTCGTGGCACTGAACTGACTGCACCGGCATGTCCAAGTGGCTAGGTGAATGCTAGAGGAGGTAGTTTTTTGGTGCGCAACAAGGTCATTGCTTCTGGGATACTTCATTTGGGCGTAGTCCCTTAAGAGCCCTGAGACCAAAATATTGTTCAACTTCGACGGGTGACTACTCAGACTCTGTGGCACCTAGAGATGTCTCGTCTAATCTAACACCTCAGCATAGGGACCCTCTACAAAATCCTCTCTCATTTTTTTCCTTCTCATTTCGGTGCTCTTGCTGCCCTATTGTTTGCAAACGCGTGAAATAGTGAAGTTGGAGCCAGTAATTGGTTGTCAAATGCTATATTTTACAAATGGTGGGTCAAGGCACCAAACTGACTGAGTCGACATGTCTGAGTGGCTAGGTGAACGCTAGAGGAGGTGGTTTTTCAGTGCGCGACAAGGTCGTTGCTTCCGGGCTACTTCGTTCGGGCGTAGTCCCTTAAGAGCCCTGAGACCAAAATATTGTTCAACTTCGACGGGTGACTACTCAGATTCCGTGGCACCTAGAGATGGCTCATCTGATCCAACACCTTGACATAGGGACCCTCTAAAAAATCATCTCTCAATTTTTTCCTTCTCATTTCGGTGCTCTCGCTGCCCTATTGTTTGCAAACGCGCGAAATAGTGCAGTTAGAGCCAGTGATTGGTTGTCAAACCCTATATTTTACAAACAGTGGGTCGTGGCACCGAACCAACTATGCCAACACATCTGGGTGGCTAGGTGAACACTAGAGGAGGTAGTAATTTGGTGCACGACAAGGTCGTTGCTTTCGGGCTACTTCGTTCGGGCGTAGTTCATTAAGAGCCCTGAGACCAAAATATCGTTCAACTTCGATGGGTGACTACTCGGACTCCGTGGCACCTAGATATGGCTCATCTTATCTAACACCTCAGCGTAGGGACCCTCTAAAATAGCCTCTCTCAATTTTTTCCTTCTCATTTCGGTGCTCTCACTGCCCTATTGTTTGCAAACACGTGAAATAGTGCAGTTGGAGCCATTGATTGGTTGTCAAACGCTATATTTTGTAAACGGTGGGTCGTGGAACCAAACTGACTATGCAAACATGTCCAAGTGGCTAGGTGAATGCTAGAGGAGGTGGTTTTTTGGTGCGTGACAAGGTCGTTGCTTCCGGGCTACTTCGTTCGGGCATAGTCCATTAAGAGCCCTGAGACCAAAATATCATTCAACTTCGACGGGTGACTACTCAAACTCTGTGGTACCTAGAGACAGCTCATCTATTCTAACACCTCAGTGTAGGGACCTTCTACAATAGCCTCTCTTAGTTTTTTCCTTCTCATTTCGGTGCTCTCGCTGCCCTATTATTTGCAAACACATGAAATAGTGCAGTTGGACCCAGTGATTGGTTGTCAAACGCTATATTTTTGGGACGTGGCACCGAACTGAATATGCCAACACATCTGGGTGGCCAGGTGAATGCTAGAGGAGGTGATGTTTCGGTGCGCGACAAGGTCGTTGCTTTCGGGCTACTTCGTTTGGGCGTAGTCCCTTAAGAGCCCTGAGACCAAAATATCATTCAACTTCGACGGGTGACTACTCAGACTCCATGGCACTTAGAGATGTCTCATCTGATCTAGCACCTTGGCATGGGGACTCTCTACAATATCCTCTCTCATATTTTTCCTTCCCAGATCGGTGCACACGCGTAGGTATGGTCTTGTAAACACTTGGGGAGGAGTTGTTTTCAAAATTTACAACATTTTCAAAATTTACAACTTTTTCAAAATTTACAACATTTTCAAAATTTACAAATTTTTCAAAATTTACAACTCTTTCAAAATTTACAACTTTTTCAAAATTTACAACATTTTCAAAATTTACAAATTTTTCAAACAATGAAAGCTTCTCTTAGCTTCAAGAATTTAAAATTCTATACTAACAGTGCCAACCACGTGAAGGTGGGAAGCTTTTATGGCACCACTAACCTAAACATAAAAGTGTTAGTCAAAGAAATTTAAGTTTCAAATCAAAACCATATAATATCTTATATATACAAAAATACACAAATTTAAAATAAAATATATTCAAACTTAAATCTAAATCTTTAAACTAACAAATTTATATATATATATTATATATATAGAAAAGAAAGTATATATACCAAACACATGAGCATTGTAAATTCATTCCAATGAGTCATCAGGATCAGATCTACTCTTAATAGCAGACAAGATTGCTTCATGATCTGACTCTCAAACCTTCTAAATAATCTTGTTATTAGGCCTTCCTCGATATCTATATAGCTGAATATTTGTCGCTAGAACTAGATGCAAATATAAGAGTGTTTTCCTGTGTGTCTCAAAATCTTCAAACACCTAAAATAGAGGAGTTTTTTAATAGATACCGTTGAAGCCAAGTTCCAGTAACTACCACTAACCCTGTAGGATACTCAATATCTTCGCCATCTATAATAAGATAAGTCAACTTATTTCTTTTCTTGATGCAAATGACATAAGAAATAGTTTGTTCCTTCTTCATTGTCTTCTGTCGCAATTACTGCAAACACATGTCCTACAAAAAAAACAACTTAATTGAAAACCTCAAATTTAAATTACATATTAAAGTTTCAATGGACATAACTCAATACAAAAATTAAATAAATAACCATAAGTACCTTATCGTGCACTAAAATCAAAATTTCATCAAAGTCCTTGGATGTTGCAACTTTATCTGCAGAAACAAGTCATAATGCTTGTGGAGGTTGATAACTAGGAAGCGAAGTTAGAGGCCTACAAATCCATCCTTCCACCCATTCTTTGTGAATCACACTCAGCAGTGACAAATTCGATACAAGATGCATAAAAACATGTCAACTTTCTTGTCCATATGGCCCACGAAGTAACGTCTAAGCTACAAAATGAGTGCATATCACTAGACCCAGTGAGTGTCATAAAATCCTCGTAGTTAGCAATATGTTGTTTCTCTATCAACCAAAAATATCTGTGAACTGTGGAATTTTCTTGAGAACCTTAGACCATGTTGTCAGTACACCATTCCACTATGCTCTTTGCATCTTTCAATTTAGCACCATCTTTTTACTTCAACTCTTCTCTTACAAGATCTCTTTTCACACATGCCCCTGCACCGTCATGCTATCCTTTTCCATGTCTAGCCTCAGTGAAACTCTAAATATGTTGCACACCCATCTTGACGTGCATTATGCTCATCCAATAAAACATTCATGTATTCTTAAACTGAGACGTGAAATTATCTGACCATATATAATGTTGTTTGAAGTGGATGTCCCTATCAGATAAGTTTCCATAAAATAACTAGAAACACCCTTGCACAAATTCAATAGAATGAGTACGATCATCACTAATATAAAAGTGGTACTCTCTTAAAAAAAATCTGATCATTCTTTGTACTGTCAAGAGAGTGTAGAAATGCTATATGCACAAAAATGACAACTTGTACTGAGTTGTAATATTATGATTGAACCTCCATTTGTGGTTACAATGTGTAGTTCTCTGCAAAATCAACCACTAAAATAATAGTGCCAATAGGAAATGTTTCTTTGCATAGCTTGAACTATTCATCCAACCATCGAGCTCTATGTGTATGCCTCACATACTCATAAACAATTTCATCCTTAAATTTTTCTCAAAAATTGGAAAACGGGCATTTGTTCTGTAACTAGTACACACCGTTTAGACTCATTTCCATCTCTCAACTGGTATACCAACTAATTTATATTTATCAAAATAAGCTAAATTATGTCATATTGTACCTTCAATTTTCTCATGGATGTCAACTTTCCAATTTAGGTAATCTGCGCCGCATGTACTACAACTTCCATCTAAACAATCCTGACTATAAAAAAATTTATCCAGCTTCTTTTTTCACAATATATAGTAGGAATGAAATCCCTGGAAGATATTGATGGAACTTGAACACCGTATTCCAATAAGATAGTTTCAGAATGAAAATTAGAATGAATATGTAAAAAATTAGCATAATGCATCGCAAATTCAACATGTTGGCTACAACAACAAGTGGTGCGAGCGTGGTTGATTTTCACATAGAATGGTTTCAACATTTCAAAAAAATGTTGATTAATTTTAATTTCCAGATTCTCTTGTTTGAACTTACGAAAAAATTGAGTTTGAGTCATATCTAAGAAATTATTTGGATGTGGATCACGATTAGTAGAACCAACTCTCCATTTTATAACATCTCTTGTATTAGGTGAAACTCTAGTGTTATCATGCCAAAAATTTAATAGCAACTTCTCTTATAGCATCAGAATTATTTTTGTCCTTACGTGGTGCTCTAGCAGAAAATTCTCAAAAATCAGCATTATTGAATGACTGAAGGATATTACGTCTTCCAATTGATTTCATTAGAGTTTTTATGATTAACTTGAAACATTTGACCTATTTACATAATCAAACATTGTTTTTTTTATTGATTCACTTACAACACTAGTAGCAAGTACACGACGCACAATATTACTATCCCTAGTGCATCTCTTGACACCAACAATGTGATATGCATCATGAAGATTTTCAACAATTGTAGAGGTTTGACCATGTATATTAAATGTTCTCAATCCTAAGGTGTTTAATGTAGGTCTCATTTCAATCAATTTCATCAAACTAACCAACAACTGACATCTTTGGGAATGATTATAAATTTCAAAATGATTATGCCAAATTTCAGTGGCTTTTCTTCTAATTTGTCGTTCAGAAATTTTGTCAAACATTGGTTTCAAAAAAAATTCATCAATTTCAATAAAAAAATTAGGTTTCTTACGTAAAATCCTAGGAGGTGTTTTTGTCAAATTTTGCTTGTCTATAGTTTCAACATAAATTTCCTTATTCACATTTTCATTTTCTCCTTCAATTTTCAATATTTGCTACATCATAAGTATTTAATTCCTCTTTAACATTGATGATAAAAACATCTTCATCACAAGTATTTAATTCAACTTTAACATTGACAGTAGAAACATTACCTGGTTCTTCATTGCTTACAATAGTTGGGGTTGAAGATGAACCTCTTCTTGATTCATGAAGTTTCCGCATTCGCTTATCATTTTGAATTTTGCTGGCCTCTAATTCGTTTGGTTTTTTTTTTTACTTAGTGACTTCCTTTTTTTGTCTCCCATGATGTTTTGCTTTCGGTGATAAGAAAAAATGTGCAGAAAAAGATAGAATTTCACAGTAAATTCATATGGTAAGGTCAGAGAGTAAAAATCACATGGTAATTCAGACATTGGGATGTGTGTAAATATGATTTATGAACCACAAGTGTGCTTTATAAACCGTGATCACTGTTTATAAAGCGCGCTCACGGTTTGTGTTAAAAAAACCGCGATCGCGGATCTATCTGCTGAACCTAAGCCTTGGAAAAATATTTTTTTTTTTCCCCAACCAAAGCTATGGAAGGTCATTATGAAGTGTAAAAGGTCAAAAAACCTCAAATCTGCTCTTCCAAAGACTTGAACCATGCTAAAAAACTGAAAACATTTCACAAAAATGGTGCCATCGCATAAGGGAGACTCTTAGCTTTGTATAAATATTGATTTTAAAGTGAATAGAATAAGATAAATATCATTTTATAATTTTTTACTAACAATAGGTCTTTAAGACATTTTTTCCCGTGAATGTTCATGTCTACGTTTAAGACTGTAACTTTTGTTTCGCTTATCAAAATATGATAAAAACTTATACCATCCCAAGCATGGACAAATTCTATACACGTTAAAAAAAATTATTTGATTTAGATATTTTTTTTATATAGTTATGGCGGGCAAATAGAAAGCGCTCCATTTTCTAAATATTTTCAGACCACTTTCACGGAAAAAATCATTAAAAAAAATATTGCTAAAAAAAAATACAAAATAAAATCCATCCCAAGATAGACAACTATATCTAACGTTTCACCAAAAGAAAAAAGTAATAAAAATATTTGGTCATCCAAAATACGGGCAAACGGACTACAATCTTATAAGTTTTTTCAAAAAAAAAAAACTAAGTCATATAATTTTAAGTGTTTAATATAGCTAAACTTGTCCGTTTTTTTTTTTTAAAATACTATTTTAGAAACTAGATTCCAAATGCTACGATTCATATTTATATAAATTTTTCTAATTTAGAGTGCGCGTATAGCTAATAATCCCTACAAGTTGATATTTTGTTGTTTTTTGCAATATGCCGTCCACGGATGACCCTATATTTGTCCATCAACTTCCTGATCTTGTATTTCTCAATAGATCTCTCTACTGAGTACACAAAATTGACAACCCTTAGGAATGAGGGTGTCATTAGATTATATAGAAAAATAAATGACTCTTTGGATACCCCCCTTATGACCTTTCATTTGTCCTCACAAAATGTGATTCTTGACATTCTTAGGAATGGAATTAATTTCCCTTTTATATTAATCAAGGGAAACTTATTACTAAGTCTTTTAAAGCTACATTTAAATGAAAAGTAAAAACGTCATGATTTCTCACAACGAAGAATTAAAAATGGAATAGGGAAGAGGAGGAAGAATGAGAGAATAGAAGGAAGAATGAGCATTGGTGAAGATGATGACATGCCACCTGTTAATGCAAAATCACAGCACCCCCAAATGAGTCGTCAGATCTACTTTTCTAAGGTGGATTCATTTGGTGTGATTCGCATAACATTGAGTTTTCCTCAAAGTGTGGGAATTTTTATATGGGAAAACTCTCCAGATTAAAGGTTGGTTCCTATTCCTCTATTTAGGTGCATACGTGAAAACTTGCAGAGGACCTATTCCTAAACCTAATCTAAGTTTTACCAAGGAGATAGGGATAAAAGGAATACAAGAAATCAAAACTAAGCTACAAGGTGATGCACCGAAGGAATGTTGAACATTAGTTTTGCTGATAGACACAAACCAACAAAATACATACAATAATCAAGAAAAGATAACCAGATTTATAATGAGAGACCAGATGAGAGCAAAGGAGACAAGAAAGGATCTAAAATCGATCACAAACATGTTTTATTGCTCTGCAGATTGATACAATACATTATAAATTGCTAGAAATTAGGAAATTTATTACAATTTAAATAGAAGGTCTGAAGTCCATGAATTCCTTAGCTAGAAGAAAAGGATAACCTGCAAAAACAAAAGAATGTCCAACCCTTTATAATGAGTTTCGACCCTACTTTTATAGATTCAACACAAAGGGGAGAAAGAGAGAGAAGCAGAGAAAAAATAGTCCAAAGCTCAACCACCACTATTAATGCCTTTCACAAAATCTTCCCCCAAATCTATCTTGACTGCATCAATTTCTTATTTAGCACCTTGAAGGAGGAGGAAACGGTGGATCAGATCAAATCCGATCTAGTTGTTGGAAAAAATAGATCCTGCATTAATGCCCCAAAGACATTTCTCCATTTTTCTCCCACCTAACCTCCCCAAACTTAAATCTTCAGATCTCTATGGTGTAGACAAGGCCAAGATCTTTCTAATGGTGTCAAATTTGCAATATTTTGATCCCCGAGTCAAAAGATATGCCCCTTCAAAGTTTATATCAGGTCTGTACAAAAAGGTGGGAAAACTAGTTCAGAAAATGGACCCGCTTTTAAAATCGGACACGTGGAGGGCTGGCACTTGCTAAGAAACCTCCCTTCAATTATTCTCTATAACTAGCATCGTTTTAACACTTGGCACTCTTCGCCGGTTCGTCACAATGCATTAGCTATTCAACCCAACTCTGTCCCCTTTTGAGACTGGACGCGTGGAGGCTTCGTGCTCACTTAAAATCCTGATCAAGATTTTCCTTTGCAGGAGCGTTGGGTTAACACTTGGAAGCCTTCACAAGTCTTTGGAATTTTCAATGACCTCCCTCTTACCTTTTCGTACCTTGGACTACGTGGCAAACTGGCACTTGTTTGAGCCTCCGCTTTTGGATTTACCCTTGGAGATGCGTCACTTGGACACGTGGCAGTCTCCGCCAACACTTATATACTTAGCCCTTTTTTAGGCTCACCGTATCCACATTTTGACCTTTGTTGACCATATGCTACATAGAGGGTTGGTACAAGTTTGAGTCTCTGCCTTGGGCTCCCATTTGGAATTGCGCTAGGCTGACACTTGGTCCCTTCTGCCGAGTCGGAAACTTTTCAACGGCCGTGCAAATTTTTGGAGCTCTGAACGTGTGGAATCCTGGTGCTCATTTGAGCTCCCCCTTTTGGATTCAACTTTGGAGAGGTGTCATTCCGACACATGGCTCTCTCTGCTTCCTCCTCCATACTTAGTCGATTTTTGGACTCGTTCTAAATTGTTTTGAGCCTGAAAACTTTGGATCTTTGTCGTTTCTTATTTTTCTTGCTCTTGGTTTCTTTGTGATGTTGTTGCTCCTTCTCTAACCCTGTTATTCTATTTCTGAGCTGACCTGTAATTTTTATATTGGATTTGAGGCACGGATTCACTCGACAGATTCGTTTCTTGAATTTCTTCTTACACGGGGTCGTTTGATCTTTCGCAGGCCCCGCCACTCCATTGTAAATTCCCTCTGTAACCTTGTTTTTCATCCTAGAATTTGAGCTCGCAGTTCTGAGTCATTTTCTTCATAATTTCCTTAAGAGAAATAATTTTCTTGACCAAATTTTTTGGGGGGCGAATTTACGATAACAGTACCCCGAAATAAGTTATCAGCTCTACTTTTCTAAGGCTGATTCATTTGGTGTGATTTACATAACATTGAGTTTTCCCTAAAGTGTGGGACTTTGTAAATGGGAAAACTCTCCAAATCAAAGGCTAGTTCCTATTCCTCTGTTTAGGTGCATACGTGGAAACTTGCAAAAGACCTATTCCTAAACCTAGTCTAATTTTTACCAAGGAGAAAGGGATAAAAGGAATACAAGAAATCATAACTAAGCTACAAGGTGATGCACCGAAGGAATGATGAACATTAGTTTTGTTGATAGACACAAATAAACAAAATACATACAATAATCAAGCACAGATAACCAGATTCATAATGAAAGACCAGATGAGAGAAAAGGGGACAAGAAAAGATCTAAAATCAATCAGAAACATGTTTTATTTCTCTGCAGATTAATACAATGCATTACAAACGGTCAGAAGGAAGGAAACGTATTTGCAATTTAAATAGAAGGTCTGAACTCCATGAATTCCTTTTCTAGAAGGAAAGGGGAGCCTGTAAAAACAAAAGAACATCCAACCCTTTACAATGAATTCTAACCCTACTTTTATAGATTCAACACAGAGGGGAGAAAGAGAGAGAAGCGGGGAAAAAACAGTCCGAAGCTCAACCACCACTATTAATGCCTTTCACAAAATCTGCCATCAAATCGATCTTGACTGCATCAATTTCTTATTTGGAACCTCAAAGGAGGAGGAAACGGTGGATAGGATCAAATCCGATCTGGCTGTTGGAAAAAATAGATCATGCATTAATGCCCCAAAGACGTTTCTCCATTTTCTCCCACCTAACCTCCCCAAAATTAAAGCTTCAGATCTCCATGGTGTAGACGAGGCCGAGATATTTTCAACGGTGTCAGATTTGCAATATTTTTAGCCCCAAGTCGAAATATATTCCCCTTTAAAATTTTTATCAGGTCCATACAAAAAGGTGGGAAAACTAGTTCAAAAAATGGACCTGCTTTTAATGTAGGACACGTGGAGGCTCCATGCTTGCTTAAAATCTCTATCAAGATTTGCCTTTGAAGGAGCGTCGGGTTGACACTTGGAAACCTCCATAGGTCTTGGACTTTTTAACAACCTCCCTCTTACCTTTTCAGACCTTGGACTACGTGCTGAACTGGCACTTGTTTGAGCCTCCACTTTTGGATTTACAATTGGAGATGCACCGCTTGGACATGTGGAAGTCTACGCTAGCACTTCTATACTTATCTCTTTTTGAGGCTCGCCCTATCCACCTTTTTACCTCTGTTTACCATCTGCTACGTGGAGGGCTGGTGCAAGTTTGAGTCTCTACCTTGGGCTCCCATTTGGAATTGCACTAGGCCGACACTTGGCCCCTTCTACCGAGTCAGATACTTGTCAACGACCATGCAACTTTTTCGAGCTCTGGACGCATGGAAGCCTGGCACTTGTTTGAGCTTCCCCTTTTGGATTCAACTTTGGAGAAGTGTTGTTCCAACATGTGGCTCTCTCCCCTGCCTCCTCCATACTTAGTCGATTTTTGGACTCGTTATGAACTGTTTTGAGTTCGAAGACTTCAGATCTTCCCCGTTTCTTCTCTTTCTTGCTCCCTATTTATTTGTGACACTACCCCTCCTTCTCGGACCCTTCTATTCTATTTCTGAGCCCACCTGTAATTTGTTTGTTGGATTTGAGGCACGGATTCGCTCGACAAAGTCGTTTCTTGAATTTCTTCTTACACGAAGTCATTTGATCTTTCATAGGCCCCGCCACTCCATTATAAATTCCCTCTACAACCTTTTTTGTCATCCTGGAATGTGAGCTCACGGGTCTGAGTTGTTTTCTTCATAATTTCCTTAAGTGTAGAACTTGTCTTGTCCAAATTTTCCAGGGGGGCTAATTTGGGATAACACTGCCTTCACCTCGTTTCTTGATTGACCTGATGAAATATTCCAATGCAGTGAAATTCAGATCTCTTGCCTTTTTATACTATGATAAACCTCTTTCGGATGATGCACAAACACCTCAAACTGAGTGTTTAGAAACACTTCCAAATTATCACTTGGTTGACCGCAAACATTGCTCGCTGAGTTTCACTTTGAAGAAGTCAATGGAAGGAGAACAATCTTTGAAGACATTCTGTGACATAGCCACACTATTGTACTCATCAAAAATATTTGATGAAGTGAATTTTGAACAATTTTTCTTTTCCAATGGTGATCACAAATTCCCCCTGGTACACGATGGTCGGCATCTCGGGTCACGAAATGAGTTTTGAGAAAAATTATTTTAGGATTTCCCCATGTGAGTTCAAGATGGATGCAAGTGTTACTTATTATGATCCTCTTTGATAATTGATTGATGAACTAATTGAGCTTCTTGAGCTCTCCCTGACCAAATCATTTTTAATCACCTATCTCTTTGATTGATGGGGATAGATTCATCTGGTGTGCCTTGTGATGCCTTACATTACCTCTAAGCATACTTGAATTCAGGATGATGCTTCCAAGACCCATATGAAGTTATTAATGCTCTATTTGAGCCTTGGAATCATCTTGTAATCCCACGAGGATAAAAAAAATAGTGATATAAGGTACTATGGAGAAGACAAAAATTTTCTGCAACTGAGACTGAGAACTGTTATTTTTGGAAATCATGACTCATGGACTGCTATTTCGGGAAGGTTTCTTTTTTGGCCTTGTCATTTTTCATCGAAGTTTTTTATTCACATTCCAATTTTTGCACAGGGATCGTGGGGTCAATTCAAATAAATTTCCATTTTTTGAAAGTTTTTTTTTTCACTTTTGTCTTTTTTACTTTTTTCGACCTATGTGCCGTAGTTTTCAATCTAAATGATTTTCGATGTTTGTTCTTCTGGAAGGGTTTTCCATTTTTTGAAACTTACTAAAAATGGAAAGTGAGAACCAGTGGAAATTTCTATTTTTAGAATCTAAAAAATCATGGTGTTCAATTGACAAGAAAATTGTGGATTCTTTCTTTGTTTTCTCTTCAGATGTTCTTTTCAAATTTTCAGGTCAGTCCGCTGCACGGTTTGACAGTAACTAAAGAAAAATCACTCCAGGGAAGAATTTTTGAACGATTGCTATAAAAAAATCCATGCCATATAAATTATATTTGTTTTTTGTTTCCCCAAGATGTTTGGGTAAGGAATGTTTTCTCAAAATCTTGCAGGGATCAGATACATGGTTTGGAAGATATGAGTAAATTGTGATTTTCTTTCCCTGGGGTTTCTAACAGCTCTTGATCATGGTGTTTGCTTGAAATCCTTCGTTCTTCATGTTGAAAAATCATGGCATGATGGATAAATTATGTTTGAGGTGATTGAAACATTGTGGAAGTAGCAAAAATGGAGGATATGAAGGGATCTCGGTAATTGTAGAAAAGTTATGCATGCGTGTAGGAAGAATGGGAGTAGTAAGTGGCAACCTGACAATTAGAAAAATTTACATATTTTGATGCATTGGGAAGAATAAAAAAAATTTCACCAATTGCATCAAATGTTTTGTGCACTTGGTACAAAATATTGCGCCCCATCCCTATTGGTCCACTTGGTGGCACATGATTTGATGATGGGTTGATTGGGGGGCTAAGAAAAGGCACCTTAAGTAGTTGTCAGGGGCACATGGATGACCAAGAGAATAAATGGGATGGATGGGGAGTTTTTTGCACCATCTACACCAAAATTTTGTTGTACTTGGTGTAAAAAAGTGTTCCCTATTCTGATTGGGCCACTTGGCGGCACACGATTGCATGGAGTGGTGGTTGGGAAATGAGGCCTGGGGGGATTAACTTGAGAGAAAGGGTTGAACAATGGTCATCTGGAGGTCCAGGAGATCAAATGGGGGAGGGGTGCATTTTATTGCAACTATTGCACACAAAAAAATTGTACTTGGTGCAAAAAAGTGCGCCACATTCCTATTGGTTGGTTTTCTAGCCCATAAATTGGCTAATTGTTTGAACTTGTGCCTTGAAGAGCGACTTGTCAGGACCATAAATTGAGTTCTAGGAGCAGGTTTTTTATGAAATTTTATATTATTTTGACTGAAAATGGCCTGATGAATCTAATGGTTTGACTTTAAGACCTTGATTCCACCCGTTAACCTCTAAAATTTAGGATTTTTTTTCTAACTCCAAGGTTGTCCATGAGAAAACCTGGATGGGGGCATAGTGCTCCAAGGTGTTGTGAAGAATATAATTCCACCATCTTTCAAATCTCTTAATTACCTTTGCAATGATATTTTGTTTTAATCTTAAATCCTTCGGGAGCTCCCGAAATTGCTTCCTAAACCTCAGTAGGTTTTTTTGTCATGTGCGCTGTTTAGGCCTTCAATACCCACTTTTGTTGAACTTGCTCCAAAACTTGTGAAACCTTCCAAAAATTATTGAAAATTTTATATAAATCTCTGATATTCCTCCCAAATGAATTTATACCTTTTTTTCTTCTCGGAGGGTATGCACTAGCTCCGAGAATATCAAAAAATGGTCTTTCCCAAGCTTGTTAAAAGGGTTGTCTTAATGGATCTCACTTGGGAAGCTCTTGAAAATATTGGGTACCCCTAAATCACCTATGGGAACATTGAATCGGGGATTAGGGTGATATGAAGGAGGGCTCAGGGTAACCTTTGAGTAAAATTTTCAAGTAGGGTGTGGTTGTCATGCTCAGAAATTGTGAATTTCCTTGTTGTACATTTGCATAACAACAGCGTCAAAAAAGTCCAAAAATTTAAAAAATTCCTTACGGACACATTTTCATTGTTACCCAATGTCCAAGAAACCATTGATCCTCAAAAACTAAATTTACTGAGCTAGCATCATGATACTGGAGGTTAGAGGATACACTGAGGATGGAGCACAAACAATGTCCTCTCGTCAGTCACCACCAACAAGGCCACACATACTAATTTGGTGACATGTGTGAGTGTGTGTTTATTTCATTTGATTTCAATGTGGTGTTTTCATAAAAATGTGTTATGGAAACTTCACATTGTGGGGGGGAAATAACACAATGTTTCATTTTTTGTTCAAGTTGGATGATATATTTTACACTATCATGGATTTTGAAATGTTATCTCTGTAAGAGCACCTATGATGAGGGCCAAAGAATTCACTAGAACATCACAATATGGTTGTAGGTAAAACATTTTAAAACCTTCACCCCTTTTTGGTTTTTGATCAACCACTGGAAAACCACCTCACTCTCAGTTTTTGGTTAATGGATGGAAAACCAACTTTTTGTTTGTGATAATCCAAAGAAAATCGCATGATTATGAAATCAGATGCAGTGTAATATGGAGGTTTTCCCCATGTTCGCACTAAGGGGGAATGTTAGAAGAACATTTATTATTTCTCTAATTAATATATTGTTAGTGAGTAGTTAGTAATGGGATTATTTTTGTATAGTATAACAATAATATATATGTTTGTTATACCCATGATTATTATGGGTTCTTTGTTGTACCTACTTCCTATTTATTAGGAAGTTATTTTTTTATCCTTATGGATATATAATAGCCCATGTAACATTCTAATCATAATAGAAGAAATTATCATTTTTTGTACAATACTTGTAGTTTGATCTAAATCATTAAAAAAAAATATTGGACCCTTCCTCGCAAATAAATTTTCTATGATGGATTGTATACAAAGACAAATGAACAAATAACAATTGTATTATGAAGCCATAATTGAGGATAGGGGAATGTTAAGAAATAAAATTCACTCATCTCACAACCAATCAATCATTATGTTAATAGGGCCCCATCTATTATAATGATACCCTTATTGGCCTTAGGATCATGGTATACTATATTTAATATTATAGAGATTAAAAATGGAAATCTAGGGTAACATGTGTTACGCTCCTCTATCTTGGAGTTAAATTTTCCAATATTAAATCAAGGACTGCCCTTCAATAAAAATGATGATTTTTAAAACAATTCATGACATGATTATATAAAGTAGGGTAAATGTAACACAATTATAATAAGATAAATGATAAATTGAAGCTATGAAGTTGTGATTATGATAAACAATCCAAATGGTAGTTGAGACATGGTAAAAGGGATGTAGAACAACAATGATTTCATCATTTTTGAAAAACTTGAGACTCTTAAGTTTATTCTTAATAAAAGAATCTTAAATGTGTATTAATGGATAATAATAACCCTCTTTTGTATATGAAAAGTATACCATAATAATGATGTTTATTTAACTTGTAATAATTTTTTAAAAATTGAACTAAATTTGAAGGAAGATTATCTTTATTTTCCATTAATTGGCTAGATAACCACCTAAATTTAATTATCTTGCATAACGGTTTTTCCAATCAAAATGGTAAGTGAGACATGGTAAATGGATTGAGAATAACAATGATTTCATCATTTTGGAAAATTTTGAGAGTATTAATTTTTATTTTTAAATAAAGAGTCTTATATGTTTATTAATGAAGAGTAATAACCCTAATCACCACATAGAATATGAACCCTAATCACATGGCATAGAAAAGGAACCCTAATTTGATCTCTAATCACATCCATTCTTTGATTTCTAAGGACGTGAAGGCTATTGGACTATTGAAGGAAATCCCTAAGCATTTTCTTGTCGAGAATGTTGGAGGAAGAGACAATATGAAGCTATGTAATGGTCTGGAGGAGGCGGAGTCTCATCCTACAACTGAAAATATCTTCCCATTGCTTGCTCTTCTCTCTCATCCTCCATTTTTTGTTGCTTCATTAGTGGAAGATTATGAGGGTGTGGCTAGAATAGAAGTTGACTCTATTCGTACATGGCATGGCTGGAATAAGGGTTGAATTTACTAGGATAGGGGTGGCTTGGGTAGTTGTTGATGTTGTTGGGTACAAGTTTTTTTTGGCAGTTTCAAAAAGCTATCCTTTTCTGAGGTTTTTTCCATGAAGCCCAAATTTTTTGGCATGTCATAGGTAGATCCTCCTTTGAAACTGATAATTAATACCCCTTCCCTTGTCTTTGAGGAGGAGATACTCCAAAATGTTATGGATGTAAAGGATAATTTTTCTAAGACTACCCTCATTTCTCATTTTAAACACTTCTGGAAAAAACTTGCTTAGTTACATAAATGGATATCCCAAAGATGGATCCCGAGAATTAATGGTAAGATTGAACTTTGCCCCTGTTATAGAGAATTTTTCATTGTTGTATTTGAGTCAATTAAATATAGAGATATTATTTACAATCAATATTGGGTTTTTGTGGAGCATGGTCTCATGTTCAAAACTAGGTACCCTTCTTTTGACCCATCAAAAGACTCCTTTAAATCTCAGCCTCTTTGGGTTAACTCCCAGATCTTCCTTTTCAATTATGAAATGTCCAATATTTTGAAGCCATTACAAATCGGTTAGGGTATTATGTTAAATCAGATGTGGGCTTAAACCAACACTTTTATAATAATTTTTCTCGTATCTTGGTGGAAATTGACCTTTCTCAATACCTTTCAGGATTACTTTGTTACAATTAAATATACACATTACCCTCATCATCACCAATCAGAGATCATGTATCCACATCTAATGGTAAGTACACATTATCAAATTTTGGATCCATTAGATCATCAAGTTGTTTCACAACCATCTCCATCACACCTAGATACTCGTCCATAAATGTGGGATGCTAATCATCTGCTTTTGAAGTTATGAAAAAATTGTTATACCTTGAATCTTGGTATAGGAAGTCCACCCTTGGGTCATCTAGTTTGTGAACTGTGTATTTCATTTTCCTAATAGGAAGTAGGTTCTTCATCTTACCATTGACTGGTATGTTAGAATATAACCAATCCATATGTATCTCTCCGCCAACATCTCGACAAAAATTTCGGTTCAACAACATACCATTCGAAGATGATATATATGCCAAAAGTATTTTCATCGTGACTTTCTTATCAGGAAAATATGCAAATGTTACTTGAGCATCCTTGACCTAGAAAATGAGAGGTACTTATTTGGTTTCCATGGAATATTAATGGGCAACAACAGGGATAATAGTGAGACCAAGAGCCTTAGAAACTTTTGCATGCATGATATTGTTAGAGGCATAGAAGTCAATAATGCATTTATTAAACTTATACCCATTATTTAGCAATAAAATATTGAAAGGTTATACCTTCTCAAAAGTGGAGTATGTTAAGGAGAGAAGGTTATGAGAAGGAGTGGTACTGAGAGCATGAAGTGGTTCTTTAATTAAATGTTTTTTGGAACATGAATTTGAGTTACTATTATCTATTTTTACCCCTGGTAAAATAGACAACTTGGGAGGATGGTTTTGAGCACTGGATTACGATTCATGGAGAAAACTAGGATGATACAACTGATATTTCAAGTTTGGTAAGAATTTCAAGTGATTCAGAGAAGTTTCAGAGGTCTTGGCGCCATCCATCAGAAGTAGGATTTTAGGCCTTAAGGAGTGTGCAGCGTGAAAGAGGATCTGAGATTCAATAGAATATTTTAATAGTCGTGTTAGTAATTATAAGTCTAAAAAGTGACTATGAAATTCATTTTCCATGCCTTACATGGTGGAAAAGATGAGACATCTTGAAACATCATACAATTCCCAAGGTAATTCATTCTTTTGGCACACAACCAGAAATCCATATAAATGAGGATCCATTTCGAGGTGATTAATTCAAAATTGGATATTAATACCACCACCATTGGATTTTGTGGGTTTTTTTCATGTAAAATCATATAAAATTTCACCCCAAAACTCATCCGAGAGATCAAAATATTGCCTTCGGAAGTTGGCCTCCCGCGGTTGGTTGGCGAGGATGGTTAGTTGGGTTGGTCGGCTTGGTTGGTTGAATAGGTTTGGACACCTAGGTTGGTTGGGTCACATTTTTTGATGTGTATGGATAGTTTTAGATGCCCGGTTACACCCCTTACATTTACACGACACACAAGTTATTCGGATCGCCATGTTGGTCATCCCAGTATTCGTACGAACATCATGTTAGATGGGACACCAGGTTGGATGGGTACCAAGGTTGGTCATCCCAACAGATGGATGACCATTAAATTTTTTGGGTAGCTCATTATATGGACATAAATATATGGCCATTCAACCCCCTCGGGTTAGATGACCCACAATGTAGAGATGGCGACCGACGTTGGTCAACAACCATAGTAATGTATGGCCCACATAGTTAGACGGATTCCAACCCCTAGGGTTGGACAGTAAAATTCAGGTGATGCATGGATAGATGGGTCACATGGTTGGGTGACTCATGATTCCCAGGTGATGTGTAGGTATATGAGCGAATGATAGCTAAAAAACTGGTATTAATGCAATATGGAGCCCATGTCTTTTCTGACAAAAGTAACCTTGGGAAGAAAAATTGTATGGGTTCTCATACCTCTTTAATGAGGTTGGGTTAAAATTGGCTATAAAATAACTCGAACCCCTCATTTTTTGAGAGACATTCTGAGAGCTAGGGAAACTCTTGCAAAATTTTCCCTCGACTTCATTTGAGTTGTAAGCCTTCTCTTGCACTTGACAAGCATATTTATGCCTCTGAGCATTAATGTAATGGTATGTGCACCTTATAGAGAAATAAAATCACGTTTTTTGGTGATTTTCAACCCTTTCTCATGATTTGTTTTTTCTTTGTGCCTCTCCATTTCACATTTTTTTCTGTGCATGTATTTCGCATTTGCAGGTGTAAGATGTTGTGTTTCATGGAGTGTAGATGGAAGATGGAGTTTGGGTCTATGTCACTATTGTTCTAACCTAACTCTTTTTTTCCCTCTTCTTCCTCCCTTAGCCCAGACTCTATTTTTCCCTCTTCTTCCTCCCTCAGTAGAGTATCTCACCCATTTTTCTGGTGTTATCACCTCATTTTTAGTGTAGGATTTCCCTCTTTGTGCACTTTCTCTCTCACAGTCTCCTTGGCATTGTTAGGATAGTTATAGTTAGGAATATTTTCTACATTAGGAGTAGTTTAGCATTAGGATTAGGTAGAGGATCTAGAATTCTCCAGAGTTCTGTATCAGTTTTTCAAGTCCCAAAACTTGAGAGGTGGATCTGTGTTATAAAATTACGCCAGATGCTCTATTCAGAATCAGGCCATTCGAGGGGTGCTGTAATTTTGTATTAACAGTTTTGGCACACTTAGTGGGATAGGTTTGAAGCACCTTCCACTTCACTTCATCAAGTTTGATGTGCTCTTAGTGAAGGTTTCATCCTTTGGAGGAGCTCTCAAGCATATCTGGTGACTCCACTGATTCAAATAGCCCATCATCTCTAGTTACAAACTTGATTTTAATGTTTCCTCTCCAGTCATGGATCTCTAAGGATATTTTCCATTCACTCATTTTAGTTTTATTCCTCTTCACTTGCATCAGTGGGATGTTATCCCCAAGGTGGCCCTAAAGAATCTTCCTCTCTTTCATGAAAATGGAGATCAATCCCCTATTGATCACATTCAAGATGTTTCTAACCATTGTATCATTCATACCATCATGGAGGAAAATGTTTACCTCAGACTTCTAGTTGCATTTCTCAAAGGAAAAGTAAAACATTGGTACAACAGTTTGGCACCATAATCCATTTCCACATGGAATCAGCTGGGAGAACAACTTCACAAATGGTTCAAGGAGGATGTAGATGTTATTTTCCTCATAGAACATCTCAGCACAATATAGTGGGATCCGATGCAGTTCATCCCGGATTTAAACCTCAAATTCACAAGGACCTGATGTCGAATCCCTCAAGAATACACACCCTCACAAGGTATGGAATTCTTGCATTATTTGAGGTCCTTTGATACTAACTTGGATAAATTGATTAATTATCTAAGGGGAAGTAGTATTCCTCTGGATTTCTCCATTACATTACAAGCTGAGAAGATTCTCATTCAGGATGACAAAAGAAAATCCATCAATATTGTTATAGTCCCTCCCTCACCACCTCAATTTGTTCCTTCTCCTTATGCAATTATTGAAAAATACATCATTCCTTTCCAAAATAAGGAATCCCCTTTACTTCCTTACCCTCATTTTTATGTCTCACAGGTGTTTCATTCCCATATCATTCCCCAAGTTGCACCAAGATCCCTCCCATCTCCACCCAATGCACTACCCAACTTCCCTAACTCATAAACGAATGTCCCTTGGAGTTGTGGTATTTCATATGTTGTCCCTACCTTATACCCAACTATCACTAAACCAAATGATCTAACAAGGATGATAGAGAGGGAAACATGTTATGATGTCGGAGAAAGGGATATGGCCATACAATCCCCCAAACAAGAATGCTTCATGTAGAATCATGTAGTTGTTTCAGAGGCAACATATCATCAGAGTAGGGGTTATGTTTTGGAGGGTCATTTGGCCTCCCCAAGTGATCAATCTGGATCTGTTGAGCATCAAACACCTCTATCCAAGAAAAATATAATGCATCACCTTCCTTCTTATACCTCTCCTTTAACTAGTCTCACCGTAGATGGAAATTTTGTATCGATAGGAGATTGGTCTGATTCAAATTAGGAGGATGATGAAATTCAAGCCAAAAAAGTATCTGAATCAAAGAACATAAGGAAGGTGAGAAGGAGAGCTTCATATTAGCAAGTTTGGGGAGGAGAAAGTGTTTTTAAACACTACTAGCACTCAAATCCTTGAGGAGGAATAATTACAAAGTGCAATGATACTCATTACTCTTCTTGTCTAGAACTTGCTGCAATTTTGGTGGAAGAGAAAGAGGAGATAGAGGATGAAGAGACCCAAGGAATGTTAGCGGCCATCAAAGTGGAAATAGAGTTGTTTGAAAAAGCACAAGAAAGCATGGATCAACCTATAAATAACTATATTTAGGAAGAAGGTCTGTATGAGAGCCCTAGTTGTGGGGATAAGAAACAAATGAGTGGAAAAATCACAAGAATCAGGCCTTTCCCAATCAAATACCTAGCTTAATTAGAGCAGAGGCTAGATTTTACATCATTCATGCTCACTTCAGAGCATGAGGATGATTTTCAATGCATCAAGGGTCAACAAAAACACCTCCAACTGAATGCAAATCAACCAGAGGAGGTATTTTCTTTGTTAATTAATACCTTGGAAGGATGGGTAGAGGATTGCCCCTATGTAAGTATTTCATCCATGACCATTCCCATTGTCAAATTGGTTGCATGGTCTATAATGTTGAGGAAAGGTAGTTAATTTTCCTTACCAGTGTTAGGGTTCGTGTGAAGTTTCCCATCCCTCTGATTAGAATAGAATAGGTAGGATTGATTTTAGTAGAAGAAGTGAGTATGAAAACTCCACATGTTCCACTTGAGGTGTGTATGATATTTGTCTTTATACATAGTTTTTGTGTGGTTGTTTCTCTTTCACAATACATCATATAGCTGGAGTAAAATGTGTCATAGTAAAGGGTTCAAAGTGATGGGAAATAGTTGCAGTATTTAAGTAATTCTAAATGTAGAGAAACTAAATTGGATTGAGGGATGTTTTCTAATGTTTTCATCTCTATGTCTCTCTAGTTCAGTCACAGTTGAGCTCCTATGCCTCTATTTGCATTAGGAAATTGATTGCAGGGGCATTTATATCTTTGGAATTTTGGCCAGGGTGTGTTCATGATCGGCTAAAACATGAGGTCCTAAGTACTTCCCAGATCAGATTGCAAAAGAAAGAGAATTCTAGGTTCAAGACAATTTTCCACTCTCACAAAACCTTAATTCAAATAATTTTGTAAATGAGAGGGAAAATCTTAGCAGTGGCAGGAAGTTTTAGGTTCAAGCATAAGTGTTTTAATGGCTCAAGGGAAGAATTCATATTTTAGGATCACTTTGCAGGTGTACCAATACTGACTCCATGCCCAATGGATGCTTCATATAACTGGTCACACATCTAGCCGACAAATGTCCCCGAGAGGTCACCAAATTGTTATCTATTTTTACCCCCTAGTAAAATAGACAACTTGGGAGGATGGTTTTGAGCACTAGACAATAGATTCATGGAGATATCTAGAATGATACAACTGATATTTCAAATTTGGGAATAATTGCAAGTGATTCAAGGAAGTTTCGGAGGTCTTGGGGCCATCCATCAGAAGTAGGATTTTGGGCCTTAAGGAGTGTGCAGCGTGAAAGAGGACCTGAGCTTCAATGGAATATTTTGATAGTCATGTGAGTAATTATAAGTCCAAAAAAGTTCCTATGGAAGTCATTTTCCATGCCCTACATGGTGGAAAATATGATACATCTTGAAGCATCATACACTTCCTAAGGTAGTTCATTCTTCTGGTGCACAACTGGAAATCCTGAGGAAATAAGGATCCATTTCAAGGTGATAAATTCAAACTTGTATCTTGAGACCAACACCATTGGATTTAATTGTTTTTTTTCATGTGAAATTGTATAAAATTTCACCCAAATACTCATCTAAGAGCTCAAGATATCGCCTTTGGAAGTTGGCCTCCCGAGGGTTGGTCGGCTGGGTTGGACACCTGGTTAGTTGGTCTAGGTTAGTCAGGTCACATTTTTTGATGTGTACATAAAATTTTAGATTCCCTTCACACACCTCACATTTTCACAACACATAATTTGGTCATATCACCAGGTTGGTCATCCGGACCAGTTGGACGGTTGGACGGGTACCAAGGTTGGTTAGCCCAGCAGGTAGATGACCATTAGGTTAGTCAGGTAGCTCATTTTACAGACAGAAATAGATGGTTGTCTAACCCCCCTTGGGTTGGACAACCCATGATGTAGATATGGTGACTGAGTTTGTCGGCAACCACAGTAATGTACAACCCACATAGTTGAATGAAATCCAACCCCCCAGGGTTAGACGATCAAAGTCAGGTGATGCATGGTTAGGAGGTCTTGAATTTGGTGCACATGGTTGGGCAATGGATAGGTCACATGGTTTGGAAGATCATGAGTCCTAGGTGAGGCACAAGTAGGTGAGTGAATGAAAGCTAAAAAACTGGTATTAATGTAGTATGGCGCCCATGTATTTTTCTGACAAAAGTACCCTCAAGAAGTGAAATTTTATGGGTGCCCATACTTCTTTAATGAGGGTGGGTGAAAATTGGCTATAAAACAAATCAAACCCCTCATTTTTTTAGGAGACATTCTAGGAGCTGGGGAAACTCTTGCAAAATTTTCCCTCAACTTCATTTGAGTTGTAAGCCTTCTCCTACACCTAACAAGCGTATTTATGCCTCTGAGCATCAATGTAATGGTCTATGCACCTTATAGAGAAATAAAATTGTGTTTTGTGGTGTTTTTTCAACCATTTCTCATGATTTGTTGTTTCTTTATGCCTCTCCATTTCGTATTTGTTTTTTGTGCATGTATTTCGCATGTGCAGGTGTAAGATGTTGTGTTTCATGGAGTGCAAATGGAAGATGGATTTTGGGTATGTGTCACTATTTTTGTGACCTCACCTAGCTCTATTTTTCCCTCTTCTTCCTCCCTCAGCAAAGTATCTCACCCCTTTTTCTGGTGTTATCACCCCCTTTTTAGTGTAGGATTTCCCTCTTCATGCACTTTCTCTCTCTCTCTATCTCCTTGGCATAGTTTGGATAGTTTTAGTTAGACATATTTTCTGCATTAGGAGTATTTTAGCATTAGGATTAGGTAGAGGATTCAGCCTTCTTTGGAGGTCCATCTCATTTTCGCAAGTCCCACAACTTGAGAGGTGGATACATGTTAGCAAATTACACCGGATTCCCCATTCAGATTCAGGCCATTCGGGGGGGTGTTGTAATTTTGTGTTAACAGTTACTTCCTTTTATAAACTAGACAAGTTTATCAAATTTATTGGGATGGGTTCTTAGGCATTCTGATTTAGAAATTTAGATTTTACTTTTCTTGACATGGTCAATGATTTCAAAGGGTGAGAAAGTGATAGGCACATTGAGAACAATGACAGCCTTGACATGAGTAGGATTTACATTCTTAGAATTAACTAAAGTAGAAATTAATTTTAAAAGAGTAGATGAAAGAGACATACTCGAAGAGGTAGATGAAGTCTTGGCTGAGGTAGTCTCGGGATTCTTCTTGGATGACCCCATGGATGTAGAAAACTATTATCCTCATTTTTTTTGTTTTTTTGTAGAGTCTTCATTTGACGATTCGATTGCTTTGCTTGGGATGTAGAATAAGGGCCCTCTTTCTCCATTTTCGAGTGGGTGGACAATGTACAAGAGTAACTATTCATATTAGTCATGGATTCTATAGGATCTTCATTAGGTGAGTATTAAAAATACCTAATGTTTTCATATATATCTTCTTCTTCTCTTTCAAGTTTTGATTCAAAAAAATCATCTTCACAGGTTCCACATATTGCATTAACAGGTGAACTTTCCAAGGCAACCCCTAGGGGTGCTCCAACAATTTGAATCATGTTTTATGTTTTTATTTTGATATGAGGCATGTTGAGAAATTTTCTTCTTGAATATAGTCAAATCATTGACTAAATTTTACAGCAACGGATCAACACCTTCATCTTTAGAGATCTATATTTTACTCTTCGTTGAGTTTTTTTTACTTTTCCTAACATGATGAGGTCATATTCCACTTCAATGGAAAATTATTGAGCATTGTCTAAAGTGTTTGGTTTATATCTTTGTAGTATGAACCCAACTTCAGGAAACTAAGAATTTATGAAGAACCTCTTCTGATTATGTCCAATAGGACGAGCACCGGTAAGAATTTTGTAAACTAACATGCTAAAGTTTGCCAAAAATTATTTCATGGGCTCTTATGGTTATTTCTTCATCTGATCTAATTGAGAAAAGAGGGCATGGGAATCTTTTGCATTCTTGAACCTTTCTTCAAACATGGTTTTCATGTCTTCCCAATCAGTAATGGAGCAATGTGGAAAGTACAAGAACCATTTCACAACAACATCTTGCAATGACTCCATGAATAATAAAACAAAAACATCTCCATGTCCCACTCAAAAAACACCACATACTATGATAAAGTTTGTGATATGATCATTTGGATTTTGTTGTCCATCTCTATAGAATTTTTGAAAGTTATTTCTTGATTCTTTTGGTAATTTATGAATTGGAGGATCCAATGTCATTGAACTAGTGTTTTAACCCCAAGGTATAGGTGCAACCATTTCTATAGGAAGAGTGCTCAATGGTTGAGAGGATACTAGATATGCAACCAAACCAAGAGGTGAAGACTCAAGTGATTGTCTTGGAATCCGTATGGGAACAAGTATGAAATCAACTTGTTCCTACATCACAAATGTGGGATTGTGAAATATTAGAGTGTCAATTGTTTGGTCTTCTCTAGTGAATATCCCTTGTGCCAGTTTTACTCAGAATGTTAGATAAGGATGGAATCGTAAACAATGCAAAAAAATCGATAATTTCAATAGGGATATCAAAATTCATTTAGATATTATGGTACTTTTTTTAGTTTTCTAATTTTAGCACGGTATTTCTATATACATGATTTTTTTTTTGGATTTTAGAGATTTTCATAGGGTGCTAAAATGTAAAAACATTCCCCATCGGATTCACCAAATAATTTTAGTGAAATAATTTTTTGCATGAAAAATTAGTGGATTTTTACCAACGATCATGGGGGTAGGCCCCTCTTTCTTGGGTATGGGAAGGCTCCTATTTATTGAATGCAAGGACTAAATAGAATTGTGGGTGGTCCATTAGGATGGGGATCATATAGGAATACTCCACTAAACCTATGGAAAAATTCTTGCACAATATACAAAGGAGGAATTTTCTTGGAAGAGAGGTAAAGAGGGGATGAGGAAATTAGAGAGAGGGAGTTAACATTGTGAGTAGGCACTTACATATTCTCACAAAAATTAGCCATAGTACGTCAACATTAAATAGAAAGAAATCAACCATGTGTAAGAAAAAGACAATAATAATAAATGAAATACACAAATTTCTATGGATTCATTAATCAAATACACAAAGTTCCTTGTTGGTTGTACACTATTACAATGCTTGCAAATTTGGAAAGTAGAAGATCGTAGGAACATAGGCAAATGGATAGAACAATATAGATTATTTATTGTATTAGTGGTGAAACAAAGGCCAAAAATTAACTAACCCAAATGGAACCCCTAGAGGATCCATCCCAATTTAAATCTTACAAAAATTCTTTTCATCTTCCCCCATGTGACTTTTCACCTCACCACCGCTTTTGATCTTTCACATTCACTAGGAATGAAATTAAGTCCTTTTGTTACTTTTGAAAAGGGAATTTTATAATGCAAAATAAGGAAAATTAAGTGAATAATATGAAAGAGTCAAAAAATACATTCCCAATGAAGGAATAAAATGTTAAAGAGAGGAGAGAGAATAAGAAAGAGAAGTGATGATTCAAAGATGGGGTAGCTTCCATTGATGAAGAGCATGCTTATGATGGATTTTGAGAGAATGCTATGAGAATGAATTTATTTTCCTTTGATATCCTCTTGAATTGAAACACTATGATTACAACCTCTTCCTTTTATAAGATATGGACCCACTCCAAAGCATTAAATAAGTGTTCAAAAACACTACTACGAGACTTACATTTTGTGGACCTGAGATGACTACCCGAATCACTTAAACATGATGACCCTTTTCTATGTAATTTCTAGGATGGATTGAACCATATAGTATCTTGAAAAAGTGACCCTAAAAATTCTGAATAAACAACCAAGAGAATGTCTTCCCCACTGTATATTCTCGATGTTCAATCAACATCCTTATTTTTAAGTATCCCAGGTCCATACTTATTACATCATTGTCACTCTTATTAGGATACTCAATGTTTTAAGTTTAAAATGGCTCCAAACATCATTGCTTGAGATTCATAGTGAAAACTTATAGTGAGATGAATGGGAGATGACTAAGTGTGTAAAGTTTGACCACAATAGTAATACATACTATTTTTAGTAAGTGTAATTCAATGTCTATTTTTAGTAAGTTTGCTTTTGAGTGTTCTTGATATGGAAGGAGTAATGGACAACTCATAGAATCATTTTTTACATCACTTACTATTTATAGACTATGAATATTGAAAAGAATTACTATTTTAGAAGTGAGTCTTCTGGGTGTCAGAATGAGACGAGAGTGGTCTCTAAAAGTATTCATTATTTTACAAGTATGCTTTGCTCCAAATTTTAGATGATCATCTCATCCAAATTAGTGGGAAAGTGAGAATTTCATTGAAAAGGGAAAAATACTAAGAGAAAACTCAGTCCTCCATATCTCCAAAAATATTCCACCTCATCATTCAAGTAAATGGATTGAAATGAAAGCTAATTTTATAAATAATATTTGCTCCATATTTAAGGCAATTTGGCTCACCAGATCATCGAGTCAAAATGACAATTATTATTGAGGAGGGAATAATAATGAGACAAAACTCATTCCTCCCTATCCATAAAAATACTCCACTTCATCATACAAGAAATGACTCAAATGAAATCTAATTTTATGAGAATCATTTGCTTCAAAGTTTCATGAAATTTGGCTCATCGAGTCACCTAGAAAATACAAACACGTTTTCAACTTATCTAGGAAAAAATGGAGTTCATGGCTGGAAAAATTAGATCATTAATAACATTTTAATGGTGGAATATCATGTCATGAATCATATATCATCATGAATTTGTTTTCAAAAGAAGTTTATAGTTAGAAATTGAAGTTATTTGGTCCACAAGATCATGAGATATGTTCCAAAATTATTTTTTCAACCATGTGAGGTCTCAAGAACATTCCAAAAACATATCATCATGCAATAGAGCTTTGGGAGGGGGAAAAAATCATTTGAAATTCAAAAATTGGTTAAGTTTTTGGAAATGAAGCCTTTCCATCACATTTTCACATCTTAACTCTTGTTTAACCTATTTGAGCTCAATCATGGTTAAATGGGAGTTTAAATGGAGTTAAACCTGAAAAATAGTGAAAATGTGGGAAAAGGGAAAAGAATTAAACAAGGATGTTATTTTCATCATATCATGACAAGTGTTAGCATGGGGTTTCATGAGAGTGAGATGCAAGGGATTGAAAACTAGCTCTTCGGGCTCAATAGTGGTTTTGCATGTATCTAGGGGCTAACAAAGACGAGGATCACATTATTTTATCCCTCATGTCCCCTTGCACCTTAGGAAAAACTAAATGGATAAAAATAGATCAAAAATATTCCATGGATGAATACAACATGAGGAGGGGGGCCAAATTTTAATAGATCTTGAGTTTGCATGTTTTCCACTCTCTAACACTTCAAGTTATAACTTTCAATTGATGAAATCAATCCTATAGAAGGGGTAGAAAAATGTTTTTCCCCCATTTCCCCTTGCATGTTGGGAAAAATTTAAAGGGACAATCATCCTTGAAAAATGTGTCAAGGGGGTCCATGTCATGAGGAGGGGGCTATGTTTCATGTTTTACACTTTCCTAACACGCATGTTGTGGTGTTTTAAGTGATGAAAGTGAAACCTGCATAAGGGGAGCACACTTATTTTCCTCCCTAATGTACCCTTGAACCTTGGGATAGTTATCAAGGGACACACGACCTCCAAAATTGTGCTCAATATTGTTTGTTTGTTGATGTCATCATCCTAATGCAAAATTAGAACACCTGAAAATGCTTTTTTTTCCCCGGGAGCATGACACGGAGTTCAGGAGAAAAAACTTATATGATTTGGACTCCAAAACACATCAATGATACTATCCCAACCACTTTCAATGAGATAATTATTCTTGTAATTTGATTTTCAAGTCTTGTTACTCTTTTGGCTCAAAGGTGCAACTCACAGTTTCCTGGATCATCACACAGAATGTTTGAAGTATTAGACTGAAATTGATGTGTCTATCATGTGGATAATTACAATAGGTATTTCATTTTCCTATTTTATGATCTTTCAAATCCTTTCAATAACTCCCAGAAACTCTCAAAACAAGGTGAATTTCTTTGTTGGAGCCATCATTACCATACGCCCAAAATTACCCCGATTTTTCTTGAACTATTCCCAACATCAATTACCTACATATATTTCCCCTAAACTAAATTGTCTTAGATCACTTCATTTATCTCCTAAGAAAACTATCAGATGAGTTGATTCTTTCGAATTAGATCTTCTGGAGGATGTCCTCATGCTGCAATATGGCTAAAAATAACCAATTTAGTGCTTTAGAGAACACTATTCCACCTCGGAGCTTAGTCTCACTGTGAGATCAACTTAGATCCATTCCCCTACACATGAAACACACTTAAAAACCATGTTATCACTTTCCTCTTGGTAGGATGAGGATAACACATACTCAAAGGGGCTGCATGACTTGATTAGATAACCAAAGGAAAAGTTCATAATGACAGGGAAAGAGGTTTTCAAATGGTGGGCTTGGTTTACATGACTAAAAATTTTAATTTTTCATGTTGTACATTTATCATAACAACATGGTGCAAAAAATTTAGAGATAGGAGGCATGATAAAAATTAATTTATAATATCCCAAGGGAATAAGCCACTTTTTCCTATGGATGGAAAAACATAATATTCTAAAATTTGTAGAGTATGTGGTCATCTAATAAGAAAAATCCATTTAATGCAACATTATATACATCAACCTCAAAATTTAGTATTAGTTTTTATAATTTTACCATGCATAAATATAAGGATTGTGGAGATTTAATGGTCATAAAAGAGGAAGTTACTAGAAACATATTTGTAGTACAAACATAATTGACCCCAAAACTTATCCATAAACCACTTCCAACCCTTCAAGTTATAATCCAAGTTACAAACGAATACTCAAAAATTGATCATTTTCCCAAAAGCAAGAACTAGGAATTGATTAAAATCTACTTCAAATATGATATTAAATGTGTCTAAAACTGAATCGAAATCTAAATAGAAACTATTAAACATTTCCAGTTTGCACAATCAAAAGGATCAAATACAATTTTTTGAAAACATTGAAAAAATGGTATAATTTCACAAAATCAATTAATTTTTTATTTAAATCTACAAATAATCTAAATAAATAGATTAAAAATTGAACACAAGCTCCAAAATTAATAATGGAGTTCACCCATGGATCTGGCTACGTCTCCACGATAACTTATAACACCATTTGATCCATTAAAAATCAATTTACAAGTACAATAATTTAAAATTACAAAGAATAATGGATTTGAAACCTGTAAAAATATGTGTATGATACTTTTGAAAGACTATGAACTCGATCAGCAATGTCTTCCACCTTTGTATAGAATTTTTAGAATCATTTTCCCCTTTTTCTATGTCAAAAATGGTAGAAAAAACTTCATAATGATGATAAACGAACACCAATCAGAAAAAATCAAATTCTAAGCGGAGAATCTAGGAATTCTAAGCAACTCTCTAGTTCTACAAAGAACCTGAAAATGCCTCTAAATGGGTGGATTATGGAAATATACAAAAACTACCTCTTATGGACTATACACAATCCTCCAAACAATAGCCTTCAAATAAAATAAATCCCTGTATATATTGTTTGGAACATGTAGGTAGGTTGGCTTCGATGCCTAGTATTTTTCTCCATGACATGGGTTCAATCGCCCCTTGAGAAATTTGACCACCAATGGCATTTTGACTTTCCTTGTTTAGTCCCACATTGTGCATATGGTGGGATAGGTATGGTTTAAATAAAACATGGTGGCTATTGTGTATTTGGCCACTTTTTTGGAGGTTATAATGCACAGTGGTTGTATAGAATGCGCTTAGGATATATTGGGATACACTTAGGTGTGCATGTGGTGTATTATGGCAAGTATGAATCACTTAGTGTGTTGGCATGTGGGGAAAATATGGAAAGGTGAGGTAGTAGTGTCAGTTGGCAAGGCATGCATAGTTTAATAAAAGTGTGGCAAATCAGTCCCATATGAATGGTGGGCTGGGAAATATGGAATTTAAATAATAAGTTGTCTCCAAGATAATATGAAGAATACGAGGCAAAGGCACCCCTCCTCAAAATATTTTTTCAAACATGGGTAAGTGCCCCTAGCCAGCAAATAATGGGGCCCTTTTTTTGAAACACAACTGTCAAAGACTAGAGGAGAAAACAAAACCCCCCAAAAACTTATTTTACACCATTTTTTTCACTTGTCACAAGTTGATTAATCTATTTAGCGAATTTGCACAAGTCCACATCATCTTGGACTTACATGTTTATTTTCACCAGTTGAGCTAGAACTTCAGTGTGTGATCAATTTTCCATTAGATCTCCATTTTCCACAATCCACATACTATTGGAAATATCTTTACGGGATCTTCCATACTGTAATGGTTTATTGAGAATTAGAAATCTTATAGCCAACCAAAATTTCTACCAGATCAAAAACCATAAACCTTTTATGCTAGAAATATAAATGAATCTTGTATGAAGTTGGGCTCCTCCATCTCCTCTCCATTATGCATAGTGGAGTCCACCATCTCCAAAACAAATTCCAAGATGGGATATACCTTCTTCAAAAAATATGATGGGTTGGGAACTTCCTTCACTACAAAACAAAACATAATGGAATGCTCTTAAAAATCAAGTACTATATAAGTGTTATCAAAATCAAAATTAGGGCTATAATGCTCCACATATGTTGTATAATATTTAACAATGGGGATACCATGGTGACTACCAAAAAAGGAGAATATAGCCTCAACCTTAGAGGTATTTAGTGGTTTAATACCTTTGCAGAGAGACAAATCACATTACATGAAATGTACCATCTAATCCAATGTGGGTAATCTATTGTGCATATTGTTGAGTTCCTACACAACATCACACAAAATATTGTCTCATGTTAGAGAAACAACATAAGGAGAAGTAGTTGTGTAATTTTAATATGGTGAATACATTGTCTAGGAAAAATTCACTTATTCAAGCCATTACCCGATTTCAAAGAAAAGAAAAAGGATTAAAACTCACAAAGATGTCTATATAACCTCAGATTTGATGTGTGTATGAGTATGAATATTTGGAACCAAGAAGAGTAAAGGAATTGTTGGAATAGGTGAAATAAGTGTTGAATTATAAATAGAACTTGAATACTATAATCCATAATGAGGGAGAAGTGGAAGCACAAATATATGGGAAAATAGTGAAAATATTGAAGCAAGGAGTATTAGATGCACTCATTGACTTGCTCATACTAGTTAATGTATTGCTTAGTATAGATATTTATCAAAACATATCTAACTTGCTTAAAAATCTCTTGGAAAGTGTAACTAGTGGAGATGCACACTAAGAAGCCAATTTGGTATGTAAAAACCAAGATACCATGGGAATTATATACACAGTTAAATATCATTTTAGGATGCTTGATATTTGTGATGTAGTGTTTAATTTGAAGAGTATTGTAAATATGATGCCTAGATCCACATGGGAATTTATGGGTGCATTGGCTTTGGCATATAGCCTGGTAACATGAATTTTAGGTGACTATGGGATATTTAATCCAATTTGCTAATTGGATGATATCAAAATGAGAGTAGGATATCTCAGCCTACAAGGTGATTTTAAGTCTATTGACATGAAGATAAATAACACACATTATCTAGTCTGAATTGGGAATGGTTTACAAGGAAATCCATCTTATGAGCCCAGGAAATGATTAAAAAGTTAAAGGATGAAGAAATGATTAAAAAGTTAAAGGGTGAAGAAATGATTGAGGTGTCACTTATTCCCCACTCCCTCGTGATAATGGTCCAAAGAGAGAATGTAATGCAAGAGTATTGTTTGTGTAATATTACGCGAGGCTTGAAAGAGCTAGGAACAGATATCAAGGCCAAACCAAAAATTACAAACAATTGACTTAGGTAGAGGATAAGAGGTTGTATCCATGACTCCACTAAAATGCATAAGATTAGGAAAATGGATCAATATTAGAAATGGAAGAGATCCCCTTCAAATTGTTGCATAGGTCATACCTTATGGAAGAGCTAAAATCTATAACATAGGGAGTCACTTCATGGATAAAATCATATCTAACCATGGATGTCATGATTCATGAGCTAGAAAAGACACCAATGGAGAAAAAGGTAGTGCAAGAAAGGGATGAACATGCATTGAAAAGACACAATTTGTGAATGCACAATAAGGTGTAGACAATCGTCCCTAAGGGATCAGTACAAGAAATGACTGAAAATTCATTCTTCTCCTCCATCAACTAGTGTAGACAAGTCCCTAGAGAGTTGAAGGAGTTAAACAAGAAAGTACACAATTGAAGGAGGGTGAACTAGAAGCTACAGTGGTTAGTGCACAATAATCTCATGTGTAACCAACTTTGAATGTGCAACACATGGAAGTAGTAGAAGTAAAGGCATAGGGAGGAGATTTAAAAAATAAATATATTGTGTAGAAAGAGAAAGAAGAAAAATTAAAACAAGAATAAGTTTCTAAGGAAGCCCTAAGGAAAATAGAGGAAGAAGCCAAAATTGTGCAATAATAAGAAGTGGAAAGAAAGTGTAGGGGAGAGAAAAATAAATCCAAAAAAGGGTATCTAATATAAACAAAAAATACAAGATGAAGAAGAATGGAAGCACTCAAAAAATGAGGATGACTTATACAATTAATTAATCATGCAAAATGAAACACATAAGTTAGAAAAAGAAAGAAAATTGAAGGAATAAGAAAGGAAAGAAGAGGACACCAAGAAGAGGGAGGAATAAGAAACTAAGAACAAGGAAGAAGATTATAATAAAAGTGAAGAAGAAAGAGAAAATAAAAACAAGTAGAATAGAGGGTGCAAGAGAAGATGACAAAGGAGGAATAATAGAAAGTTAAAGAGGACAGACAAAACAAATAATCCCATGCATAAGTATAAGAATAGGATTGCGCATTGCATAAGAGTAATAAGTTGTAAAGAATGATGCAGAATGCAAACAAAAGAGGAAAATATCCAAAATTGAAACTACATTGATACCCACAAACACTCCTTTAGGTACACGCTTTAGGTGCACACATGGAAGAAAATCCAAAAGATAGTGAAACAGAGGTAAGTGTCTCTATCTCTAAGCCAATCACAATGCAAAAAACAGAAGAATGAGATTGAGGGGATGGTCAAATATTTTAGTTAGGAACACAGACAATTGTGAAAACTTAAAATCACAAACTTAGCCTACCCTCCTCCCATGTGTGTACTATTATCTCCCAGATTGTTGATACAATGGCTTAATTGACACAATACAAGTAATAGTTAATAACGTTTAACTGGAAATTGAGCCACTTCCATTACAAATACAAATAGATGGAGTGTACACTCTATAAGGAAACATTAGTATGATTGATCTACAGTTTTCATAAAGTAAGGTCTCATTAGAGTAAACACTATGAAATGTAAAAAACGATTAGAGGAGAAGTGTCCCAAGATTGTCACTGAAGCAATAAGTCAAAAATTCATGAGAAATAAATATCAACTAACAATTCTAGTTAGTTAATTTGTGGGCAGTTGAAAATAGCAAGAGACTAAGAAAAACATTAAGAGCTAATTTCTCTAAAAACTATGGAGGACAAGGGTGTAATTTTAGTTTTGCATGGATATATAAATCTCCAACAACAAGCGACTACACAAGAAAAACAAATCACTTTTGAACTATTGTATTAGACTGTGCAATTGTAGGCAACCATGAATGAAAACTAGGTGGATAAACTACTTTCTAATAATTTACAGGCATAAATGAAAAATGTTATAGATGACCAATTAGTGCACATGTCTCTATAAGCTCAAGACAATGTAAGTGGCGGACTTCACAAGTGGGAGAGGAATACATCGTGAAATAATTTTGTCATGATGTAAGCACAATGATCGAGAGATAAAATAAAGGTATTGATCTAGTAAATACATAATGCTACATATCTTCAAGGTCTAATTGAGGATACAATAGAATAATATTATTTGATTGAAGTTATACAATCCTTGACACAATTGCAAGAATACTTTGTTAGATTTGATGAGGCCATCACAAATTGGAAAGTATACAAGGAACACTTAGAAATGTTTATATCAAATATGAAGAACACATCAAAGAATGTACTTCCTCACATCCTACTTCATAGAATCCAAGTAGCACAAAAGTACCATATCTATCATTACCTCCACCAACAAAATTTCAGCAAATTGTGCCATCACAGTCAATATAACAAATGAGGATCCATAGCCCCACAATTTTGAGGAAAGGTAAAAAAATTAATATAATTATGTGAGTTTTTTTATATCGGTAAGAAAACCTACAAAGGTTAAATTAATAGAAAGGAAAATATATGAGGGGGGTTTCTGTAGATTAGAAACCCAAAAGGTTGTTTTGTTAGAAAAACTACTTTATGAAAAACCCATAAGGGTAGTTATGTAGTACATATGCGATAAAAACCAATAAATATGTTTTCATTGTATCGACTGTGAACATATAATTTGAATGCGTAATATATTAAGTAACATCATGAGGGAAATAATGAATACAAAGCACCCTCCATATTTTGTAAGCTTATTTTATTTTGGGACAACACAACTATTTAAGTCCAAGAAAGTGTTATAAGGTTATTAAGGCCAAAAATTTGACTTGAAGTATTTTTTATAATTTTATATATTACACAATATCTAATCTATATGTCTAGCCTATATAAACCAAAGTATAAGAAATGTATATCTATTTTATCCTAGATAAGGAATTTGAAACACCCATCTAGCTTGAAAAGGGAAGTTGAAGGGACTGGAAAGCTCACAATCCCCTTGGAATGTATAAAGTGATGTAAGCACATTGTACAAAATGTTGATTATTGTTCTTTATCTATATTTTAAATATAGGTGATAGTTGTTTAGCTCTTACAATAATACAATTCCAGCTTATTTTACCTCTATCTCTTTCTCTTATATGTTTTCATTATGTATTTTCCTGATATTTAATTATTGCACAACCCGTAAGGTGTTTTAGCTTAGATTATTGCACACTATTTTAATGGTTATAAATGGGTTGAATCTTTAAATTTCTTAGACTGAAATTGTAGTATTTCCTAATGAGGGATTATAGGGACCACTGCTAATATATTCATTCACCCGTTAGATCTATCATTATTCCTATAAAATAATGTGACCTATTAGATCAACTATAGAATACACAAGCTCATGTTTATTTTTTCAAATTACTTCACCACTTGTAGTACATAAGGATATTTTACATCATGCCCTTGAACAAACTACTATTTTGGGTAATGCAAAACCGACATATTTTGTGTCCCTTTTCAATAATTTCAAGGATATTGATCACAACATTTCCTTTGAAAAAGTATATTCACCACCCCAATGCATTATTGTTATCAACTTTCACTTATATGTATACAAGTTTGAGTTTTCATAAAAATCATAAAACATACTCTCATTGATAATGGATCAATATTAAACATATGTAGTAATAATTTATTAAATTCTACATGTTTCGGGATGAAAAACCTCTCAAAAATTTCGATGAAAAAATCAAATGATTTGACAATTTGGTTCATCTAACAAATGGTACCATCACCTTACCCATTACTTTAAGTACTAAGAGAATAACAACACAATTCCATGTCATGCCATCATAATTAACCTATAATCTATTATTAGCATGGCCATGGATTCATACCATGGGGGAATTTCCATCCACACTACACTGACATCTCAAATATATGCATGATTGATGTGAAAATTCATGCCTTATCAATAATTATCCTTACAAATATTATTAATTAGTGGACTCTTATAACTACTCTATGCCAAAAAAATAGTGTCTCTCAAAACCTCTCTTTAAACCACTTACATCAGCCATTCAAATCCAAATGTATATTTCACTCACATACAAAGAGAAACCTAAATTCAATCTTCTTGTTAATAGTGATACAACTTTATAAAGGTATCCACCCATTGTTGTAAAAAGTATTTAGCAACAATGTGATAATGATGGTAACATTGAAGAATATGTTTTTGAGGACATTTAAAACATGTCAGGTAAAATAAAATTTACTCCCATTGGACTTAGAGGATACCACATCGATTTAAATTCATTTGACATAATCTAGTTATATGGCATTTCCCTAAAACAAAAATCTTCTTGTACAAAAGATTCACTAGGTAACACCAAATTTTAAAATAACCATTTTATGGTTATTACTTGATCAAAAATAGGGTGTCAAGATCAATATGAAATCATTCAACGCTATCATACCTATATTTTTACTTCAAATACTTGGGCACCACCTTATGTTTATAATAAATCATGCATTAAGTAATAACTTGTCCCTATAAAAATCAAATCTATCACATGAGTCTTATCACCTAACACGTCGAATAATGCCTACATCATAGGCTTGCTTTCATGAACCATTATAGTCACTAGAAAATTCTATTTTCATGTTATAGCCACCATTTATCCCTCAGTTCTAGACTTTATGAGACATCCATGAATATGATTGCTAAATACCATATAACTAGGGATTACTTTTATGATTCTGACACCCTAAATATGCATTTTATGCACCTATGGAAATTTATCCTTCACCTAATATGCAAATCTATTCATATGCATAATTTCCTTATGCACAACATATCATAGGCACGCATACACATTATATAACTTTTATCGATTATTTCACACATTCCCTTTAGTTTTAACTAGATTGTGACCCGACAATGAAACATAATTCTCACTAGTTTGATGTGATTGAAAAGGGAACAATATAACCAAGAACATGTTGCTATCTAATGATATAACACATTTATCATTGGTGTGATGTGATTCTTGAGGGAATAATTTACCCATGACCTCATCAATGAAAAACATTTCTCACTCTAGTCCAATGTGATTTATGAGGGAACAATTTACCCAGGACCCTACCTCTATTTTTGTGTTATTTATAGCCAGTTCCCTAGGGATATTAGTCTTACATTTCATTCCTCTTATTTAAAAATTGAAAAAATAATTAAATATTATGAAAATACAAAATTAGGACCTACATGTGACATACATGGTTCCAGGGAAAATTATATTGGTGAATTTTTGTTAGTTCATAAATATTTGTGTCTTTTGAAATTGGCATTTGATGATTTCAAGTAGCACATAACACTATTTCACCTAAATTATTAGGATGCAATTTACTTTTCCAATTCATGTCACCTACAATTTAAAATAAATGTTGCACTTATGATGTATATTGTTTCTACCTTGAAACTCAAAATGGGCACATTTGCAAATATATATGTTATATAAGACTCTGAGCCCGAGGGTAAATCTTGTTGAATAATATTTATTCCCCCAAGTGAAAATAAAACCACCCAATCACAAAAACCATCTATTTGCATAACAACTATCTCTATACAAATGTTTCGTGGATTTTTCTCGAATTAAACACTTCTTCTATAGTATTCCAACTACATAATAACTGACCACCTAAAAAATCACTAGGATATATCATATAATTGTCTAACTACATAGAAGCTAGTTTTCTACAAATTTGTACACTTTTGCAACTGACCATAGATTTTTCACAACCATTCACAAGAATTATACAATTGTTAGCTAATATCTATTTACAGCTTCTACTAATAATGGTAATGGGGTGAACCAATCATGAAAAATGACATTATTATCTTTTTTTTTAACCACAAAAAAGACCCATGCGACTAGCATCCTCACCAAATATAGTTATTAAATGATTAACTATATTTTAATTTATTTTTCAGTTTCATATTAGGTTTCAATAATAATACCAAAACCCTTTTACAAGCATAATCCACTGGTAATGATATTCCACTTAATCACAATAACATGTCATCACTTCAAAAGATTATAGATGATGACATGCCTCCACTAGAGGATAATCCTTATCATATGTCTCCACTAGATGATAATCCTAATTGTGGGATAAAGCTAGCAGAAGACATTTCTACTTCTCATCAAACATCAACTCAGTTCTAAATTCCACTCACAATTTGGTTCCAAGGAAGAGGGGACCAGAGAACATTCTCGATGATGAGAACCAACAAAAAATATATTTCTACTCATCAAACACCAACTTCAATTGAAAATACTACTCATAAAATTGTGTGAAGAAAGAGAAGTAGATGGACAATTAGAAGGTCTTTTAAGTTAAATTAGATAGCTAAATATTCCTTCATTTAATCAGTAGATCCATAAAAAAAGTAATGATACTCCAAACAAATGTAGATGTGAAATGTGTAGTTGGAAACCTTGAAAGGACCACAAAGTTCAACTTAATTTGGACACAATTGAGAAACATTGTGATGAAAACCATATATTGGTTAAGAATAAAGATGGAAAAATAAAAATAACACAGAAGGGAAAATGTAAAAGATTATGTGTATGTAATATACACAATAGAGTATGAAAACAATCATAAACATATATGATATATCATTGAGAAAGGAAGAACAATTACAACTCATGTAGGAACATTTATTTAGTCCAATCTACATGCCAAAATTATATAACTTTATACTATTTACCACATTCTGAAAAAAGAAAGACCTATTTCATATTTTTTAGATTATAAGATTGAGTTTCAACATAATGTATTTCATAACATTCCACAATCAAATTGGTCAGATAACAGTGATTAGGAAATGACAAACTATCATGTGATGATTGAGAAGGAGGATTTGAAAGTAAAGGTTAAAAAATTTACAATTTATCTCACTGTTTATTAATGAGGTCACAACAGTTGACAAAACATCATGGGTTTGCATTTATATTTATAATTTTGAGAACAATTCAATGTAACCTCATCTATATTTGTACATAAAATGGTGGAAAACTTTAATATTGAGAGCCTTTATGAATTGGTTAATTCTAATTTAAGGAATATAGTTAGGATGGATGATTAATTTATAACTACTAAGTTAGTGTGTGTTGATGTTGATTTTTCATCAATAATACAGGGGCACTGAAATGGTCTATGTGTTGGGATATAAAAAAATCCCCATACATGATTCCAATTCAATGCATGGCTCATAGAATGAATCTTGCATACAAAATTATTATCACATTTGAAAATGTCACAAAAGTGGAAGAGTTTATCCGTGACATACATGCTTATATGTCAAGCAGTCCAAAAATATTTTTATATTTCCAAAAATTTACAAATGGAGTGAGTAATGGTAAAAAAATTAAAATATATTGATACAAGATTGATTTTCATGTATGAGCTTGCATATTTTTGTTAAATAATATCCATCATTGACAGGTTTTATGATTAAATATCATAGGGAAGTTGACAAGACAACAACTTTGTTGTATAGTTTACTAGATTTGGAAACATTATTGGAATTATGTGGTATTCTCCACATGTTGAAGGAAACCAACTATTTGATTAAACATGCTCAAGATATATCCTTTTATAATCTCTACTTCATGTGGTTGAGAAAACAAGTATGTTTGTATCTAAATATGTTATACTTATCGCGAAATAATTTTAAGGGGCCTATATTTAGAATTGGAAAATTTCAACATATATTAAAGATCCTAAAATATATTTGAAATTAAATATTAAGGATTGTATTTTTATCATCATTAATGAGAAGGATATGTCATTGTGTACGTTTCAAAAATTATATCACTTAGTAGGAACATAAATTGAAGAAGTTTCTGTAACACGTGCTTGTGTGAGTCATTTTCACATCATGTGGCAAGCCATCTCACTTAGGTGAGGTCATAGGTATTAGGTATCGTAGGGGTCATCATTAGATTTTGTGACTCATATAGGAGTTAGTTCCATTTTAATAATGTAAATCCCCTCCTCTACTTGAGGAGGTATGATTATGTGCACTGGGGGTTACACAACACCACCTATTTTTACCCCTTCCCTTTTTCAAATCTATGAGGACATTGAGATGTTATGACCCTTTCGATTCTTTACATGCACTTCCATGGTTGATGCTCGCTCCCCCATGAAACCTCGTCATGTCACTGAAGTGAAACTTGGTTGATGCTTACGTTATCCTAAAAATCCTTATGTTGTCATGTTTTTGCTTTCTTCATCATGGTATCAAATCACATTGTTGGGATCTGTGTTACTCTTCAGTTTTTCAGTTGTTTCTTTCTCTTTGTTCATGATTTTCATTTTTCTTGTGCAATTGTCATAATGGATATTCCATATGTGTTTCATATGCATTGATTTGGTATTTTACAGGTTTTAAATATTGTTTTGGATTGTTTGAGGTTTCTTGTTCATGTCTTCTGGTGTTCGTGGCTTTCCGGGGTTTACATGTAGTTTTGGAGGCGTTTTGTAGGTTCGGGTTTCAGTTCAGATTTTTTTAGAGTTAAATTAAAGAGTGTTTTTGAGGTGTTGAGAAGTTTTTTTGGCCCAATTCACCAATATGGGAACCAATCTTCCCCAACTCACCTTCTACATTAATATTTGCACATCTCACCTTGACTATTCAACTCATCCTTGCAATGGTCCTCCTATGTGGTTTTTCCATTGGTCTTCGACTCACATGTTGCTCATTTTTCATGGATTCCTAAAACCCGTGCATCATGCCTGCCTCTACAAGCTCATCTATCTTCTCATGTTGTGTTTAAAATCCCATCTCAGTTGGTCATCTGTGCATTGACCCCTATATTTCTCCCCATACTGCATTCAGATTTGTCTGCGCATACTGGAGCTCATGCCCCCATGTTGCACCTCTTCCCTTGATATTCTCTACATTCGATCTAAACTTGTCCCTCAACCTATACTCGAGCTCGCATCCTTGTTACTAGGTTTAGATTTTCTGCCACTAGTGCTTGCCTCCATCTCCCTGGTTGTTGGTGTTGTTTCCTACATCATGTTATTATGTCGCATGCCCACTCGGCCTGACTTTGTCACCGCTCTACATTGTGAGTCACTCCTACCTTAATTGTCTCACCTGTCTACTCGTCTGACACCTGTTTGGTTAACTCAGTGACCCTTCAATGGCTCCTTAGTGCTAGAACCCCCTCACCAGCTTGGAATTGACAATTTGGTGTTACTTTGTTCAATGATCACTCTCCCCTCCTATTGTCTAAGGCACTCCATCCAACTCAATCACATCAGTTTGACACACGGTGTTATGAACACAACTTGGTGTACCTATTCAATGACTCAATGCATTGTTCGATAGTGACCCTAGCTCACCTAAATTTCTAAGCCAACTCGGTCGAGTCATCCCATCATCTCATCCATTGAGCTCCTTCAGCATCTCACCAATCTATTTTTAGGTCACCCTTGTGCCCAAAGTTCCCCTCTTTCCCTTTTTTAAATTTTTTTCTCTTTTTTCCACTTTTTTTAATTGATTGAGCTCAATTAAGGGGAATAAATTAAAATTCATCATTATAAGAGGGGTAGCTTTTTCTGGGACCATTTATAGGGTTTTTGGGTTTTTTGTGGCCACTTTTTTGGCTCATCTATTGTAGTGATCCTCTTCTCTTGCGGCTAATGAGCGCGTCCGCCACATCCTTATGGCAAGAGAGCCCCCTTTTTTGTGATGTGAGATGCCTTATCTCATAATGACTAGTGTTTGTACCCTTGTATTACTTTCTCCCTTTTGTGATTTATTGTGTGTTGTTCCTCTACTTTTTACTAGGACTTATGGTGGCCTCCACACTTTTGCAATTCATCACTTATTGCAAGGTGAGTTGTCAGTTGTCCCACATCACATAAACACACCTTACTGTAATCACGCACTACTTATTAAATGTTGCAAATAGGGGGTTATCATTGTTCTTGGGTGTTATAGTGCACGTAGATGCAATCTTAGCTGAGCCCAACACCTTGCAACCTTACTTGTATCTACATCCTCTTCTCATGTACCTTTCATTTCTTACTTTCGTACCATGGAGGATGTTATTTCCATAATTGAGCGTCATAATATCGCTTTACATCCTCTGCCACCTCTTCTTAGGAGAGAGAAATATACATCATGACATGCTTCTATGGAACGTTACTTTGCTCATGAGGGACTTACTCCCTTTCTACATGGATAAGTTCCTGCACCCACTTATTCTTGTCATCTTGAGGACTATCTTGACACATGTGACCATGTTGTTGGTCACTTGATGTTACATGTCTCTAGAACTCTCCACATTCATATGGAAGACTCAGATCCTCCCCATGCCATTTGGAGCATCTTTAAGTTCTTGTTTGGATACCTTTCACATATTGTCGTTGATGTTGTTTCTGATATAGTTGTCTCCTCTTATGATTCATGTGATGATAGTTATGTTGACACATACTCTCTTATTTCTATCCCTGATGATGAGAACTTTTCTTCTATTTCTGATGATGAGAGTGCTACTGAGGACTCCTCTCCTCCTCTTGGCCCTATTTTAGAGTATGTCAACACTCCTCCCTTATCATCATACATCGAGAAGTATTGTTTCCATTCTCATACCATCATTGCATATTCCTCTTTTCCACTTCGATTGTACGAGGCCCTTTCCACTCCTCCTTCATGCAATGATTCATATTTTTCAGACATTGATCTTCTATTTTTCAAGCCCCATTCTCAGTATGATTATCTACCATACCTTTGTCATATCTTCGCAGTGTCTACTTGTGATGCAATACCAGGATTTTCTCATCTTTCTACATTTTTTTTGTAGGAGTAATTCATCTCCTTTTCTAGGAGTTCCCCTTCTAGGACTCTTATCACTTCCAATCTTTCAGAGATCATCATAGATCCACAATTTCTTGTGGATCCTCTTTCTATTATGGGGGTTTTTTTATTTCCTTCACTTCACTTTGATACCCTTTCAAAAAAAATCCTCTTTCTCACTCTAACAGTTCTACACTCATGGAATTACCTTCAGTTCCTTAGAACTCATTTGCTAGACCTATGTCACACTTCCGTGGACCAGATTCAAAGTTCTTCATATTACTACCTTCGTTTTCCTTCACATAGTGGGTGGACTTCCAATTCTCCATTTATTTACTTCCTAAGGGTAGGCACACATTTTGTTGCAGTTGTTTTTTCTTCTTTCCATTGGCTAAGGACCACGTTAATGGCACTCTTCTTGGAGACTTCCTAGAGTTGTATAGTTTAGATTTATCCATGACATATTTTGTGTTCCTCTTGTTTCCTTCTTCTCCTCTCTTCTTCTTCTTCCAAAAAGATTACCCTTTTGAACTTGGGTACCTTATCAGGATCCTCAGCTTCTGAGACCCATTTGCGGAATCTTTCTTAGATTGTTAGATAGTTTTTCATCTCTTATGGTGGATGTTTTTCACACTAGTTTTTCCTCTATTGCTTGGGATATTTATTTTTCATGGGTTCCTCATCATTCCTTTTTATCGGGACCCATTTCTCATTTCTGATTTATCACCTCATCACAATTTGTACAATAAAGAGGGGTGTTGGTATGAATCATTTCTCACAACACGTGGTGAGTCATGTCATTTGGTGAGGTCATAGGTCTTAGGTGTTGTAGGGTTCATCATTAGATTTTATCTATCATTTTGCATCATTACGTCATATAGGAGTTACTTCCATTTTAGGAATGTAACTCCACTTGAGGAGGTATGATTACTTGTACTAGGGGTTACACAACACCCCCTATTTGTACCCCTTCCCTTTTCAGATCTATGAGGACATTGAGATGTTATTCTTCTTCCCATTATTTGCATGCACTTTCATGGTTGATGCTCGCTCCCCCATGGAACCTTGTCACTCTTCCAGAGTGAAACTTGGTTGATGTTGGAGTTATCTCGCATATCCTCGTGTTGTCTTGTTTTCACTTTCTTCGTCAACACATGTTTTATATGATACTTTTATTTTTGATACAAGGATGAAATTGAGAAATATTCCGTAACTCTTATATACTTAAATGTGATATACTTTTAAAAGGGTTGACTTTCTTGAATCCATGGGAGTGATGAATCCCTTATTTTTTAACATTGTTTATGGTCATGGTGAATAACTAATAAGTAATTTGTTTCTCAAATACATGGGTTTTCTCATCAAAAATTTCAATAATTCTATAGAGTTCAATGGAGTTGAAATTTTCATTATTTTATAGAAGGATTTAATTATGTATCTGTTAAAATATTTTATACTTACAATGATTGATCAATATTGGTATCTAAATGAACCAATAGAAAATGGTGCAATTACAAGGCTAAGGAAAAAATGTATCCTAGTAGCATCCTATAAGAAAATATTAGTGAATATTTTTTATTATATGAACTATATTCCAAGTAGTGATTTTGGGCTCCATGAAAGATGAATGGGTCTTTAATGCATTATATTTTGTTAAATCAAAACTTTGGAACATAATGGATAAAAATATTGAGACTTTTTTGAGATTATATGTTTCATGTTATCTTGTGGACATATTTCCTTATGAAAGGGAACTTGTAATTTGGAGTTTAATCATTGAAAGAAGAGGAGTAAAAAATACAACCAACATAGATGATATAAATATTGATCCTAGCCTTAGACATTTCTATGAGATGATAGATATGAATATAAATTATGAAGAACAGGTTGCTCAAGGATTTATTTCAGCTACCTAATTTTTAGTTTTGTATGTATTACAAATAGTAATTTTTCATGTAAAAGTTCATATCCATTTGTTATATATTTGGGTTTTTTAATTGAAAATTAATTTCAGTATTACTATTTTTCTTTACAAATTTTTTTATTGATTTTGATGTTGTCTTCCATATATCATAAAATATAAAAACATAATAGTATTTACAAACTTAGTATTTATATTAATATAGAGCCATGAAATCTTTTACATTTGTGTGACTTGTTTACAAAACTAAAAAATATCTTAACTGAAAATTACAACTCAATTCTTTCATAAGAATTATAATATTATAAAATACAAAGACAGTTGTCTCATATCTCATTTTTTTTTAATCCAAGGAATGTATATTTGCATTTACATTATAGAAGATGCTCCCTCCCCTACCTTGTAGTATATTTTAATGCTACTGATTTAAGAAGATCCTTTGATGTGAAATTGATAATGGAAACTGTTATCCAAAATTCACCCCTCAAGGTAATTTTGATAACATGCATCAAATTCTTCAGTCCCGAGCAAGTAGATTGATTCAAGGCCCAAAATCATGTTTTTTGGACCCCCTCGGCTTCTCTCTAACTCTCCATCCAAGAAGAAATCCCAACAAATTAGAAAAAAATGAAAAAAATGCAAAAATAAGGTTGCAGGGCTGTTTTAAAGCATTTCGGGTCTGAAGGGTTCGGGTCATACCAGTGCGGGTCGTACTGAGGTTCGTCGTACCAAGTTTGGGGCCGAAATACAAAGAAAATCGGCTAAGTCAGACATTTTTGTCCCAGGCGGTCTGCGGGACAGTTGGGACGTCGGGACGCGAGGGACGTGAAAAGCCGAAATGGCCAAAAGCAGGGAAAATCGTCAAGTTTTTGTTTCGCGCGGTTTGGGACAGCCGGGACAAAAGTATGCGAGGGATGCGAATCGGATGATTTTCCAAAAGATGGTCCATTTCGGGTAGTTCGGGGATTTTTGTCCGGGACAGCCGGGACAAAAGTACGCGAGGGACGCGAATCGGCCAATTTTCTGAAAGACGGTCCATTTCGGGCAGTTCAGGGATTTTTGTCCGGGACAGCCGGGACAAAGGTACACATGGGACGCGAGGGACGCGAAAAGGCGAAAAGGCCGCAAAAGAGAGACAAGGAAGCCCGAATCGGCCGATGTGGGAGAATTTTTCCGGGACAGTCGGGACAAAGGTAGGCGCGGGACGCGAGGGACGCGAAAAGCCGAAACGGCCGAAGGCAAAGAAGAAAAGTCAATGTTTGACCCGTGAAACTTCAAATGGCCATAACTTTTGACTCCGAGCTCCGATTTTCACAAAATTGGACTTTCTGGACCAAGCACGACATCCTCTACGCCACAAAAACTAGATTTATTATTTTTAATGAGGGTAGATATATTTAATAAAATAAACATATTTAGCTCTATTCAGTTAATGCTCATTCCCATCAAATGACAGAAAACGCCTACCAGACCCAAAATAGCTGCCCGCACTCAGAAGGCCATAACTTTTACATTTCTCAACGAAATCACACAAAATTAGTACTGTTGGAATTGTGGCTCTGAGCCTGACGCACAATAATCAAGAAATTCTAGTTTTGATGAGAGATTGATTGAGTTTTTTTAAGAAAACGTGGCCGGGTTCAGAACAGTGTTTTATTTAGTGGTTTGTGAGTGCAATTAAGAGGCATGGTCATCATTCTTTCTCTGTTGTAGCACCTGGGACAGTATGGGGAGCCTTTTTCAAGTAATATATAATCATTTTACTCCATTTAATGCCTCTTACAAGTGGTTGAAGGATAGATTTCAGGATTTCCATTTTCCCTTCTCTTTCTCTTCTCATTTTTTCTATAAATTGGAGTGTTGGGCTCATTGTAAAGGAGGTAGTTTTTTGTAGCAAAACAAAAAATGCCAATGGAAGGGATTTGTGAAACTGTTATCCAAAATTCAGGCCCTCAAGGTAATTTTGACTAACATGCATGGTGACTCTTCAGTCACTTAGTGCGGGTCGTACCGAGGTTCGAACTGTACCATAGCTTGGGGCCGAAATACAAAGAAAATCGGCTAAGTCGAACATTTATCTGTCCCAGGCAGTCTGCGTTTTCAGTTGGGACAAAATTACTTCAGGGTACACGAAAAGCCTTCAACAACTTGATTAGGGAATGAAAATCGTCAAGTTTATTATTATGTTTCAAACTGTTTGGGACAGCCGGGACAAAAGTATGCATGGTGTATGTTTGAAATCGGCTGATTTGCCGCAATGACGGTCCATTTGCTAGGCAGTCTATGGAGAACTGTCATCACCTCTGTCTGGTGTACAGCCGGGACAAATGTACATGTGTGACGCATTTGAATCGACTGATTTTCTGCAAGACGGACTTTTTCTGGTGTAGTTCGGACCGATTTAGTCGTCCAGAACAGTCGGGACATGCAGTGCGCGCAAGACGCGTGGGACGCTTGAAAAGGTGAAAAGGCTGTAGAATAGGGAACAAGGAATCCCCTGCATCAGAGTAGATTGTAGGCGGAATTCAGTTTGGGACAGCCGGGACAAGCTTATGCGTGGGACGTCGATCTCAAGTCGAAACGGCTGAAGGCAAAGAAGAAAAGTACCCATGTTATCTAATCACACCGTGAACTTCAAACGACCATGCGCTTGTATAAACCATAGAATATGATTGTTTACATCGATTAATAAGGTAAAATATGTTTTGGAATGAGCACGACGTGATGCTCTAAAAGCACAAAAATGATTAGAACACATGCATTCATGAGTATCTATAGGGTGTGACAATGGTGCAAGTAGAACAATTATGCCAAAAGTAATTCTAGAAATGTTGTACCCTACAGTACGAGCAGTACAGAGAAAAGTGTGTTTCACCTTGATCGAACAAGATACTAATACATAGTGGTAATTATCAGATAAAGTATCTGGAGGTAACATATACATGTGGTAATGCTTCCAAAATGTTTCTAGTCATACAAGCATGTTACTGTTGTGAGAGATAGAGAGACTTTGTTACTTAGCCTTAATGTTTATCAAGAGAGGTTCATTTAGCAAAGATACGAGGATATCTCTCTTCAACATTGGTCTTTTTGTCTTTTCACCATAAAACAAGAGTGCCTGGTCGAGTAACAAAGGTTAAGTATCAATGTTTGAGATTGTATTCTAGGAAACATTTCATATTGAACCTCATGCTTCGAATGAAAAGAGCATAAAGTATAGCAGCCATAGAAGCTAAGTCAGTATTTTGATAATGAGACATTCTTTTGGTGATCTAGGGGGGAAAGAAGGTGTGATGCTCCCCAACTTGTTTATGTGATGAAAAGATATCCAATGATATCAAAGAGTGAGGGCTCATGTTATCCAGTATCCAAGAAAGAGAAGGCATGTGACCATGGTCTAGGAACATATTTGATGTAAGAGTGTATTTCCTATGTATGAAGAGGGATATATCAATGTGGAAAAGGAGGTGTTGTCCAATGCCTAAATGAATGGGTACATAGGTAGGGGAATTAGGCCAAAGGTTATGGAGTAAAATTCAGCCAATGAAGATAATTTTGATAACAGGGCATCATGATGTAGGTTCATGTGTCGAGCATGTGAGTAGATAGATTCAAGGCCTGAAATGTATGCCTTTAGAGGTGGGCCCCTCGATGCCTAGATCTGCATGAACTGGGGTCTCAGAATAGAGGAAAGGGTGGGCCAACGAGTTATAAAAATAGAAAAAATGCAAAAAAATAAGGTGTGTAATGGAATACCTTTGATGGTGAAAGCATTACTTGTTATGAATGAACTTAAGATCGTACCAGTGCGGGTAGTACTGGAAGGTTCGTCATACCCTAGATTGGGGCTGAAGTATAGGGGAGATTGGCTAAGGCTATGTTACATTTTTGTCCCAGGTTTTCCGCGGAATATGTAACGAGGAAAAGTTACGCGGGGGATGCGAAAAGTGACCAAACAACCGATGGGAATGGAAGACATGTGCATAAGAAGTTAGGAACTTTAAATTTGATTTCGAGTAGGTTTGGGACAGCTTGATAGGGAGAAAAAGTATGCATAGGACGCGAATCAACCAATTTTCCGCAAGACGTGCTGAGGAATCGGACAGTTAAGAGATTATTCGTCTCACTATATTCGGGTACAAAAGTACAAGCATCGGGATGCGAAAAGGTTAATCAAGGCCACAAAATGGGAACAAGGAAGCCTGAATCGGTCGATGCGGGAGAATTCATTAACTGACAGGTTAGGATTTAAAGTACGTGTGGGACGCGAAAATCCAAAACGTGTCGAATGGCAGGAGGAAGACAAGTCAATGTTATGCACCGTGAACTTCAAACGGCCATAACTAAGTGACTATGAGATTATCATTCTTCAGGTAAGGGATTAGACTTTATAGAATTTTAGCACGATTTTTCCTCTAGGCCATTGAAAAATCTTAGCACTACATGGTTTAGGAAGCTCAATCTACATCTATTGGGTTAAATAATATCTTGCAATGATATGTTTGAATTATGCCAAAATTAATGATCTAGAAATGTTGGGTGCCTATAGTACATTGGCCTGGTAGATAATAAGTGTGCTACACCTTAATGGAACAAATAGTAACATGGCCACGTGGTGTTAGAAGGATCAGAGATATGGAGTAGTGGACATTACATGTTTGTCCAAATTTTTCTATTTTACAGCTGTTGTAATAGTTACTGTTGTGGATTTACCTCCTTACTTTGCCTTAGTGATTTATCAAGAGACTTCATAGCAAAGTTATAACTGAAGCTTATCTCTGGTTCAGAAATAATCTTGATAGTAGCTTGAGCATCACTAAGCATTATGTGGACCAAGGTTTACTATCGAAGGTTTATAAACCTTTGGAAACATTGTCATGGGAGATGAACCTCATGCTTCGAATGCCTGAGATTGTATATGCAACCATAGTTTTCCAGTCATATTTTGATAATGCAACACTTGTTTTCTACACAATTTAGAAGTGTGTGTCATAACTTGTTTATGGAAAAGGAAAAGAGAAAATCTCAGAACATGCTCACTGATCCTTTGAAGAGAAGTTAAAGAAAATATTTGAATGGATAGTGTATTTCCTGTATGAATCAACTAATACATCAATTCCTATTGTTGTGCAAAGGTTGTTTTTATGCAACGGAAGACATAGTCTGTAAGATGTTCATCCAAAATTCACCCCTCAAGCTAATTTTGATAACATGCATCTACTTCTTGTAATTCCCGAGCAAGTCAGATTGATTCGAAGGCCCATTTATTGTGTTTTTGGTGGGGCCCAAGGAATGAATTAGATATCCCTGTAAAACATGTCTCATCCAATGGATAGGTAGATCCCATACGAACCATTAGAATAACATAGATCAAGTAATGCAAAAATAATGAGGAAACAATTTACCCAAAAGCATGTAAGGTCATGAAACATGTGGATCGTACAAGTGCAGATGCAACATGGAAGGAGTGAAAGTCGTTTCTGAGGGTCACCATTAGCCATTGAACTTACTTTGAACTTAGGTGTGATCAAAGAAATTTCAGAGCTAGAGAATAAGAGGAGATATCTCTCTTGCAAAAGGGTCTATTTTGCTTTTCACTACACAAGTGATGGGTCCATCTAGTTACTATCAATTCTAAAAGTATTTGGAAGACATCTCATATTGTACCTCATTCTTCGAATGCCTTAGGTAAATATGCAAGCTATAGGTACAAGTCAGATTTTGATAATGAAACTAGGTCATGGGTTCTACTTTAAGAGGAGTGTCTAACTTGTTTATGTGATGAAATGTAATAGGGAAGAACATGCTAATGATTGATTTCAAAGAAGTTAAAGAACATATTTTTGGAGTGTATTTCCTGTATGGATAAAAATAGAGGTAGGTGGAAGAGTAGTGGCCAAATGAGGAAAAAAGTGTCACAATAGGAAGGGATTTGGAAGTATCTGTTATCCAAAATTCACCCCTCAAGGTAATTTTGATAAAATTGCATAAAAATTATTCAGTCCTAAACAAGTAGATTGATTTGAGGCCCAAAATCATGTTTTTGGGGGCCCCAACGGCTTCTCTCTAACTCTCTCATCCAAGAAGAAATCCCAATGAGTTAGAAAAAAATAGGAAAAAATACAAAAAATAAGGTTGGAGGACTGTTTTAAAGAAGTTCGGGTCTGAAGGGTGCAGTTCGTACTAGTGCGGGTCGTACCGAGGTTCATCGCATCAAGCTTGGGGCTGAAATACAAATAAAATTGGCTAAGTTGGACATTTTTGTCCCAAGAAGTCCGCGGAACAGTTGGGACGTCGGTATGCGGGGGACGCAAAAATCTGAAATGACTGAAGGGAAAAAAAATCGTCTAAGTCTTTTTTTTCGTTTTGCGTGGTTTGGGATAGATGGGATAAAAGTACGTGTGGGACGTGAATCGGCCGATTTACCGCAAGACGGTCCATTTCAGATATTTTCGTCCGGGACAGCCGTGACAAAAGTACGCGTGGGACGCGAATCAGGCGATTTTCTGCAAGACTGTCCATTTCGGGGAGTTCGGAGATTTTTCGTCCGCGACAAAGCCGGAACAAAAGTACGCGAGGGACGCATGGGACACAAAGAGGTGAAGAAGCCGCCAGCAGGGACAAAGAATCCCAAATCGGCTGATGCAGGAGAATTCATGTCCCAGGTAGTTCACAGGACAGTTGGGAAAAAAGTATGCGCGGGACGCGGATCGGCCAATTTTATGAAATAGCTGTAAGGCAAAGAAGAAAACTCAATGTTTGACCCATGAAACTTGAAACGGCCATAACTTTTGACTTCGAGCTCCGATTTTCACAAAATTGGAATTTCTGGAACGAGCATGATTTCTTATTTTTAACAAGGGTAGATATATTTAAATAAAATAAACATATTCGGCTCCAGTCAGTTAATGCTCATTCCCGTCAAATGACAGAAAACGCCTGCCAGACCCAAAATAGCTACCTGCACTCAAAAGGCCATAACTTTTGCATTTCTCAACAAAATCACACAAAATTGGTACCGTTGGAATTGTGGCTCTGAGCCTGACACACAAAAATCAAGAAATTTCAGATTTGATGAGATATTTATTGATATTTTTAAGAAAACGTGGCTGGGTTCATAACAGTGTTTTATTTGGTGGTTGGGAGTGCAATTAAGAGGCATGGTCATCATTATTTCTCTGTTGCAGCACCTGGGACAGTATGGGGAGCCTTTTGCAAGTAATATATAATCATTTTACTCCATTTAATGCCTCTTACAAGTGGTTGAAGGAAATACTTTGGGATTTCCATTTTCCCTTCTCTTTCTCTTCTCATTTTTTCTATAAATTGGAGTGTTGGGCTCATTGTAAAGGAGGTAGTTTTTTGTATCAGAGCTTTGCCAAAATTGATTTTTGAAGCTGATGTGTTACAGGCCCTTGTTGTGGACTCCTTGCATGGTGATCCAGGCCCTTATCTTGTAATAGATTGAATTGTGCATATCATGAAGCAATAAAATATAAGTTTGTGGATATATCTTCCCCTGTTGTGTTTTCTTGCATTCTTCTTGCCCCTTCAACCTTGATTACAAGAATATTGTGTCTATTATTATGTTCATGTAGGGATCCATTATTATTGTGTATGTTTGAAATATTGTTGTGAATGCGTTTGCTAGATTATGGAGAACTGTCATCACCTCTTCTAGTGTGCACTTTGCTTCTGTATTTCACGCATTTGAAGACTACTCTCACACCCTCCTTTTCTGGTGTATCACCGCTTTAGTGTAGGCTTTCATTTCATGCATTCTCTCTCCCTGGTCTCTTGGAAATTTAGATTATAATAGTTAGTTTCCCCTGCATTAGAGTAGATTGTGGCAGGTAGTTTAGGAGCAAGAACCAACTTTCTCTGGAGGTCTATCTCAAGTAGCAAGTCCCACAACTTGGAGATAGTACCCATGTTATCCAATCACACCGTGAGTTCAAATATATGTGCTTGTATAAACCATAAAAGGGTGCTGTGATTTGGTGATAACAGAAACTTTTTCTCGATATTCATTGGATGCATCTCCTACTGAAAGCAAACCCGGATCCACATCAAATTTATGCTCCAATAAAATTCCTAGATCCATGTCGCTCTCCTTAATTACCTTCTTCAATGTTCTTTTTTAAATTAAAAGCATGATTTTTTCCTTTAGTGAAATAACAACATTTAAACTTGTGTGCACATTTTTGAGGTGAGCATTAAGAACCAATGTTTCATTCTTCAAATTTTCATATTTTGAGTACATTTGAACAAAGAAATACAATTAAATAAAAATTACAATAACTGAAGTGAAATTGCAAATTATATTAGAACTTACCACAACCTTTGATTCTTCTATTTTCACAATTATGACAAGGTATTTGTCTTTAGCCCATTTAATATAGTAAGTTTTGGAAACAACATTTAAATGGTCCAAATTTTTTAACTTTATATCCAAACCATTATCATTGTATTCATCACTAACAAAAATGACACATGGTATATCTTGATTCACTAAAACATCAACCTTTGTTGGTTGATTTTTGACTAATGAATATAGAAATTTTCATTGGTAATTGTTGTGAAAACTGAAATTTATTTCCTTTATCAAAAATTTATCTTGGAACTCCCATATTTTCAAAGTATTTATATCTTGAAGAACGGTTTTCATTAACAATAACATAACAACTATCTACTAATAAATTATGAAATATAAATGAAGTTATTTTTCATCAAATTGTGGTATTTATGGGTGAATGGGTTTTCAAGATGATGATAAGGCTGTTGAGGAACTTGTGAACCCTAAATCATATCATGTGGATTAAAAACATATCGGGGCTCCACTCTCAATGCCAAAAAAAATCCTTATCAACATCAATATGGTGTATAATTGTGGTTTTCATTGCACTAGGGATACCACCAAGCGAGATATTGGGAAACTTTGTAGTTTTCATTTGTACCGTGCCACCATTTTTCAATGAAATAAAAATTCATTTCCCCTATTATGAAAGTAGTTGGATGGCAGTCATGGTGGCATATTTTTCCTGAGAGAAGGGGGAACTACAACAAAATAAATGTCATTAAATAATGGTAAATCAAAATATTAATTCAATTGTAAGTTAAAATATAAATAAATAAATAGAAAAGTAATGTGCCTTATTGTTGAACATGAGTATATTTCTCAATGGTTAGTGTTTATCGAAGCCTTGAGGTTGGTTGATGTAGAGAATCTTGATTAAAAGTGTTAGAGGATTTTGTAAAGATTAAATTATTATAATAAATAATCTATATATTATAATTTGAAATAATGTATGGTGTTTCATTATTCATAACTTGAAATTATGAATATCGAAAACTAGTGATGAATTTTGGTGAACATCTAATAAAGGGTGATAAGATTTTGTCAGAGTTATACAAATTATTAATACACAAACAATTTTCTTCACTCAATTATTCAACGAGAGAGTTTACAATTATATAGGCATTAGGACTTCCTATTTTCAAGGAGTCATGCCATATCAAGTAGATCCTTCTAATATCTCATCTTAACATAAACAAGTTGTTCTAAAACTTGTAACACACTCTTATATTAGTGCTTTGTTAAAAAAACACGCTATTTAAATATTATTTTAACATTCTATACATAACTACTCAAAACTATATTATTATTTTTATCGACCCATATTAATAATGTGAGAATTAATACATATATTCATAACATTCCCCACTTTAGTGCAAACATGGGAGAAGAGAAACGTATGGACTACAAATATTGCTCCTTGAAAACTCAGAAAGGCATAACTACGAGTTGAGTTCCGTTGAGGTTCCCAGGACCTGAATTACTAATCTCCCCTAGATTCTTAGAGCTCCTATTAGTTGAATTCATTGAGATTTTTTAGAATTGAATTATAAAACCTAGAGATTCCTGGAGCTCAAAACTATTTGAACAATAATCCATATTGAGTTTACCTCAAAATATTCTCCTACCCCTAAGAGCTAGATTCTTTGAATGTTATTCTTTCTCCATATGTCATCAAAAGGGTTTATTCAGTGAACCACACAAAATAGGAAATCTGAATATGAAACACAACACAACAGAAAGTATGAACACATTGTAAAATCAAAACACTAAATATGAATCATCCATGTCGTTAGTGGTTGACGAGAGGTCATTATTCAACATCCTTCCTTTATTGCCTCCATCCTCTAATTTTCACTACTTACCCTGTGGAATGTGAAGATGGCACTAAATTACATGTTTTGGGAGAAAATATTGCGCCCCACAAGTCATACGTCAGGTCATATCAAAAATGCATCCGCGAGGTAATATTTTTTAACTATGATAGTGACAAACATATATGATTTTAATGAAAATTAATGCCTCTTGATATGGATAACATAAAAAAAAATCTCCTATTTCTAAATAAAAAATAATGATATAATCAACTATGTTTAAAAATTAATTGTGAAAATTAATTTTTAAATTAAAAAATTTTAAATTATTAACACTAATACTTTCATAAAATACCTCCCCTTAAAATTATTTTTACTACTATTGTAATGCTAATGTATAGTGTGCAAAATTTAAAATTATGGCCATGACAACTAAGCCCACCATTTGAAAACATATCCCCAACTCATTGTGAACCCTTCCTCTAGCTGATCCATCAGCTCACACAATCCCTCCAGTGTGCTTCATGTGCAAGGGAATAGATCAAAGATGGTTTTATGATTAGACTAAGTTTTGAGGTGGAACAATATTCTCCAAAGAACTAAATTGGCTATTTTTAGCCATATTATAGCACAAAGACATCCTAAAGAACCTGACAGGGAAGAATAAATGCATTTGTAAGTTTTTCAATAGATAAATGATGTTATTCGATGCAATTTAGGGAAAATATAAGGAGATAATTGATGTTGGGAACAAGTTAAGAAAAATCAGGTCATTTTGGGCACATGGAACGAAGGCTCTAATGGATAAATTCACCTTGTTCTAATGTTTCTAGGAATTCCAGGAGGATTTGGGAGCTAAATAAATATGCAATGGAAATATCTTAGAACCCTTACATTTTAGCCGCGTCAATTTTGTTCCAATACTTTAAAAACTGTAGTTGTCGCTTCAAGCCAAAAGTGGAACACACCATGAAAATAAATTTTTCATAAATAATTAGCTCTTGAACATGGTTGGGATGATTGAAAAAGGTTATTTGTAGTCAAAATTATATATTTTTTAACCCCAAAACACCATTCCATGCTCCCGAGGCAGAAAAAGCACTCTTAGTGTTCTAAAATGGAGTTGATGGGATGACATCAACATATCAAAAAGGTATGAGCGCAATTTGGAGCATCTTGTGTCACATTATATTTTCCCCAAGGTAAAAATGGGCATGGGGTACACAAAAAATTTCTCCCTATGCATGTTATGTTTTTTGTAACTTAAAATTATAAACTTTAAGTATTGTGAGTGTTAGAGGTGCAAGCTCAAGTATAGTCAAATTGTCCCCCCTTCCCATGTTTGAAGGACCCCATGGGATATTTTGGATATTTTTTTGTCCATTTATATTTTCCACAAGGTACAAATGTATATGGGGTACACAAAAAATTTCTCCCCATGAGCCCTCTCTCTCAGCAACTTGTACAACATCACTTTTGCCCCTATAGACATGTTGAACTTGCATGTTTTCTTAACCACTTCCCCCATCCTCATGATATAAACTCCCATGGAAAATTTATGAGATGATGGTTTCCCCTCACATTTCACCAAAATAAAAAGGGATAAAGGGGATATGAAAATTTTCTCAGGTCTTCCTTCCATTCAACCCCAAGACATATGAAGGACTAGTTTGTAGCCCCCGGAAGCCATTTTCAGCCCTTGCATCTCCATCACACTACACCACAACCTTCCACTTGTCATCATCAAATGAAAATCACAATTTATTTCATCTCTTTTCCCTTTGCAACTTTTTTCCCCTATTTTTTAGGTTACAACTACATTTCAACCCTCTTCCGACCTCGATTTAGCGTATTGGGTTCATTCTGAGTTAAAACTTACATTTGAATGAAATAACTCCACAACTCAAAATGCTTAAATATTTTTGAATTTCAAGAGCAATGATTTTACCCCCTAAAAAAACTATATTATTTTACATAAATGTTTCTGGAAAATGAAATTTTCTCATATCTCACAATCGATGCACCCGATTTCCACCCAATTTTATCAATGCACTCCTCCAGAAAATGCCTTCAGTTTAACTATAAGAACACTACCATTGATTATATGTATAATTTTCAATATCCAGTATAAATATAAATCCCCTAGAGTTGCCTTTTTAGATCTATGGAGTTCTGGCGAATAAAAATCCTTGAAAACTAGAGTGGAAAGTCCCGAGATAAAACCTAATCTTTTGAGACCAATTTTGTTCCAATACGAAACCTAGAAGACCTTCATAAAAATAGTATGTTGTGATAGGTCTCATATGTCTAAACATAGTAATTTTTCAAAAAAGTAAACCTTCATTGTTCATGTTACTCCAAACAAGTAAAAATCAGCAAAAAGTGGAAAAACTTAAAACTTACTAAAAATAGCCATCCCAGAAAGGACCTACCAAATATAAAAAGTATTTCACTTGGGATCAAGTCACTATCAACTCACATTATTCCTATATCATTGCATTTTTTCATCATGAAGCTCAAGTATTCATGTTTGGAACCAATCTTAACACTAATCATTGAATATCCCAATGTGGGGGATAGTGATGTTATCCATATTGACCTAGAAGACCTGAAATCCAGAATAATAAATGAGCCATGAGGGGAAATGGAGTAAAATATACTCTCAAGTGGGTTATTCAAGGAATTATGCCACTCGTTATATGTTTAGAACGCCAAACTTGCCTTGATATGTGCGTAACATTATGATCCAAACACCAATAACAACATAGTGGTTGGATCATAATGTTCACCCTGATGATATTTCTGGTATGAGAACCAAAACATTGGGTGCTAATCCTCTCTATGGAGTGTATCTAGAAGATTCAATCTTCATCTGATCTACGATATGAAATTAAAATCTTTAAACAATATGGTCATCGCAACCAAGGAGTTTACTTCATAGGAGTCAGTGAGGAGTAACTCACCTTTGCAAGTCTTAGAAATTTCTTCATGGTTCAAAAAGGAAAGAAATTCCTCACATATTCTCAAAACTTAGTATCGGGTTGAATTCCAAAACTGTGTGTTTCTGTTCACCATAATAGCCACAGAAAGGGGTCATCATATTTAAGTGATGTGGACCGTGAAAGGAAATTGATATCAAATATCGCGTCTGTAGAGGTGAGCCCCAATTCTCAATCATCTTCTCAGGATCTGGTTGTGAACTGTGTTTGATGAGTAATGGTAAATGCAAAGTTACTTATTTCCCCATCTATAGAAGATTACCTTTTCAATAAGGAATGGATGAACAAAAAGGTTATTGAGTCTCCTGAGGTTGATTCCATCTAAGAGGAGGGTATCTTTGTCACCAAGGTGCATTGTGAAGTTCAAGAGATTCACAAGGATAAAGGTAATGATCTCCGCATTAAAACTCCAACCTTGTTGTAATGCCCACTATTTTACCACACAAAATGTAACTGAAAACTCACAAATTTTTTGTTTTGAGATCATATGATGCAATGCTTAAGAAACTTAGCACTAATCAATAGACACCTAACCAATACTAACACTTCCCTTGCAATAAAAAACATACCCAAGGTGTGACAACATACTTTTATATACATCACATGTTATTAGTTCAAGAGTAATGTCCTTACAGAAACATGGTTACAGCCATCATGGCTCTCAATGTCGCACAACAAAGGAGGTTTATTTTACTCTAGGGTTTTGACCATGTATTACATTCCAAAAAAAAATTGTGTTATAGTTTTTTTTTCAAATAATAACATCAAAATTAGATTCACAACACAAGGGTCGGGTCTAATTCTATAAGAGAATCTGATGGGACAAGAAAATGCACTATACCTACACTAAGTAGGAAAAAATCCACAAATTCCATGAAGAAATTAAAACAATCCTCCATAAGATAAACTTTCTACAATCCTAACACATGTGTAGTGGTTGAAGAGAGGATCAATTATACACCACAAGGATTCATATAGGAATTCCTCTTGGGGTAAGACCGATTTGGTTTATGTTACCTTTCTCACATAAAATCCTAAGTCATTCCATTAACACAGTTAAAGAAGGAAAAAACATGTAATAACATATGCGCATGTCAACGTTGTTCGAGGTGTGCGACAATATGGTTCACGTAAATTTTAAAGGATATTTTTTCCACAAGATAGTTATAAAGAGGCTTAACCCCCTACTTAGGAGTATGAAAGTAATATCCCTTAATCCTTGAGGTTGTCATCACCACCTAATATTCTTTACAACCTTACAAACTTTACCTTGTTTGATCCCTCCCAAAGAGTTTCATAATAATTCACTTAGGATGGTACACATATCAGGTATCTACAACCATTTTCCACTATGGTCACAATTAGACCCATTAGTTGGATTCCTCAATTGAGAAAGTTCCATTACAACCTACACATTTCATACATTCATTGAGCTAAAGAAAGGGAAATAAGCACAACCTTGAAAAGAAGAGGGAGATAAGGTAATCCAACCATAACTATGCACCTATGTCACGAATTAAATTTTATTCTTATATCTATTGGTAAATAATAAGGGTTATTGATAAACAAGGTTCATGAGCAAATTCATTCCATGATGAGGTGACCTTATCAACAACAATCACTCATACGAGCATAATCTAATACTAGTAAAAAGGACTACAAGAAGTAAAGATTGAGTTTTCAACAATCATTCACATACATCTCAAGGTTTATATTTTTAATTAGATTTCATTGTGTTAACACACCATTTTTTCCCTCTTATATCATTCATCAAACCATCCATTATCATTTACAATTTACGAGGTTCCTCATTTTTGCATTATCTCATCAAGAGTAATTTCCTTTCATTTTGTTCGTATTACAATCACATTTGCATTGTATTCACTAGATAACATCCGAGGTGTTTATGTTGTAAGAGACGATACATTTTCAAGGTTCTTCTCTTTAACTTGAAATATTCTTTCTACCTTTACATTGTGTAGTTAAGTCAACCATTAACATTGTTTAAAGATGATTGCATAGTGATGAAGCTTTAGTTTCCCATTTAGAGAATTAGGTTCTCCAAAGGGCATGGTCCCACATAAGAAATTTGTTTCGTTAATATTTGACCACCCAAGTATAAGAAAACTTATTACAAGAGAGAAATCAAATCCACATCTAGTGATCTAAGATTTCCATAGGGAACCAGTCCAAATGCAACGAAAAATGCATCGAGGTTTCATCCACTAAAATCCTATAAAAATGTCTTGGGAATAATTCATCTTTATTCAAAAGGAACATGACCCTTCATTGGTAAGCATAAGGGCATAAAATGGTATTATATCCTCATGAAAGTTTCACACATAATGGGTGTCCTTTATTAATGATTTGAAGAGACAAAAGGCCCTTAGGATTAACTCTTCAACCATTGTTTCTTGTGGTGAAATATGTACGACTATTCACTTTTTTACTCACAACACCTATAGCCCGCCACTATCTTTCTCCAGTGAAATTGGTTTAGTTTTGTGAAGGTTGGGCTTTATGTATGGCCATGGTGGGTAGGGAATGTTATTTTTAAGTGGAAATTAAGATAACCAAGCATACTTACAATTCAAATAGAGTTATAGCACCCTTCAATAGAATAACCACTTTCTATATAGAAAATTTTCCATCTCATGTACAACCAAGATGTCCAAATGACCTAGAGGCAACATATTTTTCCCTAGGAAGAGGAAGGGTTGACCATAGCTATTTTATCAAGGAAACATGATTTGAGTGCATTATACAACAACCATGACAACTACATATTGAATTCCATTGCAACATCTATAAGTTAATTATTAGGCTTCCTATAGACCAATTAATGTTAAAATGCTATGCAAGATGATAAGTGCACCAACTATGTTATGTTGGGAACACATAATTTCTTATTCAAGGTAGAAAAAGGGTGTAAAAAGGTTTCAAGGAACTGTCACAATTCATATTATCAATGACAAACTTTTTTATTACATGTTTACGATGGAAATAATTTTCAAGTTTTACCTTGCTACCATAACAATATACAAAATTATGAAGATTCACCACAGTTAACTAAATACGTTATTCTGCAAAATAGTTGAATTGTAAGGTTACAAGTAACATTTCACCCTCACTTTATTTAACACATGTACGTAATGAAAGGAACTCTTCTTTCTTTAATAATACAACAAGTACTATTGCTAAATTTGAAGACTATGATAATTCCATCTTGATTACACATATTTAGAAATAAACATTAAATTTAGATTTCCGACATCCATTTTACTCCTTCTGCTACCTGCAACTTACCAAGTTAGTGTAAACATGGTTAGCAAAAAGGACGCTTGCATGGTTTCCCCTAAAACTAACCATTTTTCACATATATACAATTTTTCATTTACAAATAAATTGAAACACTTGTATGAAACAAAAGAGAGTAAAAATAACACAAACAGTTTCTTTTCATTCTTAAACTATAGAGAGAAAAGGAGAAGAGAGAGAAACACCATACTACCCACATGTTATTTTTACCTTAAAAGAAACATAAAGGAGTTATATAGGCTCATGTAATAATTTTAGTATACTTTCCAATAGTTATTCGGCTAGGAGAAGGTTTAGTGACAATTTCCTAATATTGTAGTAAGTTAAAGGAACATCAAATTTAGCCAAAATTCTTTGAAACTGGGTTCAAAAAACTATTTTTCTGAACTCAAACTCACCAAGAGTAAATTTTCCTAAATTCTCCTATCGACATGGATTCCCAAGAAGTTGACAGAACTAGGATCTGGAAAATAGGGTTCAAATGGTTGTCACTTATCTAGAGCTACTTATCATGATTGTGTTAGTTCCACTTGTCGCCGAACGACCAAAGGCCTACAAAACCCCCTTACAACGTGAGCTTCCAATATGATTTTATCAAAACTAAATTTTGACTATGATTTTCCTCAAGAATATACAAAGGTATGAGGTGAAGAAACCTTGTTTCTCGATGCAGTACCAAAACTATGAGCCAAAACCAAATGTAATTATTAACCCATAAAAATTGTCCAATGCTGCAGTATTGACCACATGCTTCTAGACAAGTGAAAAAAAATTCAAATGACTATCTATAATACATCTAGGGATTGATGTGGCATCCCATATCACTAATTACCATATTAAGGGCATCATTTCCTACCTTTGGATTTGGAGGGGGGTATTTTATGCGTCTAATAAAATTTATGTTTTACTAAATTTTGCAAGAGTATAATCGACAATTATCATGAAGTCTCAAGTTCAATATTTGTCATTTAGGAGGTGTTCATTATCCTAACCCATCGTATAAGTAATGTATTGTTATAGAAATTGTTACCAAGTGAGATAAACATTCAATATAAATCTTTTAAATATGAAGCAATAAAGTAGATTTAACGTTTTTGAACTACAACATATTTCCAACTTTTATACAAATGCTATACTTTTTCTTCATTTTAATTTTCTAACTACATAAAAAAGGAAAAACTATAAATGTGAAGGCATGTTAGAATGGAGATAAAATTATGCATGTTGTAGTTGAAGAAGGGGTATAAGAGGTGCTCTGGGAAGCTCCACATGCATTCCAAGGGACAACGTTTCACTGCGAAATATTGTCGAATAGTTCTTGTTTATTTTGTATGTTTTCACCTTTTTAGAAACTAACCAAATTTTCTTTCTTCCAATGCTTGATGGCTCCACATAATTTTTTCAACCTTCCCATTTTGGCATAAGGTTAGAGATGCAAGCAAAGGTTCTTAGTTTTAAACTTGTCAAATATATTAGTTATATGCCTCTAAGGCCCTTCCAAAGGATGGTAAGCATACTATGCTTCTATGAAGCATTTTTTTTACATAATACATCTAAAACCAATCTTAAAAGTTTCCTAGTCCTTCTCCACAATCCCATTTTATGCATCTTTTGTAACCATGCCTTTTTTGCCCTCACCCAAAAACAATAAGCAAGAAACTCCACACAACACTACGTCCAAAATGGTGTGTTGATGACAGAGTTTAGGATAAATTATCAAGCTATCAGGTATTGTAAGAAAAATACTATCCCCGTATACAAAGGGTTTATTTCAGAAAGTGTTCACAAAAGAGGTGTTCACACCATATACAAGGACATCTATACAGCGTTGGTGAAAAGGAAAGACTATGGAGGTTAACATAGCATGAAAGGGTCACTAAAAACATGCACGTCCACCCAAATGCATTGACTTTATATCATCAAATGTAACTAACATGCATCTAAACTAGTGATTTTCCCATAAAATACTATAATTTGCATACGGATAACAAAAAATCAAAATCTAAGTCTAGGTAAACAAAATAGAGAACCCGAAACCATTTGATTGAACCCCCTTTTATTATTCTTGGTGGATGTACATACCTTGGAATCACCCCATTTTTCAAATGGCACAATTACAATTAAATTATAATGTTTCCTCTAAATAGCCAACACCTCCCAACAAACAAATCCATATAACCACTACAATTACTAATGGAAAAATGATCTATAGTGTGAATCTTTCTAGAAGGCAAACAATATAACTGGGTATGCCCACATGCCTCCCATAGCTGGGTGATCAAAAAATATTCCAAATCTCTCATTCTAGCACTAGTTAGAAGATGTTAGTAGAAATTGCAGAGTTGGGCATTAAAACTACCTTAAAACAAATAATTTTGAAAAAAATTGAAATCGATATAGTCCACAGAAATTCATTGATTTGGGATATTTTATCTGACAGTTCATGTGACTTTTTTATGCATCTAACAAATTCATATTTTGAATATTGTTGGTTGAATGCTGTAAAAAATTCAACTTTGATTGAAAGTTTCAAAAACCATTTTCCTCCTATGTTTATCTTGTAGACAATGTACTCCATTACAGACCTGCACGTCCAAGAAGGAAAAAGATTTATGTTGGAAAAGGGGGCATTGGAGTATGTTATAAGTCTTTTGGAATTGGGCGCTAAACCTGTCAGAGGATTCTCTCGGGATCGTCTAGAGCCTTTAAATGATTTCTCAATATTTTTTATTTTTTATTTACTTTGTTTTCATTTTTTATTTTTAAAAAACATCTATAGTTATTTTATATTATTCAAATCCTCATCTATCATCAGATGGAGGAGGCATTACATCTCCCTCCCCTTATGAGAGCATCTTCCTCGATGTGACCAACCATAAAGATAGTATAAGAGTGCACAAGCTTAGAGGAAACCAATGTCAACTAAAGCTACTTAGTGAACATACCTCATTTCTAATGTGCAACCAAAAGGGAACAAAACAATCTTTGAACATTTTCTCTAAATTTCTAACATTTTATGAAGATTGGTAATTCTCTCTACCGTAGTTAATCCAAACAAAATTTCATCATCAAAAATTATTTGATAGTGTTTCCTCGCAAGTGTATTTCTATTTATTAGTTTTCTCATAAGCACAAGTGGGTTAGTTCGATGTTTCATAACCATTTTCGTCATTTACCATTTTCATTACCTTACTTATATTGTTTAACAAGAAAATTTTCACTATTTTTACAGGGTTTCCAACGATGTAAGACATCACAAAGTCATCTAATATATAACCATAACACAAGCCCTACCACCTTTATCATGTTTTCACACTTGAAGAAAAAACTATAATATAGAGTGATTTATTTCTTATCACAATCTGACATTTGACATAACAATTGTAATGTGACAACTCGCCAACTTAGAAGGGTGTAAACCAAGAACTCTCCTCACTAAGGTGGAAAGACACATGAACAAATCATGAGTCTAGGATGACGACAATTTCACCATTAAACACCACATTTTCTAACCAAGAATACACCTTCATAACAAGGAGGAAATATAACAATCCATCTATAACATAGTCCCTATAACATATAATCCATACAAGTGGTTTTATAACATGGTAAATACCACATAACAACCGGGTATGAAAAAATCACCTCCATAGCAGGGAATAAAAAAACACATCCATAATGGGGTCCCCAAAACCCAAGATAACAAATATCTCTAGATATAGTTTCCATTGAATCCAAGTATAATAATATCTATCAACATATTTGTAGTCCAATATCTCAACCTCTCCTTAAGGGAGCCAATAGAATAAATCAAAAACATCAGGTATCCCACCTGTATGGCTATCAACGTATTCCCTACATACCCCAAAATACATTACCCTCAAAATACCATAACTATGCGAGAGTGAGCCATCCCATGCATAATCCATAAATCTTGAATTCATTATCATATCCATCTCAAAAATGAAGAATATCATCATAGAAAACAAGGAGAAACACAAATCACTTCCCAGTCCACTAATCAATATTGCATTGCACAAGGGTCAATCTACATATCCATTTGCATAGCATAAAATCTAATCTATCAATCCATATTGCATAGCATCAAATTCAATCCACTAAAGAGAACATAGCATCATGAGGGTCACTCAACCAAAGAAGACCGAAGAATCATAGGAATCTCTAAAACAAAAGAGGATTCAATATCAAGTATGTCTCTCTGCCAAAGGAGGAGAAAATATCACTAGTGTCACTCCACCAAAGGAGGAGAAAATATCACTAGTGTCACTCCACCAAAGGAGGACTGAGTGTCCAGTATCAAAGTGAGGTTAGGTCGCTCCATGGCCCTAAACGCATAGAGATCTATCACCTCAAAACCAAGTTCATGTCCTATATCCCCAAACATGTAGTCATGAAACCTTGTGCGTAACCCCATATGACAAGAGAACACAATACAAAAATATAGAACCAGCTCACCAATAGGGATGGAAATCCACATAACAATCTTGATGACAATTCATCCAAGTGGCCTTAAAAACAATAAAGCTCTGAGTTACTAAAAAGAGATTAAATCCATGAAATCTCAGAAGTCAAAGTGAAATGGCTAAGCAGATACATTGAAACCATGAATATCTCATAATAAATCCAAAAATAACAAGAATATCCTTGAAGCTTTTTAATAAACCAAATAAATAAAATATTGGTCCTAAAAATAAAAGGAATTGTTACGAATATAACACATGAGAAATCCACATCAAAATTACTATGAAACCTTTTTTTGGGCTGCCTATAGGGTTATTAATCATCGAGTGTGCATCTCATTATATATAAATAATACATATCCAATAAGACATATGTCATGATCTCTGCTCTCCTATGTGGAAATAAGTCTCTAAATCACCAAAAACTACTAATAACTATCACCACTATCAAATGTCATACCCAAATGTCATAACCACAGATGATATAGAACTCAAGAGTAACTAGCCAAACACCTATTGACCTCCATACCTATCACCAATCATCATCCATACTACTACTTCCCAAATGCAACACTAAGAAATAGATATACCATAATTTAAACAAGACTAGGGTTTTTATCATAATACAATTCTACAAGGAATTGGGGACCCACTATAGGACATGTTTGCTAGGAGCCATATACCTAGTACTATAAGTGGACCAGGGAACTTCACCATGACTCCACAGAACATGACAATAAAACCTTACATGAAACTCATTCTATGTACACACAACTAAGTACACAAAAATCATTACAAATTAACCACATAGGTTCAAGTGTTTGAACCTATGCTCTAATAAAAACTATAATGCCCATCATTTTACCACACAAAATGTAATAAAAAAACTGGAAAAAAAAAAATCTTTAAAAACTGGAACACTAAAGACACTAGCCCAACTCATCATACTATAATAACACTAACACTTTACTTTGAAATAAAAAAATTGTACCCCAGGTTTACCTTTAGAATTTTGTATGCATCATATTTTAATAGTTCAAGAGTAATATCCTTATGAAGACACAGTTACAACCATCATGGCTCTCAATACCACATAATAAAGGAGGTTTATTTTTCTCTAGGGTTTGATCATGTATTGCATTCCATAATTTTTTCTTATTACCTATTTCAAATTTGATTCACAACATAAGGGTCTGGTCCAAGTCTGTAATCCAATTTTATGTGACAGAGAGTACACACTATTCCCACAATAAGTAGGCAATAGTCCACTAACGCCACAAAGAAACCAAAAAATCCTCTGAAATAGATCCTTCACACAATCCTAACATGTGCAAATATTGAAGAGAGGATCACTTATATACCACAATGATTCATGTAGCAAATCCTCTCAGGGTAAGTACAAACTTGGTTTACATTACCTTTCTCATATAAAAGTCTATGGCATTCCACAACTTAGTTAACAAATAAAAACTCGTGTAATAACATATATGTGTGTCTTAATTATTCGAGGGGTGTGACAACATGGTTCACATAAAATTATAAAGGAGATTTATTCCACAAGAAATTGATAAGGAGGCTTAAATCCCTACTTAAGAGTATAAAATTACTATCCCTTAATCCTTGAGGTTTCATCATCACCCAAAATTCATTGCAATCTTACAAACTTTACCTCATTTTCTCCCTCCCAAAGTGTGGCATAACAATTCCCTTAGAATGTTACACATATCATTTATCTACAACCATCTTCCACTATTGTTACGATTATACCCATTAGTTAGATTCCTTAATTGAAAAAGTTTTTCTCCCCTACGCATTTCATATATTCATTGAGCTAAAGTGAATGCAATAAGAACAATCTCAAAAAGAGACAACCATAACTATGCACTTACATCACGAATAAATTTTTTTAATTATTCGAATCCATTGGTAAATAACAAGGGTTAATATTAACGAAGCCTCATGAGCACATTTTTTCCACGAAAGAGGAAACCTTCTCAACTAAAATCACTCATACAAGCATATTCTAATCAAGTAAAAATCACTACATGAAGGAAATATTGAGTTCTTAACAATAATTCATATTGGTGTTAAGATTTAGATTTTTCGTTAGATTTCATTTTTTTAACACACCATGTTGACCCACTTATAACAATCATCAAACCATCCATTATCATTTAAAATTTACGAGTTTCCTCATCTTTATGTTATCTCATCAAGAGTAATTTCCTTTACTTTTATTCGTATTACAATCATGTTTGCATTTTATGCACTAGATAAAATTTGAAGTGTTTATGTTTTAAGATATCATACATTTCCAATGTTCTTCTCTTTAACTTGAATTCTTTTCACCTTTACATTGGGCAGTTGAGTCACCCATTAACATTATTTAAAAGACAAATGTAAAGTGATGAAGCTTTAGTTTCCCATTTAGACATTTAGGAGTTCCAAAGGGAATAGTCCCACATAAGAAATTATTTTCAATAATATTTGACCACACAAGTATTAGAGGACATATTACAAGAGAGAAACAAATTCCACATTCAACAATCTAAGGTTTCCCTAGGGCACCATTCCAAGTGGTAGAAAAAATACATCGAGTTTTCATTCACCAAAAGCTTATTAAGTGGTCTTGAGACTAATTCATCTTGATTCAAGAGGAATATGATCCTCCATGGTAACAATAAGGGCATAAATGGTATTCTAACCTCATGAAATTTTATCACATCAAGGATGTCCTTTATTAATGATTTGAATAGACAAAAGACCCTTAGGATTAACTCTTCACTCATTTTTTCTTGTGGTGAAATTTATTAGAATATTCAATTTTTTGTCACAACACCTATAACCCGCCACTATCTTTCTCCAGAGTTGAAATTGGTTTATCTCATGAAGGCGGGGATTCATTCATGGCCATGGTATACAGAGAAATTTTATTTTAAAAGTGAAAATTAAGATAACCAAGCAGACTTACAATTCAAATGGAGTTATAACACCCTTCAATGTCAATGTAATAAAAAAATTCCCTATTGCAAATTTTCCATCTCGTGTACCACTAAGATGTCTAAATAACCTAGAGGCATCAAATTTTACCTTGGGAAGAGGACGGGTTGACCATAGCTATTTTTTCAAGGAAACACATTTTGACTGCATTATAAGACAATGATGACAACTACATATCGAATGTCATTGTAACATCTATCAATCAAATATGATCCTTCCTATCCACCAATTAGTATTAAAAAATGTTATGCAAGATGATAATTTAACTAACTATGTTATGTTGGAAAGGCATTATTTCTTATTCAAGGCGGGAAAGGATGTAAAAAGGTTTCAAGGAACCATCACAAGTCATACTATCAATGACCAACCTTTTTTTACATGTTTATGATAGAAATAATTATCATGTTTTATCTCACTACCATACCAATATACAAAATTATGAGGATTCACCATAGTTAACTAAATAAACTATTCTACAATACATTTTAATTGTAAGGTTACAAATAATATCTCACCATTAGTTTATTTAACACACGTACACAATGAAAGGATAGCTCTTCTTTCTTTAATAATACAACATGTACTATTTCTAAATTAGAGGATATATTCTTAATTCCATATTGATTACATATTTTTACTAATAAACATTAAATTTATATTTCCAACATCAATTTTAATCTTGTTTCCGCTACCTACAACCTTCCAAGTTAGTGTAAAACATGGTCAACGAAAAGGACGCTAACATGGTTTCCCCTACAACTGACAATTTTTCACATATATGATTTTCCATTTACAAATAAATTCAAAAACTTGTACAAAACATAAGCAAGTAAAAATCATATAAGTAGTTTATTTTCAGTATCAAACTAGAGAGAGAAAAGGGGGGAGAGAGAGAAACACCACATTACCCACAAGATATTTTGACCAAATAAGAAACATAAAGGAGTTCTATAGGGTCAGTAATAGTGTTAATAGACTTTCAATAGTTATGTGGATGGGAGAAGGTTGAGTGACAGTTTCCTAATATTGCAGCAATTTAAAGGAACATCTAATTCAAGACAAATTCCTAGAAACTAGGTTTGAAAAACTATTTTCTGAACTCAAATTCACCAAGAGTAAAGTTTCCTCAATTATCCTATCTACAAGGATTCCCAATAAGTTAACGGAACAAGGATTTGGTAACTAGGGTTCGAATGGTGGTCACTTTGTTGGAGCTACTTGTCATTATTGCATCAGTTTTGCTTGTTGTTAAACTACCAAAGGCCTATAAAACCCCCTTACAACATGAGATTCCAGGTTGATTTTATAAAATAGAGGTATTAGGTGAAGAAACATGTTTTCTCAATGTGGTACACCATACACAAACTGTGAGCCAAAACCAATTGAAATTATTGACCTGCAATAGTTGTCCAATGTTGTAGTATTGACCGAAGCGCTCTTAGACAAGTGACAAAAAAATTTCAAAGGAATATCTACAATACTTGTAGGGATTGATGTGGCATCCCACATCACCAATGACCATATTTAGGGATTCTTTTCCTACAATGGGATTTTGAGGGGGTGTTTTATGTGTTTAAGAAAATTTGTGTTTTATTAAATTTTGCAAGAGTACAATCGACAATTATCATGATGTTTCAAGTTCAATGTTTTTCATTTGGGAGGTGGTCATTATCCTAACCCATCATCTAATTTTTTAATTTTTACAGTAAGTTTTACCAAGAAAGATCAACATTCAATATAAATCCTTTAAATGTGAAGCAATAAAGTAGATTCAACATTTTCAAACTACAACATATTTCCAAATTTAATACAAAAGACGTACTTTTTCTTCATTTTAATTTTTGAGATTCATCGAAGAAAGGTAGATGAGGTGCTGTAAGCAGTTCTGCACCCACTCCAAGAGACCAAATTTTGCTAAGGCATAATGTCAAGAAACTCACATGTCTTGTGTAAACCTCCAAAATTGCATATTATAATGCCATAATATCAGTATAGAACACTGATGTCTCCTACCATAAAACCCAATCTCAATCTCCCAACATCAAGAAAAGAGGCCAAGTGGCAAGGGTGCACTACACATTTTGTTGACCACACATAACCCCCAATCCTAAAATATATCTTCAACCATCGTAGAGTGGTTTTACCAAGAAAGTCCCATATGTCCAGGTAAGAATTTTACTAGCAATGTCATAGATTTTATCTTTAAATATCATATTTCATCATCCATAACATGCAAAAGGACCAAGGCCAAAATGATCTTTAGATTTTAGTTAAAGCTCTTTACTCAAAATCCCTAAGTGGTCTATTAATGTTATTGGCAAAGGAAATTCCATGGGATTCACTTCCTCCACATTCTATCGAACCAATAGAAACCTTGACACAAAACATGAAGCCACTTCATAATTAACCTGAGCCCTCTGTGAATCCCTCAAATATTCCTCTCCCAACACTCTAGAAATCGCATCGCAGACCGTATCCTCTTCCTCCCTAAAAATAATGTGAAGGAGAGATTCGCAAACACTACCCATGAAATCCATCTCCCTCATAGAACCCTACAAAAAAATGAATGGAAGAGGGGGATTCGCCATCCAGTAACCCAAAAAACACCAACTCCAAACCTCACCACCAAGAAGAATGAAATGAATCACAACTAGGATGCTAATTAATGGCATCCTACCTTGCATCGTGAGAAATGAAAACTGGGATTCCTTCCCACGTGTGAGCTTCCCCAAAGATAAGTGGTCAATCACTTCTAATGATGGCTTGATTAGCTAAAAAAAATGCTACCCCATTAGCCTCTCCAAATATGTGTTTAATAGACCACTTAGGGATTTTGGATAAGCAATAATAACCCAAAATCCATGGAATTTCCTTTACAAATGACATTGATAATAACCCAGGGAATCTCCTTCAACAAATATTGGCCTTGGTCCTTATCCAAAATCCCTAAGTGGTCTATTAAACACATATTTAGAGAGGTTAATGGGGTAGTGGATTTTTTTAGCTAATCAAGCCATCATTAGAAGTGATTGACCACTTATCTCCGGGGTGGCTCACACATGGGAAGGAATCCTAGATTTCATTTCTCACGATGCGAGGCAGGATGCCATTAATTAACATCCTAGTTGTGATTCATTTCATTCTTCTTAGAGGTGAGGTTTGGAGTAGGTGTTTTTTGGGTTACTGGATGGCGAATCCCCCTCTTCCATTCATTTTTTTATAGGGTTCCAGGAGGGAGATGGATTTCATGGGAAGTGTTTCCAAAGCTCGCCTTTGCATTATTTTCAGGGAGGAAGAGGATACAGTTTGCGATGCAATTTCTAGAGTGTTGGGAGAGGAATATTTGGGGAATTCACAGAGGGATCAAGTTAATTATGAAGTGGCTTCATGTTTTGTGTCAAGGTTTCTATTGGTTCGACAGAATGTGGAGGAAGTGATGGTTATTTCCTTATTTTTGTGAAAGAGCAGCATAGGGTTAATTTGGTCGAAGCCCTAGTTGAATTTGGTCACAGGCTTCCTCTTCTGATGGCGGTTCATGAAGGGTTGGATCTTGTTGAGGCTAAATTGGTCATCACAAAATTGTCTACTCAAAATTCGGTCTTGATGTGTTTTGTGACATCCATCCACTCAGTGGAAATGACAGGGTTTGGAGAGGAGCGTTGTCTGGTGTGGCTAGATTTAGCAGCACTTTTGGCCCCGGTGGCTCCACCTTTTTCCATGGTGGTGAACCTTCATCGGCATCTTAGCACTTCTTTTACCTACCTACTACTGTTTCCTAAAGCTGGAGTGTCTCTAGGAGGGTGTATGGAGATGGTGGGGAGCAACCCCACTGATTTTGTTTAGTTTTTTGGTTTTGTTTAGTTTGTTTCTTTCAGGTTGTGCAAGCCGTTATGGATTTTTTTTCTCGATTGAGCGTATAGCTCATTTTTTAATTTTGTAGATAGTGGGTCTTTGTTTTCTTAGAATATCTTCTAAAAGTTTTCAGGTGGGATCTTGTCAATCCCTGGGTTCTAAGATCCCGTAAAGAAGTGTTCAAAAATCTATAAAAAAAAACTATCCATAACATGTGTTAAACCCCCCTTTTGGTATTGATTCTTGAAGGCCCATTTACTAAAATAAAAACATGTATAACCATCAAGAGCTAAAAATTTATTTCCAGTTTATTTTGTATAAGAATACCTACCTCATGTGGTGTTTTGGACACCCTCAGCATTTATGAGCTTCCAAACAAAGTGTATGAAACTTTTTGTTTTCTTTGTCTTGCGCCTGAAGTTAATGTGCACTCTTGAAAGCTCTATTTTTTGTTTTATGTGCAAGCTAGAGCACTTTCAACAAAATTAAACCACTCTTATGCAATAACCCTATTGGATGACCAAAATTTCCACTAAATACAAGAAAAGGACCTGTCACAAGTATGAAAAGGAGTTGGAAAGAGTCTGACATATTCTCAGAGAAAATAGGCTCCAAGCTAATAAAAACTAAAATTTAAACATTGAAAAAAATATTCCAATATTACATACAGCTGAAGGAGAGGGAAAATTACCAATATGAAAAGCTCATAGTAGGCTTGGTGATGCAATAATGTGAGGGCACTACACTTGTGTTCAATTCTCTTTCAAAAGGAGGGACAACATGTGAACCACACCATGACAAAGAACAGGTCAAAATGAACCAATGTATTTAAAAAATTTCCACTTGAACTACAGTCTACTTAGGTACCCTAGATCATCATGTTTGCAATATCAAGTAGTCATCATAGGTCCACTTGATGCAAGTCTCACAAAAATGTTTTTAACACTTATTCAATGCTTTAAAGTTTGTCTACATCTCACAGGAAGAGGAAGTTGCAATCATAATATTTTAATTAAACATGTCTGAGATAAAGAGTTTCATTTAGAGAACTTTCTTAAGATCTGTTGAGAAAATGAAATGACCAAGTATTATCCGTTCATGAAATTTGAATACCCCACATAGAGGGGTACGCATGGATTGATAGGGAAAACAGCTAAGGTCAGAATAACATGCAAAAGAATGCACGCAAATAGGGAACAACTATAGGTCTTTGCATTAAGGGTATGAATGTGATGGAAAAGGAGATTGACATGCAAAGGTCCGTGTATGTACACATAGATTCAAGACTTGGCTGATTTCCATGTGAAGGCTAAGAATAGGAAAAATCATAGATAGCGTAACATGCAAGACACATCTAGAAATATGTAAAGGAAGGATAAAGTATTGACAAAAGAAAAAGCATATGTGAGATAGGTAAATAAAATTCATGGACAGAGGTATTCATAGGATTAAAGCATGGATGAGGCCATCCTATTTATATCATAAACCAAATATTATAGCAAGGGTTAAAGGCATGCAACCTATATTTAGGGCATCTATTATTAGAATTAAAGCATGTAAGCAGTGAAGGGCAAGTCCCCACCATATATATAGGTGTTACATTTAATGTAATAGAGAGATGAATGTAAGGGTGTTAGAGAGAAGTAAAAGGAGCTTGAGGTGTGTAGTTACATAATTTATACGCGTGTTAAGTGGTGTGTGCACGGATGTAGTCAGTGAGTACATGTAATAGACTAAATTATGTTTGTGATGGATAACTGTGTTTGGATTGCTAGAGTTATTTTTTATGGAAATAATGTAATGGGAATCCATATACTGATTTTAATTATTTATGTTGATTAGTTTGTTTTCCACATATGTTATCTTTGTTATGCTTTGTTGTTATCTTCATTCATGTTATAATGGCTAAGTATACAAACCACATCTTGACAAGTGAACAAAGGAGGAACTTGGTAGGTTGTGCGTGCTTTGGGTGAGCTCCTAGACATTTATCTAGATGAAGTGCCAGCACACCCGACCCTATGAAGTGTTGGAAACTAGACTCCAACATTTTGGTACCATTTCTAGGACCTATTTTCATTATGCTCATTAGGATGTGGCATGCATATGGCATTCCAACTATCATTGGAGAATATTGAGTGTTGGGTGGATGACAGTCAGGACAAATTTTCTCAAAGATATAGCACTGAATGATATTTTAATGCGTGCAAGTGGGTGGAAGAAAACTTATATGACTCATTGTACGATAGATTCTTCAATTTCTCCCCAGTAGATTTATACAACTGGCTATCAACTTATGCGTAGAATAGGGGTGTTCATCTAGTAAAGAAGCAAGAGTGGAGCCAAGATAAATACCAAGAACTCTCTGATTTGGATAAACCATGGACATGTGTTTAAGATCGTTGGTGGGAAGGTGTGTTATAAAATTATACCTTGGAATATGCAATTTCGATGTACTCATACCTTGAAGAAGTAGAGTTCCATTTTTTGTGTAAACCAAGGGGATCATACTTATGCATGCTACCGTTAGCTACGAAGATTTCGATAAGTGAGCTGGGAATGGAGAATTCACCTATGGCAGGATAAAACTCCACCACGCACAAGGGAAGGAATTAGGTTTGGGAAGGATGGTGTTGGTTCAAGAGGAATAAAGAGATAGAGAATAAATATTGTGCGGGTATAATGATCCGCAAGAGATGGCAGTCGAAGAGGTACTAGGATTGAGAGGAATGATATAAGATGGAGATTATGAGATCCTTGCAGAAGGCAAGGGACCGCATGATCACGTCCTTATTTTATTAGGGAATCATAGCATAATGAACCCTTTGTCATCTGATGAGATCGAGTTAGAGGAAAGAATGAGAACAATTGGTGTGCATCTGACCCATCCTGGACACCTATCCCTTGCACTTGGTGCTTGGAATTCAGAATTTGTTATAGATGATCATAACAATGATGAAGAGTAGAAAGATAATCAAATATCTCCACATTGGGTTGGAGATACAGGTAGGCACATGTTACTATCAGTATAGAAGGCACAGCAAATTAAGGCAGCACAATAGACTTCTATATCTAGGCAAACTTTATTTGGAAGAAATCAAGTAGGCACAATGACATAATAGAGTAGTGGCACACTAACCATTGTAGGTAATCCTATAGGTGGAGTACTGGGACAAAAATTTGGTTTGGAGTTCTTTATTATTATAGGGACCCAATGTAGTACTTCTATAGGTCCCCAAATCATAGTAGGAAGCTCAGGAGGTTTAGGTCCTCCATCGCATGAAGGAAATCCTAGTGGAGGATTAGGATCTAGATCTGGCCCCATTCTAGGTCAAGGACCACAGTAACCAACAAAACCACCTCAATAAATATAGCAGAAACCCCCTCAAATATTTTTCGAGAGGTCCCTTCATTTTTTAGAATATAGAGGTGTGGAATATTTATCCGAGCATGTGCACAAGTGTGAACTTTTATGGATGTCCAAGAGAATAACATCTCCAGATCAGAAGGCCAATCAGTTTGCTACTACACTTTAGGGTTGTGTGCATGGTTGGTATAAGAATTATGATCCACACCAGATAGTAGTGGACTATGATGTGTTGTGTATCACCTTATTGGTTGATTTTCACATACTTGAATTTGAGCAGCATAGCATGAGCACATTGAAATACATAAATAGGGATTTTCTGAGTGTTAGGGAGAATGATGTGCATTTCAATACGTTGATTTATAACATTTTCTATGTTATTTATCAGATTCAACATACATAATGGTTTTTAGGATGTTTTCTAACACCTTTTTAAAGAGCATTCTCACGCAAGATGTTTATTTACCCACGCGAGGATTTGGAATCAACACTACATGTAGAATTTGTTGGGATCGTAGACACTAGAGTGAGTCCATTTCTTGATGCTCAGATTGTAGTAATATCCACTTAGTTGAAAAAATTATTTACCAATTCATCTCATGATACACACAGTGAACTCTAGTTCACTAATTTTGAAGTAGATGGGCATTCAAATGATAGTTTTATGTGCAAGAACGTGTGCACACTAGTGACAGCTTGCAAAATTTGTCACAAGAACTATAAAGTTCGTACTTTTCCTCTTTTGCACTAAGCTATGTAGAAAAGTGTTTCTTTATATTGAAAAATATTTTATGTGCATACTCATGACACATCCAATTGTTGTTTGGTCTATCATATTCATGAGGCTTATGAAACAAGGTTACGTTAGACTAGTGTAGAGAGTAGCTCATAGGCACAAGAGGGATAGAATAATGAGGGATGCAATAATGGTAACAGACGTTTTAGAGGCGGATACCAAGGCAGAGGCCATGGTGGCCGAAGAAGGTTTGCATGAGGAACATGTTATATTTTTGGGTCTCCTGATCACTATTAGCATGAAATCCTGGAGAATCAAGCCTGGACAAAATTCGTGAAAAATCATCGCTAAAAAATGAATGATTAAATTTGTGATTAAATTCGACTAAAATATGTATTTATTTTTTAAATTAAATATTTGAAAACAAAAAATTAACTCATATTTATTAAAGAAAAATCATACAAGAAAACATGTCTAAAAAATAATATCATAAACTTAAAATAATAAAATAAAATTTATACAATAAAAAATATATCATTTTCTATAATCTAACATAGTAAATCATAAAATTATATTTTAAAAACACTATATATGTAAAATAATAATTATTAGTATAATAAAATCAAATTAATTTACTATTTTAATTATAACATATTAATATAGTACAATATATTATAATATAAAGTTTAAAGAAATCAAAAATGTTTTATCAAAGTTATAAGTATAAATAATCCGTAATGTTAAACTTATAGTCTTAATATAGAAATAATCTTAAGTGTGTCATTTGATATTGTCATATTAATAAGGTATATTTCTTTGTAAAATGATGGGATTTAAAAAAAAATGGTCAAAAGTATATAGAGTAAACTAACAAAAAACAGTATGGATGCCAAAAAACAGTAAACACATTTTTTTTACTGGTACCAAGGCTCTAGATGTTGATGGAACATTAGGGTTGTAAGGCTGGAATGGTATATCAACATGAGGCCTTACTTGGTTCTGATTTGCAGCTTGAATGGGTGGCCTATTAGGCTGATATAGAGGCCTATTTGGTTGAGTTTGAGGCTGATATGATCTATAATTTTGAGCTTGCTACCTCTTAAGTGTCACTAACTCATTACCCAAATTTTACAGTTGTTTCATAACTTCTTGGAGCTCATTAGAGGTATTAGAAGATAAAGTAGAAGCTTCAATTGAATTCTAATTTTTTGGAGCAGGAATAGGAGCTAATGTGGGTGTTTGACCAGTGCTTGGAGCTCCTAATTTTGGATATAGATGCGTAGGTGTTCTAGGTGAAAGTTTAATGGCCTAAATGAGACAATTCTTGGCTCTAATAGCAATGTTATAGGATGCGGGTAAAGTTATAACCCCATGGATTGAATCGTCATGGAAATATCAGAATTTAAAACTTTAAGGAAGTATAGGAAAACACCTTCAGCTATTGGTCTCATGGCCAACAGAATCCTACCCCACGTTTGCTGGAATCTGAAGTTGAATTCGGTCAAATGCTCATTAACAGCCCTCTTGATTGTTGTCAACTACTCCAATAAAGGTAGGTTAGCCCCCTTTTCTCCAAATTGATTGTGGAGAGTTGTGCATAAATGGTCCCAATTCTGGATGGATCTCGAGGTTAGACTTCTAAACCACTGCAAAGCTTTACCCTTAAAGGAGGATGCCAACAGCTTGATAGCAATGTCCATTTCAGCAATCTCATGAATTGCACAGACATTTGTAATTTCTTGGATATGATCAATTGGAGTTGTCTGGTTCTCTCCAGTAAAATATGGAATTTTCTTCAACACTACAACTAGAACTAGGTTTTGTGCATTGAGAGCTAGCAGGCTGCTGCCAGTGAAGTTTACGTAGGGGTTGGGCTGTGCCATCCTAGTTGGTTGAAGAACTCTAGTCGATTGAATAAAAGGCCTACCAGGTGGAGGTGTTGACAAGGTTCTGTTTGGTAGAGATGGATACCTTTCAGCTCTTCTTCCTCTCCTTTCTCTTTCTGGGAATAAATTCATATAGATAAACAATCCTTTTTATCTTGTTCTTGACCTTGTTTGAATTCTTATCATGAATCTTCCAAGCTTGGACTGCTAAAACCAGTGGATTCCATCCTTTTTGGAGTCACCGGATGTGCAATTTTAGGGCTTCTTACAAGTTCGGAACTTACAACAAGTGCACATCAATCTTTCTACAATAAAAATGAAGACTTATTTTCCCACCGGGCATGCCAAAATTGTTAGAGCAAAATCACAGCACCTCTGAATGTTTGCAAATCGATGGGTTGAGACTCTCAGTGTGATTGCATAACATGGAGCTTCTCCCAAAGTGTGGGACTTTGTGAATCAGGAGAGCTCTCCAGATGAAGGTCAGTTCTTATTCCTCTGTTCAGGTGCACACATTCATATTGCAAAGTATCTACTCTAAAACCTACTCTAACTTGCCAAGGAGACATGGTTAAGGATATGCAAGAAATAAAACCTAAACTATCATAGGTGATACCCCAAAGGAATGTTGAACACCTTATTTGCAATTAAACACAAACCATTAAAACTATAACACAACCACTAGGCACGGATAACCAAACTGTAATGAGAGACCAAGTGGATGAAATGAACACAAGAAAGGGTTGAAATCAACCAAAGACTTATCTTATTGCTCCAAGAATTTATACAGTGCATTACATTAGCTAAGAGGCAAAATTTGCATTACAACTTGAATGGTACGTTCGAACTCAACAAAATCACTTGCAGACAAGGGAAGAAGGGAGGGTGCAAAACAAAATTTTCCAACCTCTAGAAAAATGCCCCTCCTTACAATATATAAGAAGGATTAGAGAAGGAGATAGAAGAAATCTGAATTCTTGTTCAACCACCCCAAAAGAGCAATGAATTCACCTGCAACAATGATGAGCTCTACTGCAAAACTCACGCCTCCATTACTGTTCCTTGTTGGGAAAGAAAGGAAACCCATACTTCATTATAGTGGTAGGTGAGAAGCCTAAAAACCCTGGAAATGGAAGACTGTATTTTTCATTATGGGGGTAGGTGAGTAGCAGACGTTGGGAGCTTTCCAAAAAGTCCTCTTTTGCTCAAATCTGAGTTCCCAGCTGAAAGATATGGTTGTCTGAAGGTCGAGGTCAGGCATTTAACATGGGCTCACAATATTCAAAAGAGTCCATCCATGTAAGATCCATGTGGCAGCCCCGCGCGTCTGAAGATTTTACCCCCCTCCTTCCACTCTTGGAGTTGCACCGATTGGACACTTGGCATCATCCGCGAGCCTGCTCTGCATTCTTTGTTTTTTGGCTAAGTCCCTCCTATTTGGCGGAACACTATGTATGACCCTAGACATGTGGAGGATTTGCACTCATTTAGAGACTGCCTTTGGATTTTACCTTTGAAGTTGCGTTGATCTGACACGTGGATCATTCCGCTGCTCTATTGCTTTCCTTCAAGTCGACTTTCTCTGGGCTTGATTTTCTTCAATATTTCCATGGCCATTCATCTTCTGACCTTGCTTCTCCATTGTCAGGATTACCTGCCTCTTGAATTTTTGGGATCAAATGTGAGCTCTTACGACTAAAACAGCCTCTCCATTCTCTTGTGCAAGGTTTTGTTCGATCAATTTTACCCGAGGGGAAAAATTAGATAACCTTAAGGTGTAGTCATGGGTTCCTAGAAGCAGACTCTGGCACCTAGGAGCCCCTGACCCAGTCCAGGCACCCCAGTCTAGGAATATTAAATAGTTGTAAAATTTATCAGGCACGAGTGTGTTAGTTTCCTCCTCCTATTCATCATTTCTCTAGTCCAGAACACTTCAGGATTAATTGCGAAATCAGCTAAGTCTTTTATTCCCTCTCTTGAACTTAGGGTTTTTTATTTCTATTTGTTTATCGCTTATGGCATATATGTGCTTTATTACTTATTATTTATCATATGTTACTCTATAATTAGGGTTTTGTAAATTCCATATTTGTTAAATCATTTGGTGAATCCATTTCTTGAACCCAACCTTGCTCCTGGATATTTTGTCATATTTTTATCATGGCTCAATCTTATGGACCATTTACTGAAGCCCTCCTTCAAGATCTCAATGATCATCTTTTTGAACATCCCCAAGATCTAGATCTTCTTTTACTCCTTGCTCGTGAGGAGGCCACCAAATCTTGTTGATCTTAATGTTCGTACATCCATCCTCACTTCTATGCTTATTGTTACTCAACCCCCTACTCCCACTCTTTCACCTACTTCTATTATTCCCATATATGTTCTTACTCCCACCAACCACTTCACTCTACCACATGTTTCTCACACACAGCAAGTCTCTTCCATTGGCACTCAAGACCTAGCCTCTCTCTATCAAGATATCCAAGTTCAAATCCGCCAGCTACAGCAAGCTACTTCTTGTGCATATCCATCTCTTGATTCCACATTAATACTTCATACTTCTTTTGCACCCTCCATTACCACTTATGACCTTCCTCCAAACTTTATCACTCCCAAGCTTCCCACCTTCAATGGCCATGTTGATCTTCAAGAGCATTTCATGTGGCATGTCTAGATTATGTAGATGATTATATTTTATTAGTAAATCTCTTTCCTAGAATCCTCCAATATTATTCAATGTGTTGGTTCTATGATCTAATTGCTCATTCAATAAAATCATTTACGCATTTATCTGATACTTTTCTCGCGCATTTTTCAATCAATATTGGTTCTAAGATATCATATGTTCAACTCGCACAAATTAAACAAGGATCTAATGAGAATCTAATGAACTATGTTTTATGATACAAAAATAATGCAGCTAAGATGTCTAATGTACTTACAGACTCATAACTTTGAGATCCATTTTTCCAAAGTCTTTTGTCTCCATTGCAAGAGAGTGTCATCTTTGAGACCTCTCCATCATTTGATCAACTATGTCATACTATTAAACTATGCAAAATCAAACTATTATCTGTGAGCAAACTTAAATATCATGAGCATGTTTCATTTTCTACTCAGTTTCAAATCAAATCAACTTTCAAGCCATCTACTAAACCTAATGAAGAAAAATATACTGTCAACGTTGTCTCTACTCTTGAAAATCTTCAATGGCAACCTCCAAAGCATACATTCATAAAATTTCCTTGTGCTTCGCATATTTTATCGTCGCAACTTGTTGAGAGAAATATGATTATGCTTCCTCATCTACTTAATCTGGATACATCTCACCCTAAAGGCCACAATAATAATGAAAATTTCATATCCGACTATCATCAATGTATTGGGCATTCTATATATCAATGTTTCAATCTCTGACATCTTATTCAAGATCTCATCAACAAAAATGAAATCGATCTCCCTCATCCTTTGACATCTATGTCAGTCAATGAAAACAAAAATCTAAAAATCTTCAATGATCCTATCCCTAAGCATGAAAAGCAAGATAACTCTTCGTCCAATCAAACATATCACGCAGTGCCTCCTCCTTCATCGGGGGATCTTGATTTCTTAGTTTCTCACGCTAATGCATCTCCACCACTCATTGCATTCTCTGATCGTGATTATAAATCCACTCTTTGATTACATTACATGTTCCTTCTTCTATCATATCTCATGTTATCAACAATACAATGATCAATCCATCAATTCATATGAGTGTGTGCTCTATTGCACTTTTTGTTCCTATCAACTATCCGCTCTCACATATTTCATATCCAGTTTCTAAATCTTACACTTATGTCAAGATTCCAGTTACATTTGGTCCTCTTACCATGCTTGTTTCATTTCTTGTGGAACCTTCAATCAAAAGGTGTGACATGCTCTTAAGTCTTTCTTGGCTCCGTGTTGCTCAAGTTATCATTTTCATGAATCACATGTGTCTAAAATTCATCTACAACAAGCAAGTCATCACCATTAAGGGTGTTCGGTCATCCACATTGTGGCTACAACCTCCTCTTGAGGTTTCCATTACACACGCTAGAGAATCTAGGTCCCCTAGACCTCTCAAATCTAAGGCACAATCTACTCTAGTTCTCCCATTCACACTTGACCTACTCAGTCTCATCATTCCAATAGTTCATCTCATCAGTAAAGGTCCACCACTCAGATGGGTCCTTCACATAGGTATACATCACCTCCTCGGTATCCTTCACATAGGTGCACATCACCTCCACGGTCTCCTTCACATAGGTGCAGATCACCTCCACGGTCCCCCTCACATAGGTGTTCATCATCTCCTAGGTCTCATGCATATAGACCTCATTCACCAATACATCATATGTCTCATACATCACTGATCTCAGAGCATGATCACACGCCTTTATCTCCATAAGCATCAGGTGGAGGGCCTTTTCCCTTTAATTTTTTTAGATAGCTTATGCATCATCATACACTTTGGGGACATCATGCTTACTTCCCCCCCTTAGCATTAGCAAGTGTCTTGCATTTATACTTTTCTTCTTTGTACTTCGCATCTAGTATTTCACACTCATCTTACACATCTTGATACAATTGTATCGTCATTACCCGATGATGCACTCCTGTGCTACGATTTACACTTGACTATTGAGGGAATACTCCATTCATGAACCTCACACACTAAACATTTCTACACTCGACGCATTCACGACACATCTTTCTAACATCACATTCTCACACAACACACTTCCCTATGATGCACTCTAGTTCCAAGGTTCATACTCGATTGCTGAGGGTTTAAATCTGAAATGAACCTCACCACATTCACACTTGTCATGCTCTTCTAGCACATATTTTCAAACCATTTCCAGATGACGCACTCTTGTTCTATGGTTCATTCTTGACTGTCGAGGGGTATTTTATAAGTGAACCTCATCTGATATATATTAATCCACATACACTTGGGGGCATGTTTCTCCTATCACATTCACATTGCATATCATTCCATCTCACTCATTCACAACATTCTGCATATCTTGGTTGCACATACTCTTGTTTTTTATACTTGCATGTTAAACTTTGTTTATCATGTTAGACGAATACATCATATGTCATTATCTTTTCTATAGACACATGTGTGTTCACTTGTTCTCTAGTGGTGAATGCAAAATTTACACGGATCATTACACGTGTTATGAATGCTTGGCATTGTACCTCTTACCAGTCCCATTGAGGCTCCTGAGGGCATCTACTTTCGTACACACTACCGGTGTTATTTTTTTTTTTATACTACTTCCTATTCTTACTAGCGCACTACTCTATCGATACATAGGTGTCTTGAAATATTTTTTATCTTTCAAACATGCAAAAGGTGTTTCATGTGCAACATTTACCTTACAGGAACCATTTTCCACCATGGTTTTCTAATACTTTATTTGATATTGTATGTCATTTTTTGTGGGTTATGCCCTATGTTTTTCTTGTTCATTGTATAAATGTTTTTGGTTATTTCGTCCATGATTGTCATGTGACATTGTGAGTGGTGTCCCATGTTTGAAACCTTCTTTTCATGGTCTACATTATCTTCTTGCTTACTATGTTACACATTGTCTTTTATATGCATACTTGTCTTTTTTGCACTAACACATATTTTTAGCCACTTTGTTTACATGTGCCTTGGTTTCTACCAAGCATTCCCTTCCCCTTGCAAGGTATTAATTTCATATCAATGTTTGGTCCTCTCCTTTGGGTCACATCATCCTAGAGACGTCGCGTGCACCTCAAATGAGTGGAAGCATACATTGGGTGAATCAATCACCCCATTCAGCAGTACACAAACACAGTTCAGGCCTGCATAATACAAGAGCAAAGTAGTCTTTGGTTATAGAAACAGCCCAAAATATGACTTAGGTCCTCAGTACAACACATATGTCAGCACTTAGATACAGACATGAGCGCCTATGTGCTCCTAACCTTTCCTGGGTGCCTATGACCAGGGGGTAGTTATAGTTATTTTCTCAAATAAACGTAGTTTTCAGTAGTTCATAGATCAGTTTACATAGTACAGGAACAGTCCTCCGACAATCAGAATGCATTCTATCTTCTTTTTCTACTTAGATCGAACTAGATCGAACAAAGTAGGATAACACCATCTGCAGTGGTGTATAAATTTTAGGAAGCAGTCAGGGATGGAGAATAACACTAGACCTGTCTCCCCAAAACTTCTTTTGTCGTAGAGTGAGATCACCCAAAAAACTCGCTCTTTTACAGCATTTTCATGACACTTTCTATCCTTTTCACTCATCACGAATCAGGTGCACATGTTCCTTTTACTACTTTTTTGCATTTTCACACACTTTTTACATATTTAGATTGAATTTTTCATAAACACATATTTGACTACTCTTTTTCTCTTCTTTTTACAGTTCCTTCCTTATAAGAAGTAGGAGTCACATCAGTAAACACATGCGACAACAACAACAGGAAAAAAATGACACAACACATATGCCTCACCCCTAGGGTCACTTCCTCTTCCTTAGTTTCCACGCTTCATTTTATCACTCCTAAATTTTTCCTATCTCCTTGGTACACTCTCGCCATCATTCTACATGGTTATCAAGTACGTATATCTTATCTACTTTATGTTATCGAGTATTCACTCAACATAAAGTTGGGGCAAATGTAAACACTAAATCATGCACTTGGGTACATTTCTAGGTCCTAATCACATACTATTATTCATATGATTCCTAAGTGAGAAAACTAGTAATTGACATCTATCTTTGGCCTCTTTGCTTTCTTTATTTCTTTCTATGTGGTCTTGCACACCTCACTGTCCAGTTTGACCTTCACTTTTTTATCTTTCTTGGCTCTGGACACCAATGCCCAATCAAGATGCCAGCACCCAGGCACCCTCGTCCCCTCTGAGCGCCCCCAACCTCTTTATATCTTACTCGCCCCTTTTTGGGCCTCCTTTATCTTTTGGGTATCTTGTTTTCTTATGGTTCATCCTTTTAGTTTCCAATTATGAAATTCAAACAAGAGAATCATATAAATACAAAGCTATGTGATCGTAATAAGGGACCAAGCACTAAGCATCTACTATCACCACCTAAGGTTATATCCAAAGGCATTCTAAAGAGCATCATAACATCCATCTATCTTCATTCAAGGGACAATGGACTACCTATTCTAGATACACGCATAGGAGGGGAAGTTCTTTTTTCCATACACACATCTACTTACAGTGCTACATCTATATATTGTTCACTATTCAAGTGCATCTTGCACAAGACCTTCCTAGGGCACGATTCTACACACATGCACATAGAACTACATGGATTCTGAGATGTAGTGCACCCCTTGGTCATAAGTTCACTCTTTCAGGTGACCATCAGGTCATTCTGAATCCCCATTTGCATCTTTTTTTAGGATTTGATGTTTTTTGGGGTTTTAGAGGATATCATTTATTTTGTAGGCTACATGAGAACTCTACAATCTTCCAGCGACATACAGATGACAAACAAAGAAGGTTAGTGACATTGGTGTGACATAAGAAAATTCATATTCCGACTGCCTAAGTGCCCCAGTCTAAGCGCCCCAGTCTAGGAATATTCGAAAGTTACATACTTTATCAGGCACAGTTGTGACATTTTCCTCCTCCTTTTCATTAGTTCTCCAATCCAAAACACTTCTAGATTTATTGTAAAATCAGTTGAGTCTTCTATTCCCTCTCTTGCACTTAGGGTTTTAAATATCTATTTGCTTATCACTTGTGTCATATCTGCACTTTATTGTTTATTATTTTTCATATGTTACTCTGCAATTAGGGTTTTATAAATTCTATTTTTGTTAAATCATTAGCTTTAAAACTCTTGAGTTTGTGCACAACTTGACTCACCAATCTGTAACATGTGTGTGGTTATTGGTGTAACCACACCTTTAAAAATTTTGGGATTCCATACTCTTCTTCCACTGATTGGAGACACACGTCCCAAATCTATATAAGCACATAGTGAGGCTTTAAACTCTAAGCATCTCGTAGTCCTAAGCGACTGACCATTAACACTTGTCAATTATCAGTGAACTCATTATTGACATAGATTTTAATCTTTGGCATTGGATCCTATATCTTCTTAGCATTGATATGATACACATGCAATAAACTAGTGGATCTTTCAATTTTTATAGAGCTAATTAATGAATTTAAATTTGACGTCCTCCTTAGTGTAAATTTTTAGATTTAAACGTCATTTGAATGTATTTTTCCCCAATTAATGTAAAAAACTCCAAATCTTTTCCATTTTATTTCCTGGTTTAACCTGCCCTTAACAAACACCAAAAATATACCATGAAATCTTTTGTTTGAGATAATAAGAAAAAAATTAACTTGAAATAAGTGCAAAAATTTAACTTTTGAAAATATTACAAGTTATTGAAAATAAGTTAAACTTTTCTATTTTAATGAGCTAACTTAGAATGTTAAATCAAAGATCCTATTTGGTCATTTTAGAGGCTTGAACTTGTTTTTTTACTATTTAAAATAGAGGGGGGCTTCATTATCTTGTTGAAGTGAATGGGGGTATGTTGGTCACAACAAGGCTCCCTTTAGATGACTTATTGTCCATTTATGAACTAATGCATGTTAGGTTTTTTATTGGCCTAGTACACATGGTTGTCATGTGGTTATCTTTCTACCTTGTTATTGGGAAACCATTGTATGTGAAACAATGAGTGAAATATTATTATCGATTGGCATTTGGTATCAGAGCCTTTGTGTTTTTGCTTACCCTACAAATTTTTAAACGTAATCCATAACTAACCCAAGCTTTAGAAATCTAAAAGTGGCTACCATGAAGGTTGTGCCTAATAATGCTACATCTTTCACATATAAGGAAAAATTATGACTTTATTTATGATTAACAAATTATCTTTTAATTTTCTTCAAATCCAAACAAATAATCATACATGAATGTTAATCATTTCTATCATGCACCATCATTACTAAGTTTATTTTTGTCTCTATTTCATTATTTTCTTACGTTCAAACACATCTAAATCATAACTGAATTGTTTCAATTCTGGATCAAATTAATTGAGATCTGCATTGATCTAACAAAATTGTGAACAAATAGACCATAAAACTACTAAAATTCAATGAAAGAAAAATATTAAAAATAGAAGCAATATTTGAAAACTAAAAGCTATTATATCAAGTAACTCATCTTTTTATTTTTGAATTAAAAACAAAATCTACTCTATCTTCTCACCATCTAGGAAACCTTTCAATTGGCAAAAATGAACATGTACAAGTCATTGAAAACTAGGAGATTGTTCACAGATATGTATGTGAAAGAGTGTAAATTTATCCAAAGGTACTTGTTATGTTCTTACTTCAAGCAAGTTTTCTATGGTTTGAAATAGAGTCACAAAAAAAACATTATAAATTTTTGTTATCTATGTGTTATCTCATCCTACTCCATGCCTACTCAACCTAAATAAACACCTCCACACACACACACACACACACACACACACACACACACACACACACACACACACGCCCTATTAACAATAACTTCAATCAATGGTGAACGTGCAATGAATGGGCTTGTCAATGGCTAGATTGGTCATCAAAAATTGATATATGCACTACAAGGGAAGGATCCGTTGTAAAAATGCTATTAAATTGAAATCAAAACTTACAGAAATTGAAATATAGAACTTATGAATGTTTTGAAACCCACTGTTTTTTTTAATTTGAAAAGTTAAAAAGAACTTTATTAATATTGGATATCAATAATATAGTACATAACAAAAAATATTATATTTCCAAGAAGGTATGGATGCCAACGCAAGCCCAAATATCCAAGGAAAAATGTCACTACCTTGACCAAACCACAATATGCTCAGTCACATTTAAAAAGGTGGGTTATGCCCACTAATTAATAATGTATTGTTTCCATATATTAAAATAGGTCAATAACAATGTAATTCTTAATATAATGAATGGTCAATTGCACAAGGTCAAGTTATTGAGACAGAGCATCATCAAAATGAAAACCTAAGTTCAAATCCTGCTAGGATAAGAGCTCCATACAAGTTATAAGAGCTTAAAGGTTGAATTTCACCTCATATATAATATTTACTTTAAAAAATCACTATGAAGTAGAAGAAAACTCTCAATATCAAGTCTGGCCATAAAAATGAAAAATCTAAGATAAACAAAATGAGCTACTCTTTGGTTAAGTAATAAGAGAAAGGGTGGAAAGTAACACACATTAAAAAATCAATGTAGGGGAAAGTATCACTACTACTTGAGCACACCCTTGTTTAGTCTTTTTTTAAATCTTTGTGGATTTTTAGATATGTGAAGTTCACCTAGACCATTTTTAACTCTATAGAGGTGTAGTAGTTGAATATCCTTTGGGAGTTCTATTTATTTTTCTTGTATGAAACTCTAAGATGTTTAAACCTTCTCATTCTTTGTACGTATGAATAAATTGTACGTATATATTTACAAAACTTTGTAAAAAAAATCATCAAAAAAACATCAACATAAATGATGACACCTTATGATGTAAAAAGGACATGCCATGACATTAGACTATATGACAATCTAATTAATATTTAACATTTAGGGTCTCTCCAACCAATATCATGATGCTTTGCAACCATCAGTTAGTATTATTGTCTTTGTATTCAATCTTATTTTCATTGTTTTTACTATTGTATGTAGAAAAAACTTGAGCAAATAATGCATTTTAATACATCGAATTGTCTCATGTATCTATACAATAATACAAAATTCATTAAATAACTTTTACTTCATTAAAGAGTATAAAAGTGTCATGAATTGTTCTCAAAAGTTCATTTTTTCTTCTCTCAAAATCATGACATGTTCTAATACCATTTATCAATTGAAAATCCACTAATTTGTTTACTTGTCATTTTTAGTCCTACTAAATAGCTAAATATTGGAGAGATTATGACATATTGAATTTGCAGTCACACTATGTCATGTCATGCATCCTATGTATCCAAAATTTATTCTCCATATAAAAATACATTTATTATTTGATAAATTAGTGAAGGCAAATCATCAATGTGTTAAAAGGAAAAAATTAGAACCAAGCAAACTATGGAGATCCTAAGATTGATACCCAAGTTTTCTTTCCTTGCATTGAAGCCCCCTATTAACATGACCTCTCCTAAAATAATATGTGCTAAAAATATCTATTTTCAATAAAGTATATAGGTTTTCATGTTCTTAATTTTATTTTTAATATATTTTTGAACCTTCCTTACATTAAAGTCCCCTATAAACATGACATCTCCCAAAATAATATGTGCTAAAAATATCTCTTTTTAGTAAAACATATAGGTTTTCATGGTCTTAAGTTTATTTTTAATATATTTTCAAACCTTCAACACAAAGTAGCAGGTAATAAGAATAGTTGTTATTATGGATTTTTCATGTCTTATTCTTTGTTTCTACCATCCTATGTATTAACACTCTAATGTGGGTTTTATTTTCTATTCATTCATAAAAGTTACTTGTCCAATAATCGATGTTATGTCTACACAAGTGGGGTAAACTATGATTACTCAAACTATTTCAATGTAAAAAAGGATTCCCCTAAACATTTGTGTAATGAAGATTTTATCAAAAAAAATTAAGTTTATTTCCTTGTTTGTGGTTTTTCTTAAATGAATATGATGAGTCCTTTTCACTATATAAGATTAAATATTGGAGGATTAAAAATATGGAGTTAAAGCTCAATGTTTGCTTCTTTAAAACTCAAAAAATGAATACAAATATTAAGTTACTTCAACCTGGGCAATGATAGATTTGAATACTAGAACATCTATTATAATATAAAATTCAACTCGCCCAATATTGTAAATTCAAACATGAACTTTTTATAGCATCATTGCTTTGTAAAGTCAAAGGACTTACTCATGGATTCAATAATTTCTAATACAATAGCATTCCCCAAAATAATGTCATTTTGTATCCATTTCAATTTATATGTTGATTTTTCATCTTTTACTTCAAGGTGGTTTTTAATGAATCCTCTAACAAGATAAGGTCGTGTCTGCAATCTCTTCAAGCATACACACAAGAAAAAAGCTTGTCCTAATTTCCATTGTAATCGGACCCAAACCGTTCTTTGTAACCCAAGTCTAGTGAAGTCACTATGTCGCTACAAGTCTTAACATATCTACTCAAAGTAGTGTACCACTTCTTATGTGGAATAGATAGATATATTTTTATGTCCACAATGCCAAAAATGCAAAAAGCTTATCTGACAAAAAACCCTATCATTTTTCTTTCTAAATTTCTGATCTTCTATTGTTCAAATTGATAATGAATTCTCCCATTTTCTCCACCCTCTCCTTGGCGAACATATCATGAAATTAAGTTGTTGTTAAATCACTTGCATATTCAGTCTAAATGTCATTGTAAGCAGTACACTCTAAAATAAAGTGTTTATTATTCCACTGCCCCATCGGTCAAAAGACGTGAACTCTCTCTTCTCATGCATCTTTTGGCATTTTCCACATACTCGTTTCACACAAGATTTGATGTTCATTTGTCCTTAATTGAGCTATTAGAAACTTTTCTCCCCAAGGGATAGTAGCCCCTCTATAGGAATTTTTTTTATGATCACAAGCGAATTTGAATTCCTTAAGGAAATTTTTCTTCTTTCTCCCTAACACTTTATCCCACATAGACTTGCACAATTTATCCATAACAAATGCTTATATTTCCTTGCAATTAATTAGGCTATACTTTCAATTCAACATGTCATGTCCTCATCCACTTGGTATTTTGATTAATCTAAGACTTCTTTCTCTTGTACAAGATCTCATTAAAAACCACCTTGGGCCATCTACTAATTTTTTCTAAATATTTTACAAGACCCACTACAAAAATGGTTTCAGTTGGAACTACACATGTTCCAACTAAGAGAATTTCATATGGGATCGATACTTTTAGTTTGGACTTGCTTGTGATCATGTGTTTTTGAATTCTCTTTATTTTCTTCCATTTCGAGTTTGAAGTGTTGTTAGTCCATCGTTCACACCCATAAATCAGCACCAAAATTACTAATTGTTCGATAAGAGTTTGAGTAGTATTCCAATCCTAGAATTGTACTTCTTTGAATCTATTTTATAAGGCATACAATGCTTACCCACTTTTTTGCAAAACTACTCAAGGGGTATATATAAGTACTCTTATAACCCTTGAATATACCTAAAAACAAAATAAGGTCATCTACGTATAAAATAAGCCTTATAAGACACTCTCCCAAATGAACTTTGTCCCTACCCTATAAATTCAACCACTCTTCAAGTTTGTCGATATATAAGCCAAAAAGAGTAGGGGATAATGAGCATCCTTGTTTAACTCCAATGTCACGTCTAAAACTTTTTGGAATGCCTACTTTAGTTATAATATTGACTGACACCTCTTCGTTGAGCCTATGGATAACTACTCTAAATTGTTATAGAATACCAAGCTCCTTCATTTTGCACCATAACTTATCCTTAGGGACCATGTCAAAAGCCTTCTTGAAGTCAACAAAACAACAACATACTTCCTCTTTTTCACCCCACAATTGTTCGAAGATTGTCTCAAATGTAATTCCATGATCTATTGTTGAGTGTTTGGATCTGAAACTTGTTTGCCCTTTCATTCTCTTACCTTTTTCTTCCAACCAATTCCTTATTTTGTGCTCAATCATGTACCAAACAACTTTACAAACCAGGGATTGACCGTGATATCCTTGTAGTTGGAAGGATTATTAATACCTCCACTCTTAAAAAGAGGTATTGCAAGACTGGTAGTCCAATCACTTGGAAATCCATGTTGATTATTTTCACAATGTGAGGAGCGAGGATTTCCGACCCCCTTTTTAGAACCCACTCCACCTGAAGCTCAACCAAGTCCTTAGCCTTTCCCAAACCCAAATTTTTAATACCTTCCTTAACCTCTTGCAAAGTGAACAACTTTGTTGTCATGTTGATCAAGGGTGGGGCCTCTACCTTTGTTTCCTACTCATGTAATTGTTTTGCATGTTCAAATCAATAAGTGGTTACGATATTATTCTCTATATGTTTTTTTTTGGTCAAAGTTCCCTCCAATATAATTTTGGGTTATTCTTCCCTAGGTAATTAAGTTCTTCTCTCCTTGTCCCATTTTTGTTTTTATGATTTGCTTGTACAACTTTTTGTTCACCTCTGACTCTTTAAGAGCTCTCCTTGTAACTTTGCAATCCTCGTCAAATCACCCATTTGTCATAAAACAATTTGTTTTCTTCCTCTTATTTTTTGCTTTTTTACACCTCTTAAGCGCCCCTTGAATAATGTTTGTTAACTCGTGACTTTTAAGACTTTGTAATCTTGTTTTTTCCTTCTATATTAATTGTTTTAGTGTTTCCTTGAAGATACCACAATACCTTCTTTTATATATTTTTTTGAATAAAATATATGTAAATACTTTCTTTTATATATTTTCATCTTAAAGTGAATTGATATGTAATAATTAGTTTCTTGATAGAAATTGATGGAAATGTGTTTATGTAAGTAACAATTAATTTTCATGAAAGATTCTCACTGTATTTCAACCCTGTTCATGACATAATGACTTTTCAAAAAATTGTATTTACATTCTACACATGGCAACATATGGTCCAATTCTTTGATGACATCACACTCCACATTTTACAAGTTAAAACAAAGCCAAAGATGAGTGTCAATGTGACCATTGCACCTCTTGCTAAGTAATATATTTGGTGCAACAAATCTATTTGTTATTAGGGGGAAATCCTTTCCTTTCTTTTGCATGGAAAAAACCTTTAAAAAGCACGAGGGTCTTTATAGTCGGCGAAGGGGCGTTCCCACCTTTCTTCCCTTCTTGTTGGTCGTATTGACTTCCAAAAATAAATACCAACCATATTCGCAAAACAAATATACTAAATTTCTGCTCAGAGAATACATTTTAATGGCGACTCAGAGCTTGCGAAGTGGAGGCCGTGCTGGTATTGGTATTAACATAGGCAATACGTTATTTTGTAATTCTTTTTCCAGTAAACCCATTCGCATGCCCATTTCACAGATCTCCTTCAAAAATAAAGAGAATTACAGAATGAAACCCCTTTCTGTATTAAGCACAATCGCAAGCGGAAGCAGATTGCAGAACGAGATGGCGATCAAGAATGAAGACGGTGTAATGAGCTCTTCAGATTCCACACGATGCACGTATCAGAACAAGCTGGAAGAATGGGTGCATGATTCACTCATAGAGGTGCTACTCCTTGGTTCAATTTCATGTTTATGTTCATTAGGTTGGGTGACATTTTGTTTTTGGGGTTTGATTAATGAAATGGAAGATTGAAATTATTTTCTGAATCAATACAGAGAAAATAATTTCACGTTTATTTTCAATAAATTGGGTGACATTTTGCTTTTAGGGTTTGATTCAAGATTGAAGTTATTTTCCGAATCTGTCCAGAGAAAATAGTTGAGTTTCATGGATAGAAAATAATTTTTGGTTTATTTTCATTGAATTGGGTGACATTTTGCTTTTGGGATTTGATTCAATTTGGAATTATTTTCTGACTCTTTTCAATTCAGAAAATAGGAAGTTCAACATATAGAAATTTATATGGAATATATTTTTTCATTAAATTGGATGACATTTTGCTTTTGGGGTTTGATTCAATTTGAAATTATTTTCTGAACCTTTCCAGTACATAAAATAGGTAAATTTAGTAGATTTAAAATTATTTGAGGTTTATTTTCATTAAATTGGGACGCATTTTGCTTGTGGGGTTTGATTCAATTCTATTCATGACAGATTGGAATTATTTTCTGAATCTTCTGTTCAGAAAATAGTTAAGTTTAAAGTATACAAAATATACGTATTAGGGGTTATTTCTGAAGAAAAATATATAATTTATTCATTGTGATGATGAATCATGGAATATGATCAGAAATCTATAACATATTGTTTTCGATTTTCCAAAACCAAAAGGACACTTCTTAATTTAATGGATTGTGAAAACCTATATTTTATTTGAAATTTTGGGGAGCAGATTATTAAAAAAATCCATGGTGAATCAGATTTTAGAAAATATCACAGTAACCTAAGTCGTGCAGAATGGGGGACGGGGGACCGGTTAAGTGACACATGGGACCGTGGATAGGGTTTCTTGTACAATAAAAAATTCCATCTGTAATGTTCTGTACATCTGAGATGTCCCCATGTAACACTGAAAAACACCCCATTAGCCTAATGTATTTAAGGTAATTAGGTTGGCAATTTTATTCTTGGTAATCTCTTATTTGAAGAAATTTAGCAATGTTGATCCTGTGATCCACCATTAGGAAATGTGTTCCCATGTGTCTTGATGTGATCAAAATACTGCACAGTTTATCCAAAAGCATCTTTAACATATTATGGACTGAAAACACAAGAACTCTTATTTTCAGCAATGTTATTCATAACAGTTTGTTTCTTTTAATCTGATGTGCTTAGTTTCTAATGGAAACACCTTTGAGGCTTAATTTCAATTTTGAAGAATCTTTTTTGCTGAACTATACTGTTTTTTTTATGGTGAAGCAGATTGTCAAGCATATTCAGGAGGCCCCATTTTTACACTATGTTTATGACAAAAAATCTCATTCGGTCAAAATACAAAGACAGAGGGTTTTGGAGGACATGTTTGGAAGCCCTATCAGTTGGGATGGGATCAGAAATTCTTTGAGAGATGTGTGTCCCGATGCAATGATCTTTGTGCAAAGATTGGATGGGGACTCTAAATGCAGGCATTGCAATGTCTCCTGTACTGACGGCCAAGATTATGTGTATTCTTCTGGAATGGAAAGGCAGGTTTTAGATGAGCAGGGTCGCACACATTTGTGGGGTTTGCTTGTTCAAGGCAGAGGAGTTGGGGTACATGCTTGTTATATATTGAAGACAACACAAGTTGTATCACATGTTGGTTTTTGTACCCACTTCTCTCTTATAAGAGCAAAATGCTTTGGTCCATCTCCAGATACCCAACTTGAAGATTCATGGAGAATCTAGTTTGAGCAACATAGTTATTTAGCACCCACTTACCATCATTAATCTTCTCATAACATTTTACAGATAGAGAGGATTCAATTGCTGGTTCCTGGTTGTTACCAGATATAATTGACAAAGGTGTTTTAAGTCATGCTAATGGTAAATCCAATATTATTGTAAAATCAGTGCAGGGGACACAGTCTCCTATATTACTGTAAGGAAGCAGGCTTCCTCTGTTTTACCAAGAGAAGTATCATTCATTGAATTCGTTTTGTAACTTCACTTTTTTTTATCATTCACGGAATTTGTTATTGTAACTCTATAACAAAATAAAAGGAAGCAGGCTTCCTCTGATTTACCAAGAGAAGTATCATTCATTTGTTGAATTTGTTTTGTAACTTTATCTCTTTTTTTTATCATTCACGGAATTTGTGTTGTAACTCGATAACAAAATAACGTTAGACTTTCGAAAAAAAGGCGGGGCTAGCCCATCTATTCCCTATCCCACAAGTACGGTACGTGTGGACATCCTACGGCACCAGTTTCCTCTATGTCATCCTCCCTCTAGATGAAGCTCTATAGTATTTATTCCTTTGGATGCATCCCTATAGCATTCCTGCCTTTATATACAACTATCACTGATGGGAGATCAGCTTTGTATGGCTCCTCAAATTGTTGATGGACCCTATCAAAGGATTCCTCTTTCTAGCACGTCTCCCTGTTAGTACATACGGTCAAAATTGTCCCATCATCCTTGCTTGTGTTGAGCATATTCCTAATGGCTAAGCCACTATGTTTATAGTTGTTACATTTCCCTTTGTCTTGGTCACATGTTTCCATTCCATCACCTCCCATCTATTTTCCCTTATTATACGCATGACCATAGCTACCACTCTCCTCTGATGAGATTAAATTTCTCGTACATTCAACTCATGACTTGTGTGAGGTGATTGTGTAATGTGGTGCCCTTGTGTACTACTCTGTAAAAATGACAATAGGTTTATGAAAGGATATGCATTGCCTGATTAAGGGGCCTTCCGCACTCCTATATGACCATCATTATAGACGTCCAACAACACACTATCATGTCTATCACCTTATCCTCAACCAAATTTGAAGACAACACTCCTGTGTGATATTCTGAATGGTGGAGATATTGGTTATATCCACGCTATCCACGCTATAGATGGTATCCACGCTAGAGATTCAAACACCATGTTTGGCGCGCACAACTGCCAAACACCCATCTCCTAAATATATATCCCATCTCTCATACTATGTATCGTCATTATCCTTATTGACATCAAGTTTACATTCAACCAACACCCCCAAATATCTTTTAAGATACATTTGATAGGTGAAACTAAAATACGAATAGAAATTGTACATCTATTATATAGTACTTACTGATCATTTCCAATATTGTATTTTCATAGTTCATTACCCTATGATTGAACTATGACATATAATATGTTTTCCTCACATTTCATAAGTGCCAGTTATTTTTTTGTGGGGTGGGGAAAACAACTCAAAACACATTATTTTTCCTATATATACACAAGCCTTGAAAGTTTAGAGGGATAAAAAAATTGTAGGATGGGATGTAGTTGACAGTTATAGAATAATTTTACTAACAATCTTCGTATCTTGTTTAGAGTTCGATTTCAGCAAGGATGGGATGTAGTTGACAGTTATAGAATAATTTTAATTTTAAATTTGATTGGATTGTTATTTAGAAATATTTTTCTTTTTGTTTGGAGAGATCAATTTAAAAATTATAATAATTTAACTATATAATTGAGTTTAGGAATTTTTTTTCAAATCCAATACAAAAATGCCACTTACTTAATACCATTTATCATCATCAATATTATTTATCATCAATCACAAAAAAAAATTAAAATTGAAAGAGAAGATAATCAAATTATTAATCAATAAAATGTATACAAACCCAAAATAAGAACCATGATCTTGACCTTTTAAAATATTTCAAACTCATTTAACTCCCATAAAATTATAACATTGGACCTTCTATATACTTACTAAGCTGTTTTATTTGTTGTGTTGTCTCATGTTCACTTGTTCTTCTTTCAATTATTTAATTTTGATGTCTTTTGTCCAAGTGATCTACACCTATTCTCATATAGAAACTTATGATCCATGTCAAGCCTATAAGATGCACGGAGGACAATCCTAAATTAACTAAATAGACAAGCGTTTTCAATCACAGTTGCATATCATAGCATATATATATAATGAAATCTAATAAACAATTGTGAAATAACCATTATACAATTGTGGAATAAATGTATTTATATTTTTTCTTCTATTCTCTTATATTGAACCCTACGGAGGAGTGTAATAGTATTAGGATATTACAGAACTAACCTAAATCGATACTTTCATATTATTCATCTACTATATATATTGATTTATAGCCTATAACATTTATTGATTTTCAATAAAATATATAAAATTATAGTAGATGAATAATCTGAAAGTATCGATCTAGGTTAGTTCTGTAACATCCTAATACTATTACACTCCTATGGGGTTATAGGAATTGTCCACATTCTAATTAATTTGTCTTTAATATTTTTCATCGATTTTGGAATATGAAATGTTGAATTGCTAATTGAAATGGACTCGGTATATTTTTTCATTTAATTAGTGGAATCAGTGGCCCTACAACTTGGTGCAACTCTTTTTGGTGTGGCTTTTAGTAAGGCGAGCTTCTATAATTATGAGGCAACGTGTAAATGCCCACTCAACACTCCACTAAAATATGAATAAAGAGGATATATTGTGTTAACATGGAGCTTGAGAATTTAAGAATTCATTTCCTAACATTAGTTAATAAGAATGTAAAATAAAGAGCTTTGTAAATAAAGGACAAGCTTTGTAAAGAACTAAACGAGTTTCAAAAAGAAGGAAATTAAATACATTAACATCCTCCCATAATATGTATTCCATTGAAGGAAAGGAATGAGGAATCACTGAACTGGCCCTCCTTGGCAACACCTTCCTTCACTCTCAAAAGTTATCCCAACTAAAAAAATTGGCCTTAAGGGTTTTGTGAAGATGTCTACAAGCTAATTTTTTGTTCAAAAAAACTTAAAATCAACAACCTTATCCTATATTAGCTTATGAATATGGGTGCATGTGTATCTCAATGTACTTTCTTTTTTGGTTCTCCACCCTGTTGCAGGAAATATGGTTAGCACTCTAGTTATCATAATAAAGTTTTGTGGGTTAGGTCTATTGAAACCTGAATTCAAAAATTAAATTTCGTATCCACATTGAATAATTATTAATACATGTGGATATGTGGGTACCAATTAAGTTACAAACAATATTATAAGTGCATCTTAGAATTATACAATAGTGTATGGAAATGAAATACACTAACATCTCCCCTTAAGATGTACTTTGATGAAGTGAAGGAAGGACGAACATTTCAAGCGTTTGACAAGGTCAAGAGGTACAGATTCTTCACTCATTGCAATATGGTAACAGTTTTTGCTAAGAGACAAATCAAAGTTGAAATAATTAGAAAATTGATAATTACCCTTTTGGCATCCATATCAAGTACTAAAATTTGTTACTGGTCAAAAATTCAATTGTTTTTAGAAATAGTTGTTAAAATGATCGTCTTGATGAGTAAATCACAATGATACAATTTTCTTATGAGACAATTTTTTGAATTTTTTCTCCAAAATAAAAAGATTTGAGTGAGATCTTTTTGCAAAAATTGAAATGACATTTAAAATGACCTTCTCAAATAGTAAATCACATGGTGTAGGTCCCCATCAAGTAAAATTTTGAAATATATATTTTTAAATCATGTGGAAACATTGTTCTCCAACCCCTTCGGTCAAAATTTCATACAAAATCACAAAATTCTATCCAATGCAAAAGATCTCCCTTTTGTGTTTTGATAAACATGTGCTAACACAACCTGCTCATTGCCCTATAACTGTCTAAAAAATATTGTTTTCCAATTGCACCCAAACCAAGGATTTCACCAAAAAATATTCGGAATACAACTGAACAAAATTTCATACAAAATCACAAAATTCTATCCAATTCAAAAGATCTCCCTTTTGTGTTTTGATAAACATGTGCTAACACAACCTGCTCATTGCCCTATAACTGTCTAAAAATATTGTTTTTCAATTGCACCCAAACCAAGGATTTTGCCAAAAAACATTTGGCATACAACTGAACAAAATCTAGACCAAAACTAAGACAAAATTTTGTATTGTAACTTAACAAAAGATCTGAGTCGAAATTAAAATAGAAAATTCTATGTTTATTGGACAAGAGTTTTTTACTGAAACTGCTAAAATTTTGAACTATGGTTGCAACTAAAATTTCATGATTGAAAAATATTGTGTTAAACTTCTAGATAAACCCAATGGATTCAATAGGTTAAGGATTGTTTGTTCTATAGGCTCTCTAATATACTTATTATGTTCGTAAAGAGTGAACTTTACCAATGTTTAAAGCCACTTACTATAGGGAATTTCACTATTCCCTTAGTTGCACAATACCATATTTGAGGTACGTAAAGAGTAAATTTTTAGGGATAAGCGCTTATTGGTGCACCACAGAAACAAACGACCAAAAGTCTTCCTACAAAAAGAAAAAACCTAGGCACCCTTATATACAATGAGGTACGTGAAAGTATAGGAACTGAGGATGGCCCAAAAAAACGCTGCAATACAAGCATCCACATTAAAAAAAAAATCAGATAAGAGGAAGAGATTCACAAACAAATGTAAATTGTATTAAACTAAAAGGAAATATGCAATCCATATGAATAAGCAACCAACAATGGTTGCACTATAACATAATTTCCATAAGAGACTACATCTCCACCAACTTTGGAAATGACTTTAAGCTCTAATCTCACTTTCCACAAGGACACAAAGGTTCCTTATATAAGAAAAGTAAGAGGTTGAGTAAAAGGTGGGATAGAATCATTCCCAAGTTACACCTCACCCTTCTCATACATATGAGGATAACTACCACTTTAAAATGCATTTAGCAATGTTGTGCACATAATAAATCTCAACTTGGTAACAACATTACCTAAGATGGACTTCACAACAAGTGTGAATATGACACACACCGACACCCCCTGAAGATAAGGCTAGGTGATGTGGTAAAAGAGAAGAAGTTTTATGTTCATAAATATGGGTCTCGACAACTAAGTTTGATGAGGTATCGATGAACAACGATAGAGCAAAAATAAAAATGAAGTTACACGAGTAAATGTCTATTGAATATGATGAATCCTTCAAAGGAATGAATTAATATGTGCTTCATCTGAACGAAATGCGTGGTGAAAACCAAAGAAGGTTGGCTCAGAAAATATTTTGATTTTTTAAAACCACATAGCGGTTGGCTTGATTACATATTTGGCATCCAAAATGATTTTGAGAATCCCATAAGGGTTGGCACAAAAATAATCCAGCAAGAAACAACAACCAACATTTGCATCCACTAGGAACAAACATAAGGTACTTAGCATACTTGAACAACCAAGGAAGTATTATTAGTACGAAATGCCCCCCTTAATGATAACTAGGGAGTGAAGACATCTTAACTCAATATCTACAAATGGTGTCAATGTGGTAGGTGTGCATAAAAACAAAACAAAATCCTCTAATGAGAGTGCTTAAATGCCAGATGATGAACTCAACAACTAAAATGTGAAAAGTGAGTGCAAACACACACACGCACACACACATGAAGGTAGAAAAATCTAGAAACCCCCCATGGCACTTTATAAATCAATGCGACGACAAATACATCTAAAAACCCCACCTAATATGCTTTATAGTTGATCAAATATGCTATTAAGTTGAAAAAAACAAATATGAATTAAAATTGGAATAAATAGATATTGCAACTGCAAATAGTGTGAAAATATACACACTTTTTTTTAAAAGCAACATGTAAATCCAAGTTACCAGTCAAAAGTTGTGGTCTCATAAAGGTCAAAAATACATGATCTGGTCAGTTAAACAGGCCAAAAATCATTAATTCTAAAAAAAACTAGGTTTTTAATAAGTAAAATTAACATCACTATGTATATCACGAAAAAATAGGCAAAGTGAAGAAAGTTCATGTTCCTTACCTTCAAGGATCAAGAGTTATGAGCCTTGAAAGAAATGTAACTCCAAAAAGGGCTCAATGGTAAAAGTCTAGCCCTCGGGGACTAAAAATACCTAGTAGTGGCCATATGACAGGTTAAGCGCATGTTGCAAGGGCTAGATGGTGGTCATATGGGTGACTTAAGGTTGACTGTGTGCAACATGTGAAATGCACCATTGATGTCGAGCATACAAAATGCATCAAAATTGCGTTGAAACTTCAAACACACACCACAAGTGCCTCGGTTCCTTTTTTGCGAACCAATACTTTCTAGAAATATCTTGAAGAGAGGAATCTAAAACATATACTTTCAACCCATGGTTTTGTAGAAAAATGCAAAAAATCCATTGTCTTCTCTTTTGCTCCTTGCTGTGTATATCTGAACATTGACAAAATTATAGGAAAATCACTAAAAGCTTCAAAACACTGATTCAGTTTTTAAGTTTGTATTTTTTAGTAAAATTTAGAAAAAATAATAGATCATACCCAGAATTTTTTAGATTTTCTAGAACTTGAAAAAAAACTCCAAAAACAAGCCGTATAAAAGCAATATTGGCACAAATAAACATACTCATTGTGTAATCTTGAAAACTCACAACGTATATTGGCTCAAAAAATTTAAGGGATTGGCAAGAAGCATGGTAATTATAGAATTGATGAAGATGCAAATATCCACAGCTGAAAAAATCTCCAAAGGAAATTTGAGACCCACCAAAAACTCTCAAATAAAAGTGTTGATATCTCTTCAAAAAAATCATCATTTAGATATGCAACCAATAATGTAAATAACTTTGAATAAAAATCTAGATCTAAAAAAATATAAGATGGAGATTGCAGATATAACTATGATACTATAGAGGAATTGAGGAAGGCCTAGGAAAACTCTTCAATGCAAACATCTACACAAAGAATTTAGATAAGAGGTACAGATTTACCAAAACAATCAAATTGCATTACACTAAAAGGAAATATACATTGCATATGTATACATGTGCAACCAACAATGGTTGCACTAGAAAGAAATTTCCGTAAGAGACTATCTCCACCAGCTTCCGAGATGACTCTAATCTTGAAACTCACTTTCTACAAGGACACAAAGGTTCCTTATATAGGAAAAGTAAGGGGTTGAGTAAAATATGGGATAAGACCATTCCCTTTATTACACCTCATTGTTCTTACGCGTGTGAGGATAACTACCACCTAAATGTGCATTTACCAATATTGTACACATAATAAATCTCACATTGATAACAACACTGCCTAAGGTGGACTTCATAGCAAGTGTGGATATGACACACACCAACACCCCACTGAAGATAAACTTAGGCGATGTGATGTTCATAAATATGGGTCTCGACAACTAAGTCGGTACTGATGAACAATGATAGAGAAAAAAAATGAAGTTGCACAAGTAAATATATGTTGAATATGATGAAGCCTTCAAAGGAATGAATTGGTATGTGCTCCATCTAAATGAAATGCATGGTGAAAATCAAATAACGTTGGTTAAGAAAATATTCTTACTTTTTAAAACCACATAAGGGTTGACATGATTACATATTTGGCATCCCAAATGATTTTGAGAATCCCATAAGGGTGGGCACAAAAATACTATGGCACGAAAAAACAACCAGGGTCTTCGCCCCAAAGTAAGATTGAGAACATGGGATGAGGGAAAATCCTCTCTTGTGGTGAGTTAGGGAAAAATCATTATATGCATATAAGAAACCCATGATTGCCTCATCATTTTTAGCATAGTCCATAGTGACAAGTTAACTCTTGTTTTCTACATAAGGAAGAATCATCGCATTTGGCATCCTCTTCACCAAGGGATTAGGTCTTATGGACACAACAAACTCGGTTCCTGGTAAGTCTACATCCAAGAAAAATCTAGAAGATGAAGAAGCCATAGAATGAGCCAGTTGGTTTCTCTACCTAGGAATAGCTTCAACAGAGATAAAATCAAAGTCTTTTCTTATCTCACATATAATAGCCTTGTAAAGTTGTAGATGTCCCGCTCTGGTTTCGTATACTTTGAAAACCTGATTGGAAACTAGTTGTGAGTCCCCTAAGACTCTAAGATTCTGAATTTCCATACTCTTGGCGACAATAAGACCTAGGAGCAAGGCTTCATATTCAGTTCCATTGGTGAACTCAAAGTCTAATTTGAAACCGAAGGGCATGATCTTACCTTCAGGAGAAGTTGAGATCGAATTGAATCACACTAGAAGTTCATCATTAGGTTGTAGATAGGACAACAAAGTGTCGGATTACAAGCTAATTTGTGGCCTACTCAAGACTTGTGGGTAAAGCTTCCCTTCTCCCGTGAACGTCATGTTGTTAGTGTTGGAAGGGTCCATGGAAGAGCCTTGGTAAGTTGATGACTAATCGATCTCTTCAATCCTTACATTGGAAGAGGATGTTGATGCCTCAACAAAAGAGACGCATGGTAAATGTGCGCTTTGTGAATAGTTATTAGCCCAACTAGATAAAGAAGGTGGTTGTTGGGACTGTATTTGAGTGTAGTAAGCCTCGAGACCCAAAATGTGTCTATCAAACTCTTCACCCAACATACTTGGGGGGGTGCATAGCACCCACAGAATAATGGAAGAAAGAGAAGATGGAAAAAGAATTCAGAAGAATCCACAAAGAAAAATCAGCATAAGTCAGATCAGGTGATAATCCTATGGAAGGACTGGTAGCTATATCATTTTTTTAGGCTTTCAAGAGCAATTGTGGACAAAGAGAACGAAAATTGGGAGGTGATAAAATATTGTAAAGGTGAGAATGACTATGGATTGAGATTCAACAGACGAACAACTCTTAATCAATCAACTTGAAATTATGCAACTTGTTCATCGAGGGCAGTGAAGGCTCTTCCTATCTTTGCGTGTGGGATGCTACGATCAAGGATGATTACTGTAATTATCTCCCGATCTATGTCAGTTAGGCCGAAGATACATCGACTAGGTTAACAGACTCTTGGGAAATGTTTGTTTGTCTCTAAATACTCCTTAGTCCAAAGAGGGTCATGCAATGATTTGAAACAATGAAGAATAAAGAGAAAACTAAATAGTTGAATTTCTAATATGGTTAGCTTGGTCAGCCCAGAATTGTTCATCCACAGTTAATTTTTTGTTTAAGACGGTGAATTGATTGATAATTTGTGGGGGCAAGGGAGTAGAACAAAAAACTAACACACATAGTCTTAGGTCTATGTCTCCTTGGTATAGGTCGATACCTAATGGGTTGATGATGTGTTTGAAGATAATCCTACAAGGTTGATGCCAGACCAAAAATGGTCATGTATGGATGTCAACTCGTGAGTGGGAACAAGAACGAAATGGATAACTAAAGGAGAGTTAGAGGCTATGAATTGGTAGTCTAGCAAATTCCTAATAGTTAAGTTTGTTGTTTTGATTTAGAATTCTGATTTATGTTAGATCCTAACAATGAATAAATAACTAAGAATAAGTTTAAATAAACCAAAAGAAAGATGCATTCATTCCTTTGATTTACTAAATCTCTTTCTTCTATTAGTTATCGAAATAAAACTAATGTATCTACTTTAATTCTTCTTTTTGTATTTTCAAAGAATTTTTAAAAGAAATGATTTTAAACTAATTCGTTAACTACCCCTTACAAAAAAATTGGATTATTCAGAAAGCTAAACAAAGTGCGCAACTTGAAGAAATGAATAAATAAACTAAAATTAAATGATTACTTCTGATTAAAATAAACTAAACGAAGAATAACCATCGATATAGTTATTCCTCTGTTACCCGGAGTTTTAATTTACCTCATGTTAATAAGGGAAGCTCTTAATAAACGTATATATATAGCACTAACAGCTAAATGACAATCAGGCTTCCTACTATGAAATTTCTGCCTTAGGTTTGTTGGGAAGGGAAGCTTCTCCAAAGTTGTTTCCTTCCTTCCTGAAAAACCTTTCCCAGCAAGAAAAGTTTTTACTTAAAATAAAAAATATACAAATTGTGTACGATTTAAAGATTTCTTCGCTTCTATCTCCAAACTTTCCCTGAACAAATCCACAGGGATGAGATGGGAATTGATTATCCGTGATAGAAGTTGTATTAAAGAAATCTAAATAAACAAATACAAGTATAGTATGTGCACACAAGAAGTGGTGATATCTTTCTTTCCAATGACATTAAGACTAGCTTGATCAAATTAAACCAGTGCTTATATTGAAACTTAGAAGAACTAGAAATGCATCCCAACCTGGTAACTATATTATTGGTAGCTTGTCCAAGTGTGGTTGATGGCATCCTCTATGCCTCCTCAGCTTCAAACTCCCTCTAATGTCGTAAGTCCAAATGGTATTGGCGAGCAAAGCAATGGCTAGTATAAAAGAAGCAAGAAAGCAAGCAAGGTGGTCAAGTGTCTAAACAGTGGATGGAATGTGAGCAACGGAAGTAACACAAGGATAGAGAACTAGTTATCTTGCTCAATCAGCTATCAGAATTTCAGCAGCATAACACCTCTCAAATTTTAAAATCACCCAACCTCATGGAACAATCAGAAGCGGAATATTTATAAGTTACAATTGTGACAGTAATCTAAATCTCCCAAATCTGATTTTTAGTTTTCTGCTGTTATAAAACCAAAAAATAGGATCAGTAGCTCTTGATATACATGCATCATCTATTAACAACCATCATGCTCCCAGCCACACCAAAATGGGAGCTTTAGAACATGTTAGACATCCATCTCAGCATAATGGAACGTGGATTTGCCATCTTATGGCTGCACACCCCGAGGCAGAACAGATAAGCTCAAATCGAACTTTTGAAAAGGCCATGGAAACTGTACAATCAAATGCACTTGGCAGATGAAGTGCCAGTCCCTTGAGCCCTTGCAAGCTATCCTTCCACCCTGCTTCAAATGAGAGCCCAGATCTGCAGGCGCTTGTACACCCAGGTCAAAGCGTAACTATGCAAGAGTGAATTTGTGTAAGGATTTGGTGGCAACATCGTTCATGCCTTGAAAGTTATGCTTTATCATCATTGGAGATCTAGAGCGTTAGAATATGGACATCCATTCACATGCGATGTGTATTTTTTCCATTTCCCTTTTGGTTTCAAAAGTTTCTCGTACTTCAATGTTTGAAATCTTGTGCATGTATTGTTTTCATAGATGAGGACCACCAAAATCGGCAGGTATATGTCATTTGGATGAACTCTTGGAAGTGATATGGTTCTAATTTCTTCATAAAGCTAATGTGAAACTAAAACATAGCATTCACCTGTGAAGGACCGAATATGTAGAACTACCCCCCTAGCTCATCATGATGCGTATACTCACCTAGGTATTAACGTATTTCTTTGGTTATCCAGCTATGAAATGACAATGAGAACTCTAACGTTTCGGAAGTTGGTGCTTTAGAGGCTCGTAGTCATGTTTCCTGAGTGACAAATAAAGACTAAATCCAGAACAGGACCTTAATGGTCAGCTCTCTAATGAGTCTATAAATTACATTTTGGAATCAATATGTATTAAGTGGGGCCTGACCTTCACTTTTGTAAGGATTTATCCGACTAGTAGTTGTGTTCCTTTTCTTTGGTTGCTTCAAGAGATAACAGTACAAACATTAAACATATGCTCGCATCCTTTGTTTGGCGTTTATTTGACAGTGCAGGTCAATACTCTGAGCCACATGGAAGAGCTAGACATAGGAGATGATCGCTCAACCATGCACGTAGCGATTTGGACAGTTGTCTTGTTCCCCTAAATGACTTATGATCCGAAAAAATTGTGCTCCTACACACACTATTCTCGTCAGACCATGTGTCGGAATGTGATCTCCATAGAATAGTTTCATCATACCACTTTGGGAAGCACTTTTTCACGTGTCAGTTATGGATGAGTTCACTTTGACTTCAGCTGTGAGGAGTCTAAAGGCGTTGCAAATCTTTCACCGGAGTCGAGCGCTTCTCGGATGGCGCACTTCTAAACATGTCGATTCACTTATTGCGGGGGCATTCTAGTGTCCGTCGACTATGTCCTTGCCATTCTTACCCAGATATAGGACCCCTGGGTTGGAAGTAGCAAATTCTTGGGTTCAAGCACTCAGTGACCCTTTTCAAAGGCCATTCCGTGGCCTATCTTCAGCTATTTGGTCATTAGTTTTGTTGCTACCAGCCACCCCTCCTGACCCTTGCCATTTGACTCCACCTCGCATCTACCTTGGTGTGTTTTGATAAATTAATGTTTGGACAGATGTTACTAATGCGACATCCGTGACCTTGTCCCCTCTGGAACCCCACTTTTTTTGAACCTGCCTAAATGGAGATTGTGCCAATGTTATAAAAATGTCTGTTCTTTTGCTCATCTAAGAGGTTGCCCTGAGATCCTCTACAAAGTCCACTGACCCATAGTGTGAAGAAACTGAATGCTCTCTTTCTTAATCTTTCCCCCTCTAAAACTCAAATGGTAAATGTATGGAAATTGTGTGAAGATCCCTTCATCTCAACTCTCTCTCTCTCCGGGCCTTTAACCATGCCCTCCCCTCCTTCCCCACTCTGAAGGCAGCCTACCGGTGCCTTCTCCGCCGTAAGAAGCAGATCCTTCATTTCCCACCGCAGATATATTCTTTCCACCTCCCTTAGGACTAATCCTTGGTTCTTTTGGCGTACTATCTTTCCCCGCTACTCCCCCTCCTTCGCACGGTGCTCGATCCTATCTCCATTTTTCCCACACCTCTACCCTTTACGATATGTTCTGGGGCAAGCAACTCTATCCAGATTGGCATTCCGCTGCACTTGGTAATCCCTTCACTCACCGTAATATCAAAGAGGCAATAAGTATTTTAAATTGTAGCAAGGCAGTAGATGTGGAAGGTTTCCAGGCCGAGTTCTTCAAGCAGGATTTTGAGGTCTTTGGTAACTATTTGACATATCTTTTCAATCAAATGGTTACCATGGGCTTCCCTCCTAATTGGTCTCATCATATCATCCACCCAATTCACAAAGTTGGGTCCATTTCTGATCCGAATAACTATAGGACTATCATCGTGGGCCATTCTTTCTCCAAACTCTATGCTACATTTCTCCACAAGTTGTTGTCTGAGATTTTGAAGTAGAAGTAGCTCAGAGCCAGAGGTCAGGCTAGTTTTCCCCCTGGTTACCACACCCTCGACCACATCTTCACCCTTCGGGCTGTTATTGAGGAGGCCCGTCACCGCTCTTCGAAAGTTTATTGTTGTTTTGTAGACTTTCAAAAAGCTTTTGACTTCGTACCTTGTATGGTCCTCTTCCAACGGCTCTGAGGCATTGGTATTTCTAAGATTCTTATTATCGCCATCATGTGATCTATGAGTCCATCATTGGTTGTCTTCGTATTGCACACGGACTGTCTAATTTTATCAAGAGCACCATTGGGGTTAAATAGGTGTGCCCCCTGTCTCCTACCCTCTTTGGCATTTATATTGATGAGATGGAATCTTTTCTTCGAGATCACATTCAAGAAGGGGATGGTTGCCTTCTTCACAACGTCTTGATTTCTATTCTCCTTTTTGCCAACGACATTGTTTTACTCGCCTCTTCTCCTGAGGGGCTTCAGAGACAGCTTGATGCACTTGCTTTATTTTTTGATCTTCGGCATTTGATATTCAATCTGGGTAAGACTAAGGTCTAGTCTTCAACGGGTTAAGGACATCGCACCTCCATTTCTTCTTCAAGGGCCAGGAGGTTGAAATGATTAATACATACACCTACCTGGGAGTCCAGTTCTTTGGGCCTAGATTCAGTATGAGGCATGCTCTTCAGCCGAGGGTGAATAAAGGGTATGGGTCTCTTGCCGTTCTTGAGAGACAGTGTTTTCGATACCACTTACATGACATCTCCTCCAAGATGTTTCTTATGAACTCCCTCATCCGCCCCACTGTTCTGTATGGGTATGTTGTTTGGGGGTCCTCCCTTTTGGACACAGATTGGGCTTCTGCAGAGAGGATTCAAACTCTCCTCCTTCGCCGCTTCATCAGATGCAAACAGACGGTCCCCCAATATATTATTTTGGCAGAGTTCGGAGCCCGACCTTTCCATCTAGAGACTATATTAGACATATCAACCTTCTTTGCTTCTCTCGTCTTTCTCCCCCTCTTGCTCCATTGCTCCCGCTTGTGGGGTTATTGGCTTCGGGTTTCCTTTCTATTTTGTCTTTTCTCATTTTTTCTATTTTTGGGAACTCGTTTTGAGTTGTCCCTGCTCGCAATTTGTATATTGTTTGGGTTGCAGTCCAATTGACCTACTTTTGTGGTCATTCATTGGACATTAATATATTTATCTTTATATTTATCTTATCTTATCTACCTTTGAATATGGGTTTGAAACCAAAAGAGCCACTAGGTGGATAGTAGGTGCTCCATTTCTTGTGATGTTCCACCAAAATTACAATATAAAGAACTAGTTAGTGATAGAATGCTTTAAAAGGCAAGTAGATCTAAGATTCCCACCAAAACCTCTAATGTATAAAAAGTCTAAAGAAAAAGCTCGAGATTTTAATTCAAGTCTTACTAGGTGCACCAAAAATTGATAATAGCAAGCATAACATGGAAAGTACGTAGGAGTGGGAATACTTATTAACAAGTACAATCTCCACATAAAATTGATTCTACCTATTCTAATATTACCCTAAAATTTGCAGGAGAAAGGAAAGGGCAAAGAAACTAAAATTATGGCGATGCACCAAAATGGGTTCGATCTACTATTTTGTTTGATTTGAGCACAAAAATATCTTAGTTACGAAAGCTAATTAGAAACACAATCCAACAATGTGTAAGTAGTAGGAAATTAACAATGCATAAATGATGTTATTAAGTGAGAAGAAAGTTTAAGGCACGAGAACACCACATCTTATATTGAATTAAAGAAAATTCAAATAGTAATGATGATAAAATATAGATAGACTCACTCTATTTATTAAAGTTCATAAGAGAAGAAAGAAGAAAGACACAAGTAATTACCCTAAAAATAGGTTTCTAATCATAAAATAGAGTGTCAGGGATAAGAGTCGTTCTTTTTATGATAAATCGATTAATTTTGTCATTTTCTCTTAATTTTCTAGTTGAGAAACTATGAGAACCCTTGAATACATTCTAAACATAGATGCATCGATCACTTGCTTTTGTCTAAGAATAGATTTACAACCATGTTTGAGGATTAAAAATAATCCATGTATACTTTTATACTTATCGCTTTATCTCCAAGTAATTAACCGAAAAAAGGCTTCATCCAAAATATACTCCACTTGAGTTCTCAATCCATTTTAATATTAAAAACATTTAATAAGCTTTTAAATTAAAATAGTCCACATCCAAATACATTTGAAGCTGGAAAAGATTTTAAGTTAATTAATTAATAAAAGAAAAACCCTTACCAATTATCATCCACTTGTTGCTCTCTTTATTTTCTTTAAATTAATTTAAATAAATGATCACATTTATCCATTACAACAAATTAATTAAATAAAGAAATATGACCGATCAAATGTGTGTGTGTGCGTGCACATGCATATACATGTGTGCGCGTGCGCAATGCTTAAATTGTATAACCCATATATTTGAATTATAGATGTTAATTTGAGAACTAAAAGGTTGAAAATTCAAAAAAACTTGTAAATATTATAGTATCGTCAAAGTTGTAACAAACAATATAACAACATCATGATGATAAACATTCACATATTTATAAGTTGGACTAGGATATAATAATACCTTACCATACTAGTGTTTCTTTTAATCAATCCCTTACCTTACCGTAAGTGAATCAACTATACATGGCAAGTTATAAGTACACAACGAAAGAGCAATAATTAAGCACAAAAAAAGGTATGATGGAAAGATAAAGAGTACATATTTCACAACATATTTATACCCCAAACTAGGGCATAATAAAACCTTTAACATACTAATGTTGCCTTAAATAATCCCTAATTCTCTAGCCATATGTGAATCAACCCTACAAGGTGCAAAATAAATCTGCTTGTGTGACATGTCAATTGCTCTAAAAACTAAAAAAGACAACACTAAGAGAGAAATTTGACATCATTGTGCAAAAAATTATAAAGCTAATTCCGATAGATAAAGTTCCCGAATAGTATTGACAATACTAATGTTAACCATATGTGAATCAACTCTAAAAGGTGCAAAATAAATTTGCTTGTGTTACATGTCAATTGCTCTAAAACTTAAAAAGACAACACTAAGAGAGACAGTCAACATCATTGTACGAAACATTATAAAGCTAATTCCGATATATAAAGTTTCAACATAGTATTGATAATACTAATGTTAACTTGACATCAAAACAAGTTGAGCATTCTGCAATGTAAGCGTGCAAATCTTTTGCTACAACTCCTATAGTGATGTGTCAATTGGGATAACCTTCTTCCATATTTTGAACCATTTAATAGGTCTTGGTTGTATTTAGATGGTTTATAGAACCTTGAGTGGTCTAAGGGTTGAATGCTAGTACCTTTGGCTTATAGGGAACTAAATGACATAATTCAAAGAATGTCGAGTATGACAGAAAACGAAACAATGGTGTGGGGGAGTGGGAGATTTCACATTCCTGAGAGAAAATTTTACCTCGGGTATTTTACTAATCCACAAAGAATGGATGAGGTAAATGTATCCACATGTTCGTAGGGATCAAATGGATGATTACTGTAAAATGGAAACTTACTTGGCAACAACATGAAAATACAACCCAAAAGCTGAGATCCATTCCGGCAAATTTACTTTGTAACATGAAGGGGTCATTAAGTACATATGGCACATGAGAGCTTATGTAAGGATTCCAAGGTCCTCGAAGCATCCTTAATTTTGGTATTAAAGTGTTATTTCAACTGATTTTTGTGTCAAGATTGGCTTGTGTGGCATATACAACCAGTTCAACATCCTCACGTCAGCATGTGGTAGCTTTCGTTGCGTTGTGAATTCCACCAATAAATTGTATAGCTTTGAAGCAAAGAAGTCATTGACCATATAACCAATCCACAACCACCACTCAACTAGCAAAGTAGCCCATTTCCCAGGCCACGACATCCCACTTTCCTTCAATCTATTCATGTTGTTATCAGAACCTTGAATCATTAATTAAGGACCTTCAGCTTGATTCCATCAATATTTACGGGTGGTAAAATAAATCTCCAACAATGACATAAAATTGAAACGTAACCGTATCATTAGTTACAGACGTTTGGCCTAATTCCATCAAAACTTACTGGTGGTAAAAAAATTGTCTTGCCAATTACATAAAAGTTAAGCCTTAGCTCAAAGGTCTAACAAAGGGAAAACAACAATAAGTTGGTTCAAAGCAAATACAAATTGATCACAGAAGAGATCTCAACACGGCTTGAGATGAGAGGTGTTTTGTTGAGATGAGAGGTGTTTTGTTGATAACTATTTGTTTTCCATGAAAGCTAAGATTCTTGAGGAACACTTCCAAGAAAGTTCGGATGAAACCTACTTCTCAGGGATAACTATGCAATCACAAATGCAAATCAAGAAAGAGCAGTCTCTCTTCCTAACACAGCAGTAAATATAAACAATAGCTTGCTCATCCATAAAGCTTTTTGGGTGTGCAGTTATTGCTGTCCTCTTTATTTATACAAGCTTTTCTGTCGCAATCATAAAATCATAACTTGGAGAAAAGTTAAAATTTGATGTGTGGCTCATGGTTTGGTATTTATGTTTTGAAGCTTACTTGAGATGGGGATTGCATGGCTCGGACTAAAGCTCAATTTGACCTGTATGCACTTGGTATAAATCCAATATAAAATCAAGTGTATTTGACCTAGAAAGTCAGTGGAACAAAGCCTTCCACACAAACTTGACCCCAATATTGGGTCATCTTCGTGTTAGCACATTCTCAACCGGAATGACCGCTCACTGGGAAAAAAATAAAACTTCCGTTTTTACTGTGTATTTACCTTTTTAAATGTTTAAACCAAATTAAAATTTTAATTGTTTCGAAGTTGATTTGGCCACACCAGACCGTATATGGACCCAAAAACGTTGCACTTCATATCATGACAATCAAAACCTTGGGTGTTCTTAAATTTCCATAGAAGCATATATCTCGTTTGATATTAGGAAACTGTAATCAGAATATATTTATAATTAGCTGATTAAATATCATGGTATAACTAAGTCAATTACGCTTAAATAGATTTGTCCATATCATTTATCTGGCAAGAATTTAACTCTGCCATTACTTTGAACTCGGCATTGGAAGAATATCATCATGCATTTCGATTTAGCACTGTTACCCAAGTCTTGGGGACGGGGTCAGGGATGGCAAAAAATTTAGGGGATGGCTATTTTATTAATACTTAAATATTTTAACTTTACTCAATGAAATTTAGGAGTTTAAACAGTGTTTAATGTTTTTTAGGGTACTTTCGAGAATGGATTTCAATATTTTGGGTCAAATTAACAAATCTTTTAAAATAAAAACATCAGATTTTTTTTTTTTAAATTACAACTATTGGTGACATTCCCTCCAGTCCTCAAGTCCCTAAAACATTTGGAACATCCAAAACATCGCCAAATCTAGGGGATGCGTCCCCGCAAAACACTGTGATTTAGTATATCACTTGGGATCTTCATACTCTTTATCTCCTTTTCCTTCACTAAAACAATAATGCGTACAATTTACTTTGCAGCATCTTCATCAATCTGTCTCCAATTCATGCATTGATAAATTTAATTTAAATCAGGTGGCTTTCATGACTCAGAAACTCCTTTTCTTAAAGAAGACAAAAATCAGTATCGAAATTTTAGTTGGTGCTTACAAAGATAACTCCCAGAAGGGAATAAAAACTGTTCAAGAAAATGCAATAAATCATATTATTGGCATCCACATCAACAGTCGTATCATTGGCATTGACTTGGCAAATTATATACAAGACAAAATTCAAGCATCATAAACTCTGTTGGTAATAATGAATCTCTTGAATGTATGTTTGAATCTTCTTCTACAACTCAGCTTTCTGAGGCTATAAAACAGGGAATACGACGGATTCTTGAGAGAGAACCTGACCTTCTATAGGGAACTTGTCCTTCAAGAATCAAGTCTCAGCCAAACCATAGTTCTGCCACTCCGTGGCATAACCACAAGAAAGAAATTGTAATTGACTGTCACAAAAGGAGGAAATATGATGACAGAGGAGGGCAATGGAAACCAATAATACAAGGCTGATCTCCATCACAGTCAATAGGAAACTGAATGCAAAGAGACCAAACTGCCAAGTTGAATTAGTTAAAAAAGTAGGGAGATTTTAAGACTTCTTTTACATCAAAATCGCTTTGATCTGGTAAAGGGGGAAAGCTTAATTGCGGATAGGTGGTCTTGAAATATTCCAGCAACTGCACATGGATTTAAGTTCAGCCAATGTTAGGTCGCTTAGTAAAAAATGTAGCAGCACCAAAGAAATCAGTAGATATAAAATTTTCAGCATTCTATATAATCATGAATTCTGATTACATAACAGCAATAGATTTCTTCATGTAAGTGCAGGACTTACATTTTCCAGTATAGGTTGACTGTACAATTTGACAAACTTCTCCCTGAGTATCTGGTTCATTTTTTCCACATCACATGCATGTGTCCAATAGGAATCATGAACTCCTGTATGATGGGCATTACAAATCAAAATAAGAACTAAAGGAGGTCACATTCTCAGAGAACTTCCCATAACATGCAGACAATCAAGTTACCTGCAAAAGTCAGGCCTGCTTCTTTGCAGGCAATAGCAGTCATCATCATATGAGATCCATCAAGGGAGTGCACAAAGTTAGGCGGGAAAGCAGTTTTTTGCCGCTTTCTCGCAACCTGGAAAAGAGCCAGAAAATAATTTAAAAAAAATGATAAGCACCACACACCAAAAGGCTTATTATGCAGTTCTGAAATAGCAAATTCAACATCCTACACTCAATAGTCATCAAAGATATAATTTTTTTTTATCTAATGGGACATATGTGGAGAAAACACGGCATTAAGAACCCTGCCCAGATAGCAAATAATGTTGAATAAATGCAAAAATGCAATTTGCTCTAGAGTTCAACTCTGGACACCTCAATTGTTCACATAGAGGCACAGGGAGCAGACAATAATTCGTCGAAATAAATTGCACAAGGTCAGAGTAAAAGTGTAGAAAATAGCAACCAATATGACAAAAAAACAAAGAAAGTGCAAATTCGAGAGAATATCTTGATCTCATGAAAGAAGGTTGGCTTTTTAATAAAAAATTAAAATATGTAATGAAGCCACCAGTTAACATGTTTCTGACTACATTTTCAAGACATTAATTTCGTGAAGAACAAATCTACAACAAAACATCACAATGTTGTTTCTTTCCTCAGGTGGCCAAACAGGTGAAAAGAGTTCACATTGTAAGCCTGATAACTCCAATAAATTAAGATCTTTGAAATAACATGATACAACCAAAGCTACCGAAACCCTTGCCAGATGGTACAAATGAAATTGAAACTGAAAAGATTGCACGTTGTTGTAGTCAAAATATAAAAATATGTCATAAAACAAGCAACATGCAAACTCCATAGAATATCTTGATCTCTTGAAAGAAGGCAGCTTAGACATTAAAACATGCAATGAAGCCACAAGTAAACATGTTTCCGACTACATTTTCAAGACAATAATCTTGTGGAGGGCAAAACATCACATCTATGTTTCTTTCCTCAGGTGACCAAACAGGTGAAACGTGTTCACATTGTAAACCCAACAATTCCAAAAAGCTAAGATCTATGAAATAACATAATGGAACAGAAGCTACAGAATGCCTTATCAGAGGGTACAAATGAGCCAGTAGTCATGAGTATCTCTAGCAGAATGAGAGATTATTCCAATTTCAAAGAGTACTCAATAAAGAATGACAATTTTTTATTTTTTTTATAGAAAGAAACAAAAAAAGACAATATTTTAGACACATCCCCATCCTTGTTTCACTGCAATGAAATCCCTATTGAGACTCGGGACCATATCAAGCTAGAAAACGAAGGACAATATCATAGGCTCGGAAGGTTTGGATAATTTCCTATTGAGACTGTAAAAAAGGAGAATTAAGAAGTTAGTGATGCAATTGTGATTGGATGCTATCTCATAGGTACCTTCAATGGCTCTGATAAGTTTGTTGCCAAGATGAAATTTTCAGACTTCAGGATTTTACATAACACTCTGGGCAGAACTTGTTACTTGAATGATTCCTTTATGCCCACCCATTCTCTGAAAATGAGCGAATCAGGCAGTCTTTTGTGATTATACTTGCTAGTTATGAACAGCCTAATGTGAGAGGTTCAATCTAGAGTGCATTCAAATGAATGTCATACATGATATTAGTTAAACTAACAGCTGATTTGGTTGAAATGAAGGTCATTGGATTGGGGCCTGTGTAAAAACGGTAGCTTGCCAAAACCCTTAGAGCCAACCAAAAGGAATGTTTCTGATCCAAACAACATATAAAATGCCTCAGGGAATGACAGATTCAAAGCAGAAAATAACCCATAGAGCTTTCTATTTCACACAAAGCTTCATTCAGACTTAGAGTCCGTTCCTAAAGAAAGTTATATCTTCCATATTGATGAACAAGCAAGTAATGAATCTGAAATGGGAAGATCTCAAAATGGTTCAGGGAATATATAGAGAAGTCCGGCTGCTTCTAACGAGGGAAACAGTCACCTGCTAAGAAATAAGCAAGACATTGTTCCTCGTTCCTTTTCCCAGCTGAGTAACAACAGAATGGCATTCTTGTTGGAAGCAGCTGCCCAAAGACATAACATAATGAATTCATTTTCTAAAATATATCATGGAATTTGAGGGGCAATACAACTCTTCCTCGAAATTTATAGATTGGAATTTTCTTTGTGAGATATGGGCAGATATTGACAAGTCAAAGGGAGTTATAATTGAATGTAGAAATTTTTGGAGGCCCCGGAAGCACATATAAGGTTTTGGGCATTTCACGAATACTTAATGTTAGAAAAGAAAAAGGGAGATGTTTTAGGATGTTAAAGAGGATTGGGACAGTTATAAATTTACTCTGATGAGAGTATTCAGCATTGCCGTGCGGTCAGCTTTTCCTTTCCAAGACAAACCAGTTGCCTTCTGCTCTCTGAATGCTCCTATGACTAGTTTTGAGAAGGCTAGTCTTTAGGCTAGGATTACAGTAATTTAGGGTGATGAGTGATGACTTCATCATGTTATAAATCATCACAATCATAGCCGGCTTTAGAATAATCCTGTATTTGAAGAGTTCTAACCAACTCTACTTGAAGAGTTTTTTCATTTCAATAGGAGAAGGTCCCTTACCGTATTTGATTCTTGCATAAGGCTTATTTCAAGAAAATTCATGGATTCAATTGTTATTATGGCTTGAATAAAAGAAAATTATTAGACTGCTACCGCACACAGAGGTGCCCTGAGCCATCTAATGGATTCAAATTGGCACCCTTTATTTTTTTCTTGTTCCAGTGCTCCACATTAGTCCAAACACCAAATTAGACTAATGCAGTTAACCTCCTTCCTATAAGATAAATCTGTGTTTTTATTCTAAATTTTTGACATGATAATTGGAATATTCCACAATAAAACCCTAAAGAATGTTCCATTATTTTCCTGATGCCAAACTTCAAATATATTAAGATACATGAAATAGTAGAATGTGATTACCTAGAAACTTGAAATTGCTGCATCGAATGGATGCTATATTAACCTACCTTTGACAGGAATAATAATATACTAATTTAAAGGTGTAGTCACTTATTATAGTCACACAATAAGTAACCGCATAGATTAATCACCTATTATATTTAAATTAATATAAAACCTATAATAATGTTTAATAATAGTACAATACATTCCTCAATAAATACTATAATACATGCATAATTTATTAATTAATACATTAATAATAATATAACATCCAAAGTGATGTGGTGTAATTATAAATGAGTAAATCGGTGAGCAAGGTGACAAAAGTTCAAATTCCATTAGGAAGAACATGTCGTAGCATGCTCGGGGACCAGGTCTACTTTGTCCTAGTTGATTGTGGGACTTACTCCAAAATCCACATTAATCAATCAAACAAAATTAATACATTAATATATTCATAATTTGTTTATATTTTTCAAATTACACAACACCAAAATGTTGTTTAGGAATACAATCCTATACTACATGTATAACTTGAAGGATCAATGCACCCTTGAAGATGTGGATGAAGGCTAAGAATACAGGGGATCTATAGGGAGATTCCAATAACATAGCTTTTTTCCCTTGAAAAAGAGACTTACAAAAAGGTTAAAGGGACTCGCTCTCCATACCTGGGAAAACATGTTTCTATGTGACTTGGTGAACTTGGCCGTGGAGAACACATGACATAAACATCTTGGCCTCCTTTACTTACAGAGCAAATTATACAGATAGATATAGAGCAGCTTATGAAATGTACCATAGTTACCAGGATTGGAATTGGCAATGCCTAGAGTCGACATTGTCTCAGCTTGCAAGTTCTTCAATCATTTCTATGCAGGTTGATCTCACCAACACAGACGGGTTTTATCAAGGGGAAAAAAGTTATAAATAATATCATTGCAATGCAAGAAATAATTCACTCCCTCCATTATCAAAAGTGACTTGGGATCTTCATAAAATTCAATGTGTCTTGAGGCATTTGACTGATGTATTTGGGAATTGATACTCAAAACACTCCGGCACATCATCTCAAATTATTGGCTATCATCTTCAACTATTTTTATGCAGGTTGATCTCACCAACACAGTCAGGTTTTGTTAAGGGAAATAAATTATAGATAAAATCATCACAGTGTAAGAAATCATTCTCTCTCCATCATCAAAAGCAGCTTGGAATCTTAAAAAAAAATTAATGTCTTTGGCATTTGACTGATGTATTTGGAATTAACACTAATAATGCTCGGGAGTTTGGCTTCAGCTGTGAAATAATTGAATGAATTGCTAGTTGTATATCTGATACCTACTGGTGTGAACATGTGACTTTATTGCATCAAAGATTGATTAACTGCACAAAGCTGTCTGTGTGTGTGCGGGCGTGAGTGTGGGTATGTTTGTGTGTGTGTGTGTGTGAGAGAGAGAGAGAGAGAGTACGAACAATGTACCAAATTAAGAACACATCAATTTCCGTTATACAAAAGGTAAGCGGTGGTGATCGCCATACCAACATACACCCAAATATATCTGATCCAAGGCACCAAAAACATATATCCAAATGGGTCCAATAAACAATAACCCTAAGGAAACCAGAATTTTGTGCCTCAAGGGGCCAAATGAAGACCCATCCCAGGGTACACCCACAACTAGTAACCCAAGGGAGTTGACAAAGAAGGTTTATAACAAACATGCAAATATGCACTAACATTCCCTATAAACCCAACTTGGAGGGCACAAGAATGATGGCATTAAACAAACATCCCCCTTAAAGGTAGCTTCATGGGGCCAGCTAGGACATGATCTCCTCTATGTTCCGTAGACACAAATCACTCTCTCAAAAGGAACCTAGCATCAAAGTCTCTAAAGCCAACAATCATCAACGCTTTGTAAGAACAAAAGACATAATTAATGGATCCAACTCAATCTCTAAAGAGTCGGGATCACAACACTCCACGAAAAGCAAAAGATGAAATCAGCATAATATGGTTCGTGAAGAACCATCTCAAACTCCATGCAGCTTTCTGAAGATTAGACGTCAACACCAAACCACGAAAGTTCACATAAAAACTAAATCAGTCCTCCACGAGGTATGAGAGATCGTCCAAGAGCTACTTAGGTCCAGTCTGAACCAAAAGGGGCTGACCCAAGAGCTGAAGGAGTCTCCCACGAACAATGAAAGCCTGCAAAGAGTTGCCAAGATCTGTCCCCAATCAAAAGGGACTCGTACAAAGCCAAACGAACACCAATGCCTTGATCAAAATCAGAGAGATCCAAACAATCACTTCACTAAGAGCTGAAGAAGTCTCCCACGAACAATGAAGGCCTGCCAAGAGTTGCCACGATCTGTCCCCAATCAAAAGGGACTAACACAAAGCCAAAAGAACGCCAATGCCTTGATCAAAATCAGAGAGATCCAAACAATCACTTCACTATATCCAAAGCTGGTGGGTCAAAAATAAATCAAGCCCCATCATCAAAAGTAAGATGAAATTGATGCTGACAACCTAATGTTGACAAATAATGTATTTCTCCTCGCTGAATGACATTTCCAGCCCTATCCATGTCCCCATAGATATAACCCATGAGGTGTTTATCCCCACCCACCAAGCAAGAAACCTTAACAAATGGCTCTTAACATTTTTTTTCGCCTCCTAGGAAACCCTCTATAGAACATCATCAAACATGCATTCCACAATATCAATTCTATCAGTTCTGATGCCATAGCTTTAACATGTTTACTCTTGACTGAAAACATTCTTTTCAAATTTTCCTATTAGTTACAAAGTGTATGTATGGAGATGAAATTTGTGATGAAGAATGTGATAGCAGGTTAGGGAAGCTCTTTGTTTAATGTGAATGACATCATCAAGTTTTAGACCCACACATGGTTGTAAATAAAATTGGTTATAGACTTAGCCTCGCATTTCACCACTTTAAGTTTTCTAAATTATTGAGATCTATACATTGTGCTGCACAAGGGATTCAAATCTTAGCAAAGCATTTTCCGTCAAAAACTATTCAACAGCCACATAATTTGACATAATATATATGCCTAACTGCACAACACATTCATCTTTTATAGGCAAAAGGAGAATTTATATTATTATAGAAGTCCTTACATATTGTGGCAGAGTAAAAATCTGCTAATACATCAGTTCAAGCATATAATGACAGCAGACAATCACTAGACTGGGCCTTACTAAGACCTGTCATAATGTTTCTACTATTGTCAAAAGACTTGTAAGCAAAAGTTAAATGTTTACTGCAAACAAGACTTAAACTTGAGGATTTTTAACTATCAATTGCTATAATTATTCAAGTCTTGCAGTTATAGCTGGATCTTCATAGGAAACAATTGGCAGATGATTAGCTGGTGTGCCTCCTGAAAGCCATATGCTTCCATATTTTCCATGTGAGAAGGAACTTTGGCTTGTTCTTGTTTGACAGGACTCGGATCAATGGAAACCTACGTTTACAGGATATGGGTATGGGTTTGGTACCCGGATACGTTGATTTTTAAAAACCCTTGGGTGTGATATGTCTTGGGTAAGTCCGTACATATATATTAAAAATTTGAGAATATATATATACATACATACATATATGTATGTATACACACACACACACACACTCATTTTTTAGTCCATAAGAAATACAAAACTTGAAAAATATAGTAGGATCAATGTTCAAAACATTCAATATACTTAACATTTTAAATTTTCATTGTGGCTGCCATACATGACATATGAATATTATGTCAACATGAATACAAACAATCTATAATATATCATGTAGATTTTCTTATATAAATTTTATATATATACTATTTTTTAGTCCATAAGATATACAAAACTATAGTAGGATCAATGTTCAAAACATTCAATATACTTAACATTTTACATTTTCATTGATCATGTGGCTGCCATACATATGATATATGAATATCATGTCAACATGAATACAGACAATCTAGAATATATATCATTTAGATTTTCCTCAAAATCAAATTCCTAAGAAGCATGGGTACGTACCCCCCAAGATACGTACCCAGTATGGATCTGTCCCAGGTACGGTACAGATATGTCCTGGGTACATCATGACGTACCTGCACAGTTTGGAGGAGGGGGACTTCAAAAATGTTTTTTTTTTTATTTTGACTTGTCAATGACCAAAAAAAGAACCCTAACTCGTAAATGAATAAAATAATGGACCCTAAACTCCTCGAAATCTATAAAAAGTCATACAGTTGTACAAACGGTAAAAATGTGTCCACACAAATGTACCCAAGCTTCTTATAGACGGAAACAGATCCGAAATGTGAAAACACTGATGTTCCAAAAACACTTGGAAATGAAACAGCAAGGAAACATCCTAACAATAGATTACACACACACACATATCAGTGTTACACGGGAACATGTCCCCCCCATGTATCTGGCAAAGGGAAAAACCTTGAGGACATCTTCGGGACATCCAGGAATATCTGGCGACATTACCCTTGTTTTAAGGATTCCAGGGACAGCTGGACGTCTCCGAGGCATCCTGGGGATCTCTGGTTTTTAATTTTTTAATTTTTTTAAGTATTATTTGTTTTACTTTTTTCTCCTTAATAAGTGACATTTTATTAATTGTACCCTTGTAGTGTAAGATTGTTTTTGGAAGCCACTCATTTCTATTTGCAAAAAGTCTGTCTGTATAAATCTAACTAAAATTCTCTTTGGAAGCTGCAACCACTTAACAAACTTACACAGCCTAGTATATTTCTATTTGAAGAGAAAGGTTGTGTAGATAATAACAGCATTAAGACATAGATCAAAACGTTTACCAGTTAACCATAACCCAACTGTATTGTATTACAAAGATATAGTAAGAATCAAGAGCGATATATGAATACAAAAAATTGTAAGCACAAATGCACATGGTGGACTGTCACAGACTTCTATTCATAAATTTTTAAAAATTTATTTGTATATTTTTAATATTTATAATTTTATATATTATTTTAATTGTCGTCCCCCCACTACCCCCTCCCCACTGTCCCAAAATTTTGAAATATTTTTACCGTCCTAGAGTCTTAGGTAACTACATATATATATATATATATAAAAGACAAAAGACTCATAAAATATAGTATTCACGAAAGTTCAAAACATTTAACATGCTTAGAATTTCACATGTTCATGTGACCTTATATATATATATATATATATATAAAAAGACAAAAGACTCATAAAATATAGTATTCATGAAAGTTCAAAACATTTAACATGCTTAGAATTTCACATGTTCATGTGACCTATCATGTTTTATGGGTTAAACTTCAAAACATAAATGCAAATCTCAAAATAGGTCACTATGTTAGGATTACAATATTAACCTAGAATAAATCATCTAGCACCATGAACAACACTACCACAGCTCTACTCTCCACACCCTGTGTAGAACGCCCTTAAGGGTAGGTAAAGTTAACTTTCGTTTTTTTTTTAAATTGTTTTTTATAGTTTTTATTTTTGGGGGGGCTGAAAAACTATTGCCCAAAACAGCCCAAAAATGCCAGGGCACATGCCAATTCCAGGACGTTTCCCAGCCATTTCAGCTCAGCGCTTCAGTTCTAAAACGTTTCCCCCACGAAACGTGGGGCCTTGTAGGTGTTTCCTGCTTATTATAAGTGCAGTAAAACACCTTACTAATACCTTAATGGTGGATATCTGATGCAAATGGACTTGGTATGTTTTGCTTCATTCTGCACTAAGAGCTGACTGAACAAGCACGGAGTGACAATGAAGCCTGAGTGCCTTTTGATTTCGCCGCTTGAAATCTCTAATTGGTTCAACATCTGTGGTGTTAATGGCATTGTGGACCTTATCTACATGATATTCTGAGTACTAGTATGCTTAATGAGTAAAGTCTGAGAACAAAAAGATTGCTTGCAAGGAATTCTGTATAAGCTGTTTTAGTGTTTTTGACCTTAAATGATGCCCAAAATTATCTTATATTCGAGAAACTTCTTGAACATGGGTACGTGGAAGGATTGGGAGAGCTCAAGATTGTTGACGTTTGGCAGAATTTTCAAGTGTATTTAACAAGGGTTTAGAAATCAATTTAAAGTTTGTAATACTAAATAATCAGCATTAGTGTTTCTCAGAGTTTTCAACCTTCGAGAATATAATTAATATTGCACGAGGCATATAAGCCTGACCTGAAAAAAAGAAAATTTATTTCCTTAGTCGTGGCAGGAGGATTGAATAGCGGTGTCATGAATATGTATCCTCAGAATATTTAATAAAGATTGAAAAGGTCATACAGTGGAATGTGGAAACGAATAGAGAGAGAGAGGCTTGTAGACTTGATGGACAAATGGCCCCAAAACGCAGAAAGGGTTGAATTTCAACTTGATAAACTCTGCAGAAAGGAGGCAGAGTGGCAATAGGCAGAAAAGAAAAACAATTGTGCATGCTTTTCAAATTCGAAAAGACAAAATGAAGAACAAAGGTCACAGTGAACCTACATGCAGATGAATTAATATCTCATCAAAGACAGAAGTCAGTAGAAACATATTCCATGAAAAAAACCTGAAACCCTGTCAGCTTCATTTCCAAATCCATCTACAATAAAGAACCACTGTAAGGGGGATTGATTTTAATGTTAACCACTATTAAGCACTTAAAGCACAACCCACATAGTTGACAACATGTTTGATCTGGACCCTCACAAGCTGTGGAGAAGTCCCTTTTGCTATGCTGACCCAAGTTACTTATTGGTCCCAAAATTCTTTAATCCATACCTAGTCCACCGTTTTATAGGCTCTGTTTTGGTAAGGCCAGTTCTTTTAAAATGGGAGTATTCAGGATTGGAGATCTAATTCGTAAATGAAGGTAAAGCTAGTTTTTTAAGTTCACCACCAAGTGCGACCCCAATTTGGTGTATGAGACCGCCCCTTGAGCAAGCATGCGCAGCCAATCCCTTTCTTTTTGGATTGGGACAGGCCCAGCCCCATTCCCTTCCCCGCTCCCACCCTCGATAGATAGTCTATATTCTTTCCCCGTCCCTATCCACAACGGGATAGTTTTTCTGTTTTACTTATGTATTATTCAATGAGGTGAACAACCCTGCCCCCCTCCGGATTCAAACCTGTGACCTCTATTATGGAGTACATCAGCCCAAATATCAAGGAAACTTCATTGTGGCCTATATACTAATATAGAAGACAATAGCCATCACACAAATAACTTTACCGAAGCTCGGTTGCTTTACCAAGGGATACTCCTTGCCTAAAAGTTTTAATTGTTAAAATAATTTCTACTTTAAAAACCAGGCCTCACCACCCTCTCGCTGTGTACCCCTCCACAAATTCATGCATCCCCATCCTCATTCAATTGGTGCTTACATCCTCTTATACATGCCACAGCAAAAAAATTGCTTTTATCTGATCATATACTTTTTCACCACACTCGGAGGGGCATAAATAAGCTAGCTTAATAAAAGGAAATCCTCTACAATGTACAAAGGTCGAGATTAAACACTGTCAACTATATGGGGTCTGTGCTTCAAGTGGGTAATAGTAGACAGCATTAAAAATATATCCCTCTTACATGTTCAGGAATACTGCATTTGGTGTCATCAAAAAAGTCAACAGTTATTTTCTAACATGCTCCAGCAGATACAGAGGTAGTTATGGAATGACGAAGATTTGCAAATGGTGACCCAGTTGTGATAGGTATCCTTTTGAAGATCATATCAGGAAAGTCACTGAGAATGTGCCATTGAGATAGAAATAGACACGACCTTTGCAGCCATAACTCCCAATCTACAGGACATTTAACAAAGTGATGGGGGACTGTCTCTTGGAATTGTTAGCAAATCAGACAATGAGACAGGCCAACTCTCTGGCTTTTGCTAGGATATTGGCTGAGGAATTTGTATGGAACAAAAATCCATGTGACATGTGAACATTTTAATCTTTAGCCATGCTTTTAATCTCTAGGGTTTGTTCCACTGACTACTACTGATAGCGCTCCAATTTAGAAGCAATTTATAGGGAATAACAGCATACTGAGGAAGAGGTCGGCCAATCATAAAAGGTTAAGATTCTCATTAAAATTAATAAGTCAGTATCATTATTCAAATTAGTAGGAATGACCCATCAATCAATTAGTTAATAAGGTGACTTACCTGTTCATTTTTAAATAACTGAGTTATCAGATGGACTGTTTTGTTTTGTCTTTATGTTTGGCTGGCCTTTAACCTTATGATATTTCAAATCCATGTAATGCTATTTAAGTATAGTGGAGTGTAAGTCATTTTCTCTGATATAGGATCACTCACATGAACACACGATTAACTAAACCCCTTTTCTTAGTTTCGGATCCAAAGGTTTTTCAGGTTCCTAAGTTTGTTTCTAACATTTTTGATAGGTTCAAAACATGTTTTAATGCTACTTCTCCTTAGTATCCCCAATAACTTTTCAAAGGTACACTGGATGTATGCCATTCCTCTTTCCTTGATTACGGTTTTGTTTGTTTAAATAGTTGTTATATATGTTCTACCACTTGTGCTTCCTTATTATTCTTTTTTTTACTTTTCCAGAAATTGGGTTTCCTACACTTCTCCATTTTCCTTCTTGTTAATGAATTTATATATTATCCCTTTTGACTGATGCATAAAATCTCCTCTTCTTTCTCCATCTCATCTCCATTTCCTTCTAATTAGCTTCTTCCTCCTGGTCCTTCATTTACAATTTTTTCTTACAATCTTTATAACAATTTGTTCCATTGACTGATTCATCTAGCAAGTGATGACTCTTTTGCCTTCCTAAATACTGGCCAAGGCATTTGTCCAATTCCTTTCTGCCATTTGCAAAAATATCCTCCTTTAGTGCCAAAACTCATATTGCCTTTAATAAATAAAATTTTAAATTTTTCTTCTCATAATTGTTTGGCAAACAATTTCTTCTAGTTCTTCACATTTGATCATTTTCCCTTGCTTGTTGCTTTGGAACCCATTTTCTTTCCAATTTTCTTCTGAATATTCCTTGCCAAGGCTTCCACTATTGAGAGCTTTTATGAAAGAGATCATAGTTTAAAAGCTTGTACTTGGCAATTAATCGGCATTATTCGGTAACTTTATCGCTACTTCATAATAAATTCATAAAATAAACTTAAATAAAATATTAAACATTGTTAAATGACATGAGAAATGAATGTAGTGAATGCATAAATATATTTTCTATTAATTTTCGACCAAAAAAGAGTACAAAGTAGGTTGTAGGCCGTGTGAATGAGTTTTCCTTGAGGCTTGAAAACAGAGTATGTATTAAAAAGCAGCAGGCAACTGTACGCTGTGTGACTGTGTATACTCTTGGGTATAGTTAATTATTGTATCAGTATGTATTCCTTGAAGCAGCCTTGAACAATGAAAACCCTAGGCTTGTGTACTTGTACCACTATCAATCACTCTGAACATGAATCCAAAAATCACTAGAAAACCCTAGATCCACCAACTGTGCGCTGTATTTGTGAATTGCAGAGGAAAACACAAAAAGAAGCATAAAACCAAGTTTTTTCCATTGTATGCTTTTATCCTCTACTCAACAAAACTCACCTTTACTACTCAGCAAAAATTGCAGTTATTACTTCGCAAAAATCGCCAATAAATTGTCAAAACTCTGCTCACAAGTTTCGAGGAGATCCGTCATTTGACAATTAATGCGTGATTTATCATGATTAATCGGCGACTTTTGACTCTATGACAGAGATGACACTTTAGGGTTGAACACTTGTAATTTAGTTCCCGATGTCAAGTTCCCAAGTACATGAAAAGTTTTATTATTATTGGAAGAGGTTTGGAGTCTCTTTTAAAACAAATTTGTGTATCAGTGAAAGGCCTTTTTCTTAATGGCATCAATTATGCTAACAAACTCTCATATGAGATTTCCATTATTTTCAAAACTCAAGTCATCCCACCTATCTAAAGGTAATCCATATAACCTAATCCACACAGGGGATTTTGTCATCATTTCATACTCGTTAAAATAATCATGAATTCTTCATAAACCAAGGCCCTCCCTAACAAGCCCTATCACAATCCATCAAAGTCTCAAACATGGCTAGAAAGAGGCACTTTGCCAAGAATCTTATTTTAACATGTCTTCCCCATTTTTCCTCTATTCATATACACAATTCCTCCAAAATAGACTAATAACATATGAATTTTTCAACTAGGGTTTTGCTAGTTAATAAACATTACCTCTAATACTAGGGTTTCTTAGGCCATTTTGAAATCTTGAAAATATTTCCATGATATATTGGTTCCTACTCCTTTTCCTTGCTTTCTCCTTTTTTCTTGTAGCTTCTCATTCCTTATTATTCCTTTCTCATTTTTTCCACATAACCCCCTTCCATTGACCTTGTCTATAATAGTTTTGGTATTCCTACGGGCTTCCACCTCCATTATATTTGTTCTAGATGTGGTTCACTTATTGTCTTCTTCTGCTTCTATCATTGATCTTCCTCTATCTAACCCTCCCTACAAATTTCTCCATTTTTCTTTCACAAACCCTCCATCTTCTTTTGGCAATCTTCAATTACATGGCAATTGTTATTGATCAACGCCAAGTCCTATTTGACAACCTACATTTTTTCTAGATTGAGTGAAGAAATGTCCTTTAAAACATTGCATACGCCTTGACCTCCACAAGAATGTAATAACAGCTAGCTAAATGATTTGCCAAAGACATTTGCAGTTCTCTTAAATCATCCAAGAGCCCCCCAACACGAGTATTCCTATCACAAAGCTGTAATGATCCCCCAATCCCCTTTACATGTTGGGCAGTTAGTATAATGTAGCACTTTCCATAGACATCAAACTCCATTGCTCAAACTATCCACATTCCTATGAAGGTTGTTCCATGTGATGTAATATCAATGATCCCCAATCCCTCGTTATACCACAAGAAGGTGCATGCATCCCAAGATACCAAATTTAACCGATGTTACGTAGGGATGCATCCCCCCGAAAAAAGGTGTCTCAGATGTCCTGAGGACGGTGAGACGGGGGAGAACACCCCCCCACATTTCCCTTTAAGTTCATTTCAAGGGGAACATCTCCCGGACTCCCCTCAAAAAAAGAAAGAAAAATCAATTTTAAAGATTTAAATACTAGTTTAGATATCTTCAATATAGCTAGTTGTAAAACACCAATATGTATCTATCCCAAGAAGTTTATCTTGAATTTATGATTGATTCACCCATTGTAGGGTTCCACGTTGATTAACAACTCAATCTCGTTCTCCACAAATTTTCGATGTTTGGTGATGTGTTATATGACAATCCACATTGTAAATAATTGATGAAGACGGGAAATAAAAGAAAATCTTTATTGTTGACCTTTATACAAAAAGGAGTATGAATGTATGTGTGACCCTTATTAAGGGAGAATAATAGAGACCTTTGTTAAAAGGGGATGAAAAGTGTAATAAACTCAATTGTTATAAATGGGTGTGTTGGTTGTCAAACTACTTGGGGAAAAGCCTATAAAAGGTGGACAATGATTTCTAGAAAAGGATGATCTTTTGGAGAACTCTCTAATAATATATTAGCAGACATTTCGTGTGTGGAAAGGTGAAGGCGGGTGGTGGGCTTGTGAGGAGAGGGCATCTTGTGTGTCCTAATCGGGGTATACATATAAACCGGATGGTTCCTGGCCAAGGCAAGGCATGATTTATATAATATTTTCCTCCACAAATAAGCGGCCATAGCTCAAGGTGCTTGATCATGTACACATAAGAGATAAGAGTGCAGTGCCCGCTAGTTTCGCTCACTTTAATGACATTGACTCGGTGTATTATTCATAATTGAGACATTGGAATTAATATTATCATGGCTATTTAATTTGAATAATTATGATTTTGTCGTCATATTAGCGTTTGTTGCTAACTTGTTCTTAGCAAGATGATGTATGAAGCATACGATGTCAATTCACTATTTTTATCATTATTGCTTGGTTTAGTTATGACGTTATGGATATTGTTGATCCAAGATTTAGATGGATTATATTTTGGTATATTATGGACGATTGTCATAATGGTTATTTACCTCATTGATGGATAGATATGCGTAATTAATTTAGATGGTTTTGCATATGCTTGAATTTATCATTTTGACATGTAAGAAGTATGATGTGTGAATCAAGTGTGGGGGTTACAGGTTTGCCATGGGAGAACATGGGACTCAGGGGTTGCACCTCCAAGTTGCACAATAGGCCGTTTGGGCCAAATCTAATTCCCTTGTTTGTTTGGCCTTGTTTATTTTGTTGTTGACTAAGGATGAAAATGTGGAATTCATCCTCTTGGTGTGGTATTAGTCATTTGGTTGGTCACCTTTTGCTTACTTGTCTTCATTTAATTAATTTGGTTTTATTTATCCTAATTGCTTGTTTAAGCCACTTTTATGGGTTGATTTGGTTCTACTTGATTAGGGATGGGTTAATTGATTTTATATTTGATTAAGAGGGTTTTGGGCCACCTAATCATGGACTAGGTGGGGCCCACCACCCCACTTAATGAGTCATTTTTCTCAAATCTCAAATTTGGGCAAAAAGTGGAAATTGGAAGGATGTTTGGAAAGTTGGGGGTCACTCTTACCTTAAAATGATCCCTATAGACCATACCTATGGGTAGCGGGACTCTTCCCAAGGCTAAAAAGGCATTTTCCCTCCCTTATGACCCCTCTCTTGTCCCCATCATCATTCTATTTTTGATTTTGGGTACCACTTTGGATTTGGGGTTGCATATTTATTTTATTTTGTTTTATTTTGAAAATTCTCCTTCATTATGATCCTTGTCTTATTCTTGAAAGGAACCCTTGGGATGACTTGGAATTGGGAAAGGATGGGTGACACATGTCACCATCCCATTGGTTGTTTTTTATCCCTTTTCTTATTTAACCCTCCATTTTAGAGTGTTGGGACTTCTTGATTCATTTTTACTTGGAGCTTTTGGGGAGCTTGGAAGAGAAAGGAGCTTTTGGAGGTTGGGCTCACATTTTAGGGTTGGTCATCTCTTGCTTGTGAGGTAGACCTCACATCTCCTAATTTTGCTTATTGTTATAATGCAATTCTTCGATGTTATATTGTTTGTTTTGGGTGCTTGGAATATTATGTTGCATTTGTTTTAGTTGCTTTTGATTTCTCTTTGTTTTTCTCCATCCACCCCCTTTGGGGAGTGGATTTTGGAGTGTTGGGGAAGAGGGAAGAATCCCTCTTGCTCCCACAAGGCTTGATGGGCAAGCCTTGTTGGGATTCTTACTATCCTCCCTTCATATGGTTGAAGTGGGAGATGGTTTTCCATATGGTTTGGAAACCATCTCCCATCCTTGCTAAGGAAACCTCCACAGTTTGAAAAACCTTGGCAGGAAGGAGGCAAGGAGAGATAAGGTCTATGGAGGAATAAGGAGTTTTGGTGGCTTTTGGTTACTTGGAAAAGTTTGAAACTCATTTAGTTACATGGAAATATTTGATTATAATGGGGTCTTTCTACCCACTCTTCCCCTCTTAAGAAGCATGGAGCTTCTTGTATGTGGTTTGGCCTTTGATTTTGGTGAGTTGATTGTATGTGTGTTATGCATTTCTTTTCCACTACTCCTCTTTGTGCATCTTGGAGGCATGCATCTCCTCTCTCCCATGGGCTTGGAGGGAGGCTAGAATGTCCTCCTTATTTGGAGATGGCATGTGATGATGCCATTTGGTTGGGTGGACAACCAAGCCACTTCTTCTTGTGTTTTGAAGACTTGCTACTTGGAGTTGGAGCATGATTCTTGGAGTGTGTCATGGAGATTGGAGAATTTGAAAATTCATTTCAGATTTTGACATGTTGTTCCCACTTAGTGGGAGGCCTATCCACTTGCATTTTAGTATGTTGTAGTTCTTGTTATTTTGTAAGAGAAGAAAAATGAAAAGTTGTGCTGGATTAGAATGGAAAATATTATTGTTATTTTATTACCAATCATGATTTGAAAAGGAGGAAAGTTAGTTTAGATTTGTATTATTTTTGGTGGAAGATAGGATTGAACCTTATGTATAAAACTTGCCCCTTGGAATGGGAAATGACTCATGAGATGAAATGTGAAATGAGATTAAAGGTAAATGGAGCTTATGCCTTTCCATCTTTCTTCAATATATGTGTGTGTGTGATTATTTTATATATAAATATAAATATTTATAACTGTGTAACAAAAGAAATATACGGTAGATTTTCCTTATATATATATATATATATATATACTTGGTCACCGCATTTAAATTCGTGTTTGAATTTGCCGAGGACAAAATTCGTGAAAAATTCGTCGCTAAAAAATGAATGATAAAATTCGTGATTAAATTCGACTAAAATATGTACTTATTTTTTAAATTAAATATTTGAAAACAAAAAATTAACTCATATTTATTAAAGAAAAATCATACAGGAAAACATGTCTAAAAACTAATATCATAAACTTAAAATATTAAAATTAAATAACAAAATAAAATTTATACAAAAAAATATATATTATTTTCTATAATCTAACACAATAAATCATAAAATTATATTTAAAAAACACTATATATGTAAAATAAAAACTATTAGTATAATAAAATCAAATTAATTTACTATTTTAATTATAACATATTAATATAGTAGAATCTATTATAATATAAAGTTTAAAGAAATCAAAAATGTTTTATCAAAGTATAAGCAATCTGTAATGTTAAACTTTTAGTTTTAATATAGAAATAATCTTAAGTGTGTCAATTGATATTGTCGTACTAATAAAGGTATATTTCTTTGTAAAATAATAGGATTTAAAAAATAAATGGTCAAAAGTATATAGAATAAACTAACAAAAAACAGTGGAAGGTTAAACTTTCCGTGAAGATTTAATGCAACTTCGTAGGCCCGTCTCGTTCAACCTCGAGCCTCCAGCTAATCCAACACGTTGTCTCCTCTAGCGCCACACCTATGCAACAATGAAGGAAATAGTCATACGGCACACAATGAGGGCTTGAAGTGAAGAGTCGCAGGTTTAGGGCATGGCGGCCAATCTTTTACAATGAAGGAAATAGTACCAATTTTTATCCAAAACCCTTAACGAATTTGAACCAATAAAAAATAGTGGCCAATCATTGAATCCGTAAGATTTAATTCGCGATTTTAAACGCATTTCATTCGTACAGTCGAAATTTGGCAATTTTCGATTTTATTCAATAAAATCCACCGAATGCGGTGACTAAGTATATATATAGTGGCCCTCATCCCTTGGAGAGCTAAGATTCTTATAGCTCAAATAAGGACTAACTCCAATCAGCTTAGATGTGAAACAAGTAGATGGAAAAGGCCTAAAGAAAATGGGAAGAGAAACTGTGTATTTTGTTCGGATGGGGCAGTGGAATCAGAAAAACACTTTATCATAGAATGCAATGCTTATAATGGCATTCATTCGAGATATGCAATCAATTTCACAACATTGTCATTACAGGTTATATTCGATGAGGAGTTGATAGCTAAAATGGGGGACTTCATCATCAAGATTAACAAAGGGAGATCATAATTGATCAAATTAAAAGAAACCAGTTTTACTGTCTCATAGGATAATTTTAGCCCCTGGACATTAAAAAGCTTTCATCTCATTTCATATATATATAGATATATCGAAAAACATGTGAGGGGTTTCTTTTGTTTTAAATATGTATATACTAAAATTTACTTGCGTAAACATCGGCATTGGAAAATTTAATATACATATAAACATAGTTGGAGGGGTGGTCGGCGGGGCAACCCAACCCCTCCCTTCCATGGCAATCCCTTGGGCTCGGGCCCATTAAACTTAGTTACCCTCCTTTGGGCGTAACCCTCTCTACTACCACCGCCTTCAAGCCTGCACAGGTTACTTTGCCCATTCGGCCTCTACCAAACCGCCACCCCTTAAACAATAGACGCACCCATATATATATAAGCTTCGTGGTTCCTATGTGTGTTCAGTAGATATATATCTTGTGGTTGAGTGCCGACTAGACTATAGATAATCGCCCTCTCCCTATCGGGAGAACGCCAATCAAAATATAGATATGGCAACAACCTATATATTTGCGTCTGGGGAGAGGACTCGACAGCCCAGATCCCAAATGCCTATAGATGGATGGTATTGGGAAGAGCGGGGCCGGAAGAGATGGTTATACGAGATACACTCCGAACTGGCCGTCATTCTATCTTGCTTAATATGGGTATTGAGATTCGGGATTGGGCCCTTTCTATATATGGTCCATAGCAGGGAAGCTGGGGAGTAAAGCCGAGGGGGGAGGCTAGCACCCTCTCATATTTGTTCTCAAGGGCACCCCAAAAGGTATAAACTCCGAGCGGAGGAAAGGAACCCCACCAACCCCTTCCTCTAATACAAACCAAAATGGATTGATCTGCTAGATCGATTTGTATTCTATATGTAATATAATACAAACCAAACTCGTATCTATCACGCGCTCGTACCATATAGATATAGAATAAAGAGGAGAATCTATATATCCACCCCCAAAGCTAGAGAATCTATATGGATAGGATAGGGCTATCGGTTGAATCCCTCGAACCCAATCCCATCTAGAGTATAGAGATATGGATATGATAGAAAGTGACCCTCTCCCTCCATATATAGAGAGGGTCGATGGTCGAGCCAGTCTGAAATGTCCCTCTTTCTAAAATAACATGTTGAAGACCCTTAGCCAAATTTTGTTTCCCGACGGCTAAGGGATGAATAAAAGGGAAACTTTAGTCTTAATGAATTATTATAAAGTGCACAAAAAAAGAAATTTTATCAAAAGCGCTTATATTAATTTATTATAGACTAAATAAAAAATAAAATAATAAAAGGGAAAAGTCACTTTATAATTTTTATTTCCTCCTAGAGAAAATGCGACCCATGTTGTAGAGGAGACAGAAAAAAAAGAATTAAATGTGGAAGGAGGAAGATGATTGGTGGTTGTGGGTGTCTACTAAGCCAAGTTTAATTATAAAAGCAAGTTGACTTGCTTGAAAAAGCATCCCTTTTATTTTATAAAAAAATTGATTTCTGGTGCGAGCTTGTGAAGCTTTGCATAGCAACATCTGAGGACGAAAACCCTTTAAGGTTATCTCTTGAGGACGAAAAACCCTCTTGAGGTTTAGAAGGAGAACGAAAACTCTTCTTCTATTGGAGTTTCCCAGCAGTGTTTGAAGGCTTTATGTTGCAGATCTAAACAAGGGTTTGATGGGGAAGATTGGTTGTTGTACTTCTTCTTTATTTCCAGCTTGTTCTAGGTAAAGTGACCCATATAGAGGACTGATTTGGGGTGTTTGGAGCTGTTAAAATTCAGATCTGGGCTGTTGTTCCATTTGTTGATTTTCAGACATCCAATCAGCCTTTTGGTGTGATTTTTGGCTCAAAGATATTGTACTTTTCAATTGTTTCTGACAGTTACTTCCAGATTTTCAATAAATAAATCAGCCTATATTTGAGATCAAATCTGGTATCTTTTTGGTGTTTTTGCAATAATCATATCAGCTGGTCTGTTTTTGATAGAAATCTATTGATAATACTTCAGTTTTGGGTGCGTTCCATTCTCTACACAAGTCTCAATTTCTGATATAATTTCTAATCTGCACTTTAATAAATTTTACATTGAGCATTCTAAGTTCAGATTTGTAGTAAAACCCTTGGAATTGTTATAGTGTCCATTAACAGAGATTACATAGGCATAACATATAGTCTCGTCGGCATTGCGGCCTCTAATTGTTGTGTAATGAATGGATGCATCATAATCATATATGGGCAAGATAAGCTCGCCGATGGACCGAGGGGTGCGGGGCAAGGCCCCTATCTATATATGGCAAGTCGGAGCGGGCGAGGTCAAACTGAATCTCTTTATTCCCGGGTATAATCCCAACTTCATCCTCCAAGAAACATCCCACCGATGCCCTGCTAAACTCGTTGTAGATATCAAGATGCGCTATAACAACCCAACCACCATTATAATGAGATGGTGAAGAATCTACCTCATCTGATTTTAGCTCAATCCATTCCCCCTTACTTGGGCGGGGAATGAACCAAATCCCAAACCCGGTCCAAGGGCAATTGGGCTTCTTTCTATAGTTGGGGTTGATAAGAATAGGAGATTGATCGTTGATCGGAGCTGAACTCACCGAACCAGATCAATTCCTACTTATTAAGCTCAACCTCCCTATCTATGTTCTAGGGGTGTTGTTGTTTACTCTTGGCCATTGAGGTACCATTCCTCTCTAACCAACCACTGGTTCACCATTGATTGATCGCATTGGATCAGGATCAAAATTCCAATTTATGATAAGGGAGAGTGGGTCGTGACTATAGATCAAATAGTGGGTGGCTATCTATATATGGGCGGACTTAGATGCGGCCATGGATTAGACGCGGGTAGCTTGATCAATGTCAAATATATAGATAGGACTCCACCACACAGATCGTTGGGGATCTCTCCTTGCCCCCGATGATCCTCAATTAGAATATCGAGCCTTCAGATCGAGTTAGATTGAACGCGATTCGGCCCTTCTGGGGTAGGCAGACCGGCTATGTTCAATTGGGAACGTCGGGAGAGCACCTCAACCCTATAGTTATAGAGCGGGGTTGAGCGGTTCATTGCGCTCACACCGTCGCCATATCCATTAATCTATAGAGAGGAGGGGTGCCAATTGAACTATATAAACCACACTCACTCAATATACGGATAGTGGTCGGCCATATATATAGTAAGTTCTATCTATATGGAAGATCGAGGAGGCTGAGAAGCTGCTCAAGAGGATCTATATAGAGAGTGGGCCGTCACTAATAGATAAGATAGTTCAGGGAGGGGGCTCTCCCTCCTAACCCTCCTTTGTCGCCTCCTCCCCTCAGTTATGTGGCGACTGGAATACAATATAGATCTTTGGGTAGTGGCGGTCTAGTCGGGCCTAAGTGCCTACATCAATTACACCATACTCTATAGTCAATCACGCATGCTCAGGAGAATGAGGGAAGGACACTATCAACATATGGGGTAAATAGATGGCCAGATGAATGGCCAGATAGGTGGGGTTGGTAGATATATGGCAGATAGATGGGGTTGGCGGGGTCCCACTATCCATATATAGATATGATATAGCCATCGGGTCGTTGCCATATCGATAATTCAAGGTGCCCCGCCACCCCACCCCATATAGAGTAGAGATAGAGGCTCTGTCAAGTGCCGAGGGAGAGGAGTTGCTCTACATAAGTGTTGCCCCTCTACATCTATATCTAGAGGGCCCTCGATCTCTATATCTACACTCCCTCGCCCCTATATTTGAACTCTATATCTATATCTATAGGTCGAGGGCCTCTCTCTCTCTCTCTATGAGCACTCTTCCAGTTCCCTCATGCCAATGAGAGGAGGGAGAGGGCCCCTATATTTATATGGGGGGCTCCCTCTATATCTATATGCCTCTAGAGTCTATATCTATATGGGGCCCCTATCTCCCCTTCACTGTATGGAAGGGGAAGGCATTGGCACTCCCCCGCCCTTACCCTCTATATCCCCTCTCTAGAGAAGGGGGGGGCCTATAGATAGATCTTACATCTATTCGGGCCTCCTCGACAACTTACTAGATATAACAAATAGGAGGGTTAATCAAGGACACCTACCGAATCTATATCTAACTTTCAGGCTCAAACGGCACTTTGCATCCGGCTCGACCGACTAGACTCATGGGAGACTCGACTAGAGAGGGAATCAACCTAGGACGGAGGACTCAAAGTATCTAGATTTGGCAAAGGCTTAAGAGCGCGCAGGTCATTTATGCGCCCCAGGACGACCCCAACCTACTGATTGGAGATTGGAAAAAAGATCAAGCGCTCCCGCCCAAGAGTCAAGTAGGGGTGAGTGATGGTATAGTTTAATTGGTGCTCTCCCCTATCTAGAACTATATGATAGTTTGGGGTGGGGGGAACTATCTAGACTCTCCCCACCCCGAACTATATTAGCTTATCTTATCTTATCTTATAGTTATAGATAGGGTGCCCGAGGGGCGTATATCTCAGATCTCCTCCCCCCAATCATGTATGTCGATAATGAACCCTCTAGAATTCAAGGCCCGGGCCCTATTCTCTATTCTCATTTATCATGTCTTCATCACAATCATATTGACAATGGTCGGTTGGGGCATCAGTTCAAACTTCAACCCTGGGGTGGTGAGCCCCCTAAATATATGGGCCCCCTCTATATAGATTCTATAGGGCCGTCGAGCCCAATGGCAGCTCTATATCTTATCTATCTAGGGCGGGGCTCCTACCCCCTCCCCGCGCCCCTCCCTTATTATATCTTATTTTATCTTATCTTATCCTATCTTATCTTATCTTATCTCTATATGGATATGGGGGAGATAATTGTTTATTCCTTTGTATGTATAGTAGGACTGGGACGTCGAGGGAGGGCCTAACCCAATTCTAGGTAGGGGGCGTCACCATATATCTATATAGCTCTCCCCTTGATTTCCTCTCCCCATATGGATAGAGGGGGGTCGAGAGCCCTAGATAGGGGGTGATAATCAAATGGATCAATTCTTCGATTAGATCCTCCTGCCCCCTCCCCTATCCAGTTGGCGTTGGCAATGTCAACACCCCATCGATTGTTTTCCACATACTAAATTCTTTAGAATTATCCATATAGAGGGAGAGGGACAAGAACTACAATCCCCTATACCCTAAACTATATGGGATAGGTTGGATGGGTAGTCGAACTAGCCAACCTCTATAGCTCTAGTCGGCTAGTGGAACCGAGTATCCGTATAGAATCCGATTAGGATCCAATCAGGCAGCCACCCCTCTATCCACTCCCCCTCTTTATTATATGGAGTTCTAATTATAGGGTGGATAGACTCTTCTCTTTACCAGATGAACGGAAGCCGATTCGAGATGTCGGTGATTCAGAGGATATATCAGCCACCGGCCTAAGCCCACCTCTCCCTATATATATAGATGGCCACCCCTGCCCAACTAGAAATCTGGTGTTTCTCTCCCCCGCCCCTTCCTCCCTTTATCTAGATAGGGCCCCACCCCATTATTCTAGAGGGGGTCCTACCAGGGCCAATGTCTGTCATCCCTATCCCCATCCGAGGCTAATAGAAATAGAGAGTTGGAGTTGGCCTACTCTTTATTCGACTCCCCTGTAATTCTATATGACAAAGGGAGATAAGATAGTTCAAGGAGGAGGGATCAGGGGCCCTCGGTCTCCCATATATATATAGATAGGCGCAAGGGGGGTGGATGCCTATATCTCTATCCAAGGTACTCTTATGGCTATGGCCCCTATATATGGAGAGGGGGGAGAGGGACACATGAAGTAAATTCCTTTAGAGCGAGCGCAAGCGAGTGACCCCTCTACCCCCTATATATATTACATACGTGATTACAATAAGGATGTCAAACCCCTATATATATATATATATATATATATATATATATATATATCAGTCATGTATCCTTTCCATTAACCCTAATGAGGGTTTTGAAAACAAAAAGAAAATAAAGCAAAGGAGAAATGAACAAATAAGCCTCTTGTGCCTCCATGGAACTTCTCCAAAGAACCTACAACAAAACCAACAAGAAGAAACAAGAAAGAAATGAGAAGAAAAAAAAAAAAATGAAATATATTAGTAAGTTTAAATGAGACTAGGGTTTTTCAAAAATTCCTAAGATAAATGGTGGAGAGCCCATTGATCCTAGGGCTCTCCTTTAACTTAGAACTTGCCACTTGTCCAAGTGGGCATGTGGGTTGACTTTTGATAGTCAAGTGGCCCGTTTTTAACTTTTGGGTGGAAAAAGTTGAATTAAAATTAACTTAAAATGAATTATGGGTTCAAGGGCATGGGTCCATTTGGATGGGGCCAAATGGGACCCATGTGTAACTTAATGATTTTAGATCCTAGCTATCTAAATCTTAACTTGGTTAGACTAATCCCAGGGTGGGGGAAAATGAGAATAAATATAATAATAACCTAATGTAAATGATATTTGGGTTGAACTTAGTTAACTTTATGTGCACAAACAATAGTTTGGTTTATACTTCGCACCCTTGATCAATTCTACCAACAGGGAACAAAAAAATAAATTATAACCCTCACCTTACTTAGATAGATCCCTTAGAGGGTAATACGTGTTAAAAAACTCAAGTGTCGTTGATTACGAAACTAACGCTTGGGCTACCTTGTTCGTCCTTCGCTAACCTAATTAGCGTGCACGATGGTATGAACTACCTTATACCTCCTCCTTTGGTTATTAGTTTGGAATATGAATGTTGTGTCGGTTTTGAAAACCTTAGTTACAAGAATAAGTCTACATTGTTAAGCTTATAGGACTTGGGGTTGATTAGACGTAAGTAACCTTAGATGTTGTGCAAGTGGTATTTGGATTAATTCTAGCATCCCCTAGTTGGATTAACAAATGGGGATAGAAATGGAATAAATAATTGTATGGTTTATCACTATTCTTATTTGATCGAGTTAATAACTAGGAATAATACCTAAGTTTTTGCTAAGTACCCTAAGTTGTGCATTATAACTTGATGACGAAATGTACTCACCCTTAATTGGTTTCAGTGATTTGCAATAATAATGATTAATGAGGATATGGTTATAATCCGATGCATCCTTGACTAAATTACCATTTTGGAGTGGTAGGAGAAAAATCACTAAGCAGTTAATTTGTATGTTTAGCGCTTAATTAATGTTAAAACAAAATTCCAAATTTTACAAGTCAACAGGATTATTTGATGGTTAATTTGGGTCGTAAAATCATGGGCACGACATAGAGAGATTGATTGATCCAAGCTAAAAGATATGTATTGCACTCTTATAAAGCACTATATTTTATCTTTGTAATTGGAATGATCTTTGTAACCTAAGTTGCCGCATTCGAATTCGTGTTCGAATTTGCCGATGATTAAATTCGTGAAAAATTCGCCGGTAAAAAAATCAGCGATTAAATTCGTGATTAAATTCGACTATGAGAAATGTACATTTTTATTAAATATATAAAAACAAAAGATAAATTCACATTTCAAAAGAGAGATAATATCACATTTCATTGATTTCATTACTAATCTATCTACAAGCAATCAAAGCTCATGATTATTTCAGAAGATTGAAAGAAGTTGCTTGGTCGAAAAAGGTGCAAAAATGGATTTTATGAAAATAAGAAAAATATTGCCATCAATGCGTAGAGCTCAAGAAAATATGCACTTTTAGAGAAAACGACACCTAAAACGGAGCCACAGAATGAAAGTTATGGCACATGCAAGTTTTTGCTGCTACATCTTCCCGGACCCTTTCCAAAAATGGCAAATTTTTTCCTATGCTTCTGTTTTTTTCACCAAAAATCCAAAAAAGGAAAAAATTGCCAAAAAAGGAAAAAAACGCGAATTAAATCGCGAATTTCAAGGCGCTGTTAAAATTCGGCGAATTTCGAATTTTTTCCTTGAAGTTCGCCGAATGCGGCAACATAGTTTGTAACAATACAATTAAGTGTTTCATTGTTATTTGTGTTTAAAACTCAAGTTCATGATTATATATATATATATAACAAAAGAATAATGGAGACACTTTGTTCAAATATATGCTTTGTTAAATTGTTGTCTCAATGAAAAATTGTGATTTGATCAATTAATAATCTATTAAAAGTGTCTCAGTGTACTCTATTTCTAAAAATGAGAATGCATATCTGTTTTTACTTGGTTCATATGTCGAGCTCTAAACAGCCTCCTATATTTATATATTTCACATTTCATTTGATCGAATACACAATATATTCCTATTGGTCCACTTGTTGATTCGGACACCTTTTAGCCGTGATCAGTGAAACCGAATTAACCTAGGTCTCAGGGATTACACCACATGGCAGCATCCCAGGCTTTTGTGTACAGAAACCATACTGCGATAATCTCTAATCTTCCCAACATCTAAGTGCATGAAACCATTGCCACTTACCACAATTTTATTCCTCATCGCCCACAACATACATTTTTGAAATGCCGACACATGTCAACATTCAGGATTGCCTCATTCTCAAAAGTCACCTCCACAACCCAAGCTCTCTTTGGATTGTCCGACATCTGATCACCAGACTCAGTGACACATGTCCACCTATAGGCTAACTTCACGGTCAAACTGAGCACGAGACCTTGCAAGCTCCCCATAACCTGAAAGCACGTCACTGCACAGATGCATCTTATTCTCCGTAGTTTGTCCGCCCGTTAGATGATGTCACACCACGTGGAGATGCCAAAGAGGTAAACCAACTCACCTTGGTTTTCCCTATGAATGATGCCTCACTCAAAATTAACTACGCGTAGATTCTATCGAGTCATCCATATCTCTTTCTCCACATTGCTATATAAGCATTTCAGTATATAAAGCATATATAAGCCCAAACTCTAATAAATGTGGGGCTAAAACCCATGAAAAGTCTAAACATTCACCGCTGCCAAGCTCCCTCTTCTCTCCAACATATAAATTCAAGCTATTCTCAAATATTAACTCCTCTCATTAACACTTTGAAGCACATACCCTGCTAAAAACCCCACAATGATTATTATTGACTTAAATGTTGATCCCAAACTTTTGGGAAAAAGTGGCATGACAATTTGGTATGAGCACCTGTTTCCTAACCTATGAGTAAAAAAATTTAGGTTCATCAAAGCGAGCATATTTTGGAAAGATTAAAAAGAGTATAATATTGATTATTTTGAGGATAAAATAACAAGGATTGTCTCCCTTATATTTCAATTTTGACGTAAACAGACAAACCTACTGCAACAAATTAAGGTTTTATGGATTCTCCAAACGAAATGGACTACACCAAGTTTACAAAGAGGAATTAAAATCTGAAAGGGGTAGTCCTAAATCTTTCTCACGAATTGAAAAAACTTAAAAAGCAACAAGTTGATTCACTTGAGGATTAATATTAAGGATAAGAAAAGATCTAATAAAAAGAATGCTAAGAAACGAAAGGATCTTTTGAATAATGAAACCGTTTTTTGTGGAACCTTCTCATAATTCTGTTACAGAATCTACTGAATCTGGTGATGCAAGTAGTAAAAAGGAAAGAATTAATTTTGTAAGGAAAATCAAATTGCCTGAGTATGTTGGTAATTTAGGAACTGGGGAAGAAGCGAAGCAGTGGTTGTCCAACTTAGAGAGATATTTTGAAAGAACTAGTAGTTAGGGAAGAACACCGATTGTTACTTATCAGTTAAAGGATGTTGCACTAAACTGGTAGCACTATAAAGTTAATTTACAAAATTATAAAACCAACAAAGTCAAATGGGAAGAATTTAAAACTATGTTTCAACAAAAATACCTCTCTGATTATTTCCTATAGGAAAAACAATGGATTCTTTGATTTGAAATAGCAGTGGCAGAAGTAAACAAGTATAAACAAACTTTTGAACAGTTAAATACAGTTGTGTCCTTCATTATTGGATGAGACAGAGTAGTAAGGTTTATAAATAGTTCAAGGGACAAGTTCAAAGCAAGTGTGTTGTGTAGGAAACCTACCACAATTGATAAGGCCTTCTAAATTAGTAAAATATATGACTTATAATTTAGTATTAAGTTAATATTAGTTAAGTATTAACTAATAAAAAGTTGTAACCACTTCAACAATTTTGTAATCATCTCTCACATAATCAAATGACGGACACACAATGAATAATGTGTGCATTTTGGTCTTTCTTACTTCCTTGTACACATATTCTAACATTGGTATCAAAGCCCTTGGTGCTCGAAGGAATCTGCAAACTAAAGGACGAACATTCAGAATATCTTTGAGGGTCATATAAGGCTTCATCAAAGGGAAAAATAAAGAATAAAAGAAACTCGCAAGTTTCAGAAAACACACAGTGAGGGTCTAGAACAAGTCATTAGGGCCTGCAAAGAGGTCACAAAACTAGCAAACTAAGGAAAAAATCCTACCTGCAAAGTAGGGAACAAAACAAAGGTTTCAGACTGCTCCGAAAGTGCATTAAATACAGTCGTGAAAGGGCATCATTCATGTTTTTTTAAGGCGCGAAAATACAGATAGACAAGCAAGGGCGCAGGAATTAAACCATTAAATGCCACTGAAAGCAAATCAGCAAGGGCCCAGGAGTTTTTAACCATTAAATGCCATTGAAAGCACATCAATAACAGTCACGAATATACCAAAAATCTGAAGGTAAACAAGCACTTGAAGAAAAGGAATATAGTCGCGAATCTGAAGATAATACCAGCGAGGGCACATGAGGAAGCAAGGAAAAATCACAATCGCGAATTTCAAGTAAATAAAACCTTGGTTACTTCTTTTAAAGAATGGAGATTTTTTACCAATAGACAAATATTCTAGTTTCGATTTCCACAGTTGGAAGGTTAAAATCCAGATGCAATTAATGAACAAAGATTTGTGAGGTATTGTTAATAGAAAAGAGACACAACCCACCGATGTTGCCAAATTGTTAGAGTGGGAAAGCCGAGATGATAAAGCTAAAGCTATAATCAGGCTTCTTCTTTCTAATTCTGAACTCCATTATATAGATTTAGAAAAATCATCCCAATATATTTGGGATAACCTGAATAGGTTGTTTGGGGCAAAAGCAGTGAAAGCTAAATTTTCTTTAAAACTTCAACTCTTTTGATTCAAGATGGTTCACGATGTTACTATGTCAAGTCATATTAATAATCTGAGATCTCTTCTTAGACAGTTAGCAGAGGTTAAAGCTTCAGTAGATGATGAAGATTCTAAAGCCATTCTGTAAATTAGTTTGCATTCTTTGTATAGTAATGTCATTTTTACTCTTAGTAAAATGCCTTCACAAAGCCTGGAAGATATGATTTCAGCTCTCTTAGCTTAAGAAAAGAGACGATACAGAAGGTAATTTTTCACATAAATATGCACTAAACTCCCGCACGAGAAATAATCACAAAAATCAAATAAACACACCAGGCAAGTTGAGCGTTATTTTTGCAAGAAAAAAGGTCATACAACCTAGAATTGTTGCATTAGAGCTAATGATGTTCTCAAAGGTAAACTCAAAGATCACCCAAAAGAAGTAAACGTGACCTTTGTTATAGTCCACCAAATGTTGAATTTACTACAAAAATATTGATGAAGAAGAAGATTTATACGTACTCTAAGAAGTCAACATTTTGATGACAGGAAGGAATCCAGTGTAGGTAAAACTCGGCGTGGATGGCTAACTAGATAGTATGGGAGTCTATGGAACTCAAGAATGTACCCTTCCAAAAGTCACGAGACAATTAGATGGAGCATTGTGGGAGTAGCTCAGCATGGAGGGTTATCCAATAATTCGGGAGATTCTGCATTTCTTGAGTTCAGGGAGGTGGAATTCAGAACTCAAAATTCAGCTCTGGAATTACACCTTTACGAGGGTTAGGAAGACAACTAAATGGGATTCTACCTAGTCCAATAATTGTTGTTCAAATCAAAAGCTTTTGAAGATTGTAATTCTATTTTCTTTTCAGTGGTGTAAGCCTTAAGAGGGGGTATTAAAATATAGGATTTATAATTTAGTATTAAGTTAATATTAGTTAAGTATTAACTTATAAATGGTTGTAACCACTTCAACCATTTTGTAACCATATCACACATGATAAAATGATGGACACACAATGAATAATGTGTGCATTCCAATTTCTCTTCATTCCTTATGCACATATTCTAGCATAAATTGCAAAGCAATTTGAGAAGAATAACATGTTGAAGAAAAGGAGGAAAGAATTCAAAAAAAACATAGCTCTTATACTCAAAAGAAAACACATTTCAACTTGAAATGTTGGAATTGTGGACATAATCATTGTGCTTAAGCCTTCCCTAAAAAACCCAAGAACAGAAATCAATCAATAACACTCGCAAAAGTGAAACTCCACAAAACATGAAAGTATATGTTGTTGACACAGGTACAATAAATTTTCAAATATAGAGGAACAATAAAGGGCCAAGATATTCATTTTCTAGTTGATTTCGATAGTATTCGTAGTTTTATTTCCAATAATATCTTATCTAAATTGAAATTATTTGTCAGGGATATCAAACCCATAGTCATAGAGATGTTCGATGTGAGATTAATTAAACATATTGAAGTTGTCATTGAGAATCTAAACTTTCAATTAAGTGGTCTAGAAACCACATATATATTTCACATTTTCAATCTTGGCCAAGATATCTTTGGAATGACTTGGCTAGAAGTAACCGATGCATTAATAGGGTGTAAAAATAAGCAAATTTTTATAAAAGACCATAATAAATCATTTAAAAATTTGCAAGGTGAAAGGAGACCTATCATTATTAAAACCAAATCTTATGTACAATTGAAAATAAGCCTTCAGAATAATTGTAAATATTTTTGTGCCATGGTGACACAATAAGGCGATAAGTTCAAAATGGATATAAACATTAAACTAGTATTATGAGAATTTATGGATGCATTCTCAGAAAAAAATAATATAAGAATTAGCTCCTCACAGGGCTATATAACATGCCCTTTATTTAATTCTTGGTGTTGAAAGACAATCAATCCCAAAGTTAGTTGAACTCAAGCAAAAATTGGTTGAGCTACTTAAACAAGGGAAAATCAGACCCAATGTTTCTCATTGGGGTGCACGAATACTTTTTGTTAAAAAGGATGTTATTATGTGATTGTGTGTTGATTACCGACAACTAAATGAACTCACTATCAAGAATAAATATCCCTCACCTCGCATCGATGATTTGTCAGGCCAACTGAGTGGTGAAAAATGTTTCTCAAAAATTGGTTTATGATAGAGTTTAACCAAATTAGAATCAAGGAATATGACATTTCCAAAACTATTTTTCGAACATGTTATGACCATTATGAATTTGTATTTGTGCCCTTTGGCTTAGCCAATGTATGATGCTTTCGAACTTTTTCTGGATGTATTTGTGATTATCTTCTAGGATGGTATACTCAGTTATTCTAAAAATGAAAAATATGATGAGCAACATCTTAGGTTAGTTTTAGAGATGCTAAGGAAAAACTAGTTCTATGTGAAGTGGAGTAAATGTGTAAGTCTTTAAAACCGAAGTTTCTTATATGGGGAATATAATTTCCTAAAAGGGAATATCCCTAGATCCCGCAAAGGTTAAACCTTTCCGAGAGTCGTTAATTCCAAAGGATGTTAATGAAATCCAAAGTATCCTAGGACTGTTAGAATTTTATCGTAGATTTGTGGAAAAAAAAATCTTAAATAGTTGCTCCTCTAATAGATTTAACTAAGAAGGATAAACCCTTACGATGGACCTTGGAATGTGATCAAGATTTTATGAAATTAAAAGAATCTCTTGTGACTACAATGATTCTATGTTTATTCTGGATTTTTCTAAACCTTTTTAGTCAATCTCATAGGTGCAAGACAATAAAGAGTAATATGTTATGAATCAAGGAAGTTACTCCTACTAAAAGAACTATCCTACCCATGAATTGAAACTTCTTGGCATTGTCCATGTTCTCAAAATTTGGAGACCCTATTTGTTAGGAAACAAAATTGTAGTAAAAACAAACCACCGAGGATTACAACACATTTTTACCCAACCACTATTAAACATGAGACAGCGACGATGGGTAGAACTGCTAAGTGAGTATGACTTTGATATACAATATGTTCTCAAAAAGGAAAATGTGGTGGTTGATGCTCTAAAGTACAAAACGCATGTGTACCAATGCTTTAGCTCTTCAAAAAAGTAATTTTGAACAAACCATTAAAATTACGTTACCTATCGGTAGTTACTTCATGAACTCTATGAAGGATCGAAAAATAAAACTCCCAATGCTCATCTAAATGATGGACTCACTTCATATTTACTTGGAATCAACAGAGTATTGTACCATAAAGGTAGATTGTGTATTCCATACCTCCCAGACCTTGAGTAACAAATTTTATAAGGATTCTCATGATATACCTATTGCAAGGCCATTCCTTAGATTTTAGAAAACATAGTTATCCATTAAAAAGAACTACTTTTGGCCTATGATGAAACATGGCAATCACAAATATGTTCAATAATTTATGTACATGTCAAAAATTTAAAACCGAGCAATGTAGTAAACTTGGTACAGTTACTAACCTCTTTCCATACCTTCTTGGAAGTGGGAATCCGTAAGCATGGATTTTATTATGGGTTTACCTTGAACTAGAAATGGCCATGATGCTATTTTAGTAGTAGTAGATAGATTGACAAAAATGGCTCATTTCCTCCCTACAAAGATCAAAACCTATGGTTGTAACATAGACCACTTATATGTTAAGGAAGTATTTTCACTTACACGGTCTTCCAAATGATTTAGTAACAGATAGAGACCCAAGATTTACTTCTTCACTTTGGAAATATTTATTTGGAAAATGAGATAAAAGTTTGAGATTTAGTATTACCTATCATCCTGAAATGGATGGCAAAACCAAGAGGGTGAATCTAAATTCGGAAGATATGTTAAGAATGTACACTACTGAAAAATCTAGAGAATTGGAAAAATTTCCAACATCTAATTGAGTTTGCTTATAATCAAGGCTATCGTAGTACTACCAAAATATCTCCCTTTGAAGCGATGTATGGAAGAATTTCAATACACCTATTTCTTAGACCAATCATGTTCATAGGTCGTGGTATGATAATGATAATTTAAAATAAACGGAGGAAATTATCAATACAATAAATAGAAACATAAAAGTTGCTCAAGATTGATATAAAAACTAGGCAGGTTTTAAAATATTCATTCATGAGTTAGAAGTAGGAGATCAAGTTTTTCATTAGAGTAAAACCTAAGATAATTTCATCAAAACTTGGGAAATATGCTAAGTTAGCACCTCGCTTCTACAATCCCTTTGAATTTTTAGAAAGGATATGAGAACTAGCATATAAACGTGTTTTACCTCCTAAATTGTCTAGAATCCATAATATTTTTCATGTTAGTTTACTAAAGAAATATATTTATAATGTTGAACACATTGTTGATTGAAAAATAATAATTGTATAACCTAATTGTGAATTCAAAATAGAACTAGAAGAAATCGTAGATAAAAGAACTAGACTGTTTACTTTGAAATTTTAATTGTTTTTAAATTCTAGGTCTTTTTAAAGTATAGTAATATTTGTATTCTTCTAAATTCATGTACAAATTTAAACTTATTTTTTAATTTCTAGAGTCTCAAAGTATCTCCCATAGGATTTTTTTGAAAAATGGCATACTCATCCTAGTACCCATTCACATACCCATCCCTGTCCCCATCTCTTAGTGGCCCTGCCTCCATTGCTCAGAGCACCATGATTCGTTTTGATGCTTATCTTTCATAGCTTCTCAAATTATGTCTAATTATTAGTGCCTCTCTATTATCACAATAAAATATGACTTCTTTTCTCATGTCCTTTGGTACCATTTACTCATTTTTGCATGTAGTTCAACACTCCAAATCAACTCACCGCAATGGTACTTCGTGACTCTTCTTTTGTCCCTTCAACACGTAGACTCTTGCCATCTAACAATGTGAGCTTAAATCTAGGCAACATGAACCCCCAGATCCCTCCACACCTCCCCTTAGACCTTCTAGCATACCACCCTCATGAGGAAATCTCCCACTTAAAAAGTTGACTCGCAAACCTAACACTCCCATTTCTCTCGACAATATTCATGGTCAATTTGTACTTCAAGCCCCCTGCGCTCTGGGCTCAAACATCTTGAAATTTAGTTTTTCCTAGGGGCATTAGGTGTCTATGAAAGTTGTGCATTACCAACACAATAAATTAATAAGGGCTTCAAGCTGAGTTTCTCAATTTTAGTGTGGACTCACTTGTACTTTCCATTGTAAACTTCTTTATTGCAGTTGTTTTCTTGGGCTTCCTCCATCTTGATCTCGGTATATTATTTACCCCATTCATCAGTTTGGTGACAACTTTGACCCAAATAGTTGCATGACTAACAAGATTGTGCACATGTTTGCTGAAATTCAGGCCACATTTTTGCACGCAATGCTCTTTGAGAAGATGAATAATGGTAGGTTAAGAGGGGTTCCAAGACTATTGATTAATTTTTAAATCTTCCCACTATCATTGAGGATGCTCCTTAGTGGTGCTCTAGTGTCTCATGATGATTTGGAACTTTACAAAGGAGGTTCAGTTCGTGCCCAAGCATTTGTTTCAAGGCTGTGTTATTGTTATCTCAGAAGAAAGAAAGAAAGAAATTATATCAATGTTCACAGATGACCAAAAGGAGGTCAATGGGACTAGAGGGTACAACAGTTCGCTGTTTATTGCTGCCATTAAGAGACTTTATGAGATAGAAGTGGATCGATCCCAAGCTTCCCGCAAACTCCGACTTTGTTAGAAGTACACTTGAACTTGAGGACATTATAAGAGAGAACAATCATGTCAAGGATGGTTGTACCTTACATCACATCTTGATTGTTGTGTTGTGTTACTTTTTGCCAACGATATGGCCCTCGTAATTCATTCTACTGGGAAATGGCAAAGACAATTAATTTATTAAAGGTTCAAGCTCACCTTTGCGAGCTTCACCAATTCATAGTTTACCTTATTAGAACTAAGGCTATGATCTTAATTACTTTAAATCCACTTTCTCTAAGTTTTAGTATTTCTGTAAAAGGGAGTTGGTGGAGATCATGACAATGTATACCTACTTGCAGGTTAGTTTCCAAGTCCAACCATCAACTTGAAGCATGCTCCTCAATCCCAGCGTTGTAAGAGATATGTGTCTTTTGTCTTGGAGCAACAGTGCTTCTAGATACACTCCCATTATATCCTTTCGAAAACTTAAGTCTCTTCAAAACTTTCATTAAATCTACTTCTCTATATGGGTTTGAGATTTGGGGCACAATTCAAGGCCTCGTGATTGTTTGTAAATAGACCGATCCTTTGGGCATTAACAATGCATAATTTGATGCCCAGCATTTGTGTCTTAAGTGTGACTTCAAGCTTGTTTTCTTTTATCACACTTAGGTCCCTTGATGATTCAAATTTGGGTCAAGTAGGAGATTTGTATTTAGCTCTTTGTTCCTTCGAGTGGATTGCTTTATATTTCATTGGTCTACTGGCATCTCCATAAAGCAGCTCCATCCTTTCAAAAACTCCTTAAACACTCCCCACGCCTTCTTCCCCATACGGAGAAATTAATTGATTTGAAAGAGAAGTAATTTCGGCCTCCCCTTATATCCTCTTATACCTATTATCTTGAAGGTAGCTTTTTGTGCAGAGCATTTCTTACCAATGTACCATCATTCACCCTGGGCACCTTCATTGATGGTTACATGCACTAGGGATCCCTCTTGGCCAGTTGAGGGTTTGTGCTCACAATTAACAATCTGAGAGAAATCATCATAGTCTGTGAGGCAATAGAATTTGTTATATGTTCTCTCTTAGCGGGTGAGGGTCCATCACTATCTTTTTTCCTTATCCAAACTATAAGTGTTTCACCCTTTACCTATGAGAAGTCATTAATTTCGGATTTTGGGTTCTTGATTGTGCTTCTGAGGCCACAATATTGATTACTTCCTTGTTTCAGCCTATATCAGCCACTAAAGATGTCAAGCACCCATTAGCTGTGCCAAACTGTAGTGCAGTTTTTGATAGATCCATTAGGCAGCACCACCCTCTATGAGAGGCCGCTTGGACACCTTGGACCTCTTATTCTTTCTCTTTTCATGGGGAGTCAACTACTTTTGATTGTTTACAATTCAGTTTACAAGGGAAGCTATACATTACCAATTCTCTCTATCTAGAGGATCATCAGTCGTAGATGTAAGGACAGGTACTAGAAGTACCTTGTTTTGTCTCAAGTCTACCTTGTTTTGTCCCAAGTCCTCTTGAGGATATCATCACACTATGTATTGAGTCATTGACCTTTTTCGTAGTGATCGATGGGGATGTTTGTCCTTCCTGCTTTGGAATCCAATATAAACTAGTGTCTTGTTATCCATTAGCTTTCTCCTTTAGGCTCAACAGAAAGGTCTCCTTTTGGCATGGGATCTTCTTTTCACGGAATTGTTTTCTAATACACTGCTTTGTTTACACATTTGGCTTTACCCATCTCTTATTAGGTCCCTCTACTTCCTAGGTCTGAATTAGTTTGGATCTACATCTAGGGCTTTTCATCTGTAGTTGTTGGAGTCCTTTCAGCATTCTTGATTATCTATTGTACCTCTAGCCAACCAATGAATTGTGTTGCTGATTATAAGGTTATCATGGGTATTAACAAGCTCACAAACCAAAAAGGTTTTGACTATCCCATGAATGATGCTGGCTCATCGATCAGGACTTGCACAAACCATCAGTTCAAATGAAGCTAACTCACAATTCAGTCATTTTGAATACTTGCTATGTATTTCTGTATTCTCGTTTTCCATAATTGCAGTGCTGTTCTCTTGTTTAGCTCCTACGCTTATTACTTGATTGCTATTCGCTAGCTACTAAAGTTTTTTTTTTATATAATCTCTGTTTCCATAGAATGTCTCTGGACCTGAATCTGTAATTTGTAATCTCGTGTAGTATTAACTTGAAATTGTTTTGTCTCAACTATGTAATTTTTTATTTTGATTGGTCGGAGTTTGGAACCAACCTCAGGACTCTGTTGTAACCTTCTAATATGTAATATAATAGTTCACTTTCGGTTTCATCAAAACAAAGAAATTATCTATTGTAATTTGCTCTACATTCGAGTCTCGGAGCATTAATAAAAAAAATCCTCCCAACTTCGATTTCACCAACAATTATGGTTCAACTATCATTGCTAAATACGAATATAATTAGAAGCACTTCAACTTAAAAGTGTCAATCCATTTCATGATGTTTTCACTGATTGAAACAAAGGACAGCTCACCTGATCGCCTTCCTGCTTTAAGGACAAAACCTGAAGAGATGTCTTGATCTGCGTGGATGGTCATGTCAGCAATAAATATTCAATTTTGTAAGTACAAATATCCATTTGCAACTAAATAAAATATCGGGTAAAATATCTCATAAGTTAAAGTTCATTTAAAATACCCCTTTAGTTATATATATTCTATAAGGCTGTACGACTGGTAATCCGAGCGGGGTAGTCCACCTTACTGGTTCATTTTCAGCTGCAATAAGCTGCAACTCCAACCAAGTTATACAAATTTAGACAGAAGATAATAAGGACTAAAAAAACAGAAATTATATAATAATCTATAAAAAGTCCAAAACAAGGAGCGATAAATATCAATAACTTATGGTTATATTTGAATAACTAGCAATCGTACGCAAGCAGTGCAATGGAGATGCCAAAAGGGATACAATGAAGAAGTTAAACTTGAAGGAGGAGAAGTGAAGAGATGGGAAAAATATTGGGGACAACATATGCCAAACTCTTCTTTCTTTTGACAAGACACATATGAACCGTGTGCCGTTCTTTATCAATGCTTTGAAGGAGAAAGGAGGTGTGGTGCACATATTGTTGAGGCCATGTACTCTGGAGATATATCAGAAAGCAAGCCGTTGTCGATCATACTCCCAATGTCAATAGTTACTCTTTGCAATGATAGTCATTTTGTTTTGTGGACAGTTAGATAACATGAAAATTTTGGGTGAATTCGCTTGCAGGTACTACAAGATACTTTAGAGATAAGGACATGTCAAAGGGACTCAGCATCCCATATCAACTCAGTATATTCTTGATAGGAGGCAATTGGCCCTAGTCCCCATTGAGAATTATTGACCTATTACCAAAGGGGCTGGTTTACGATAGGGAAACCCTTTCATAGGCGACGACAAAAAAGGGAAAGCAAAAAGGGGCCACTGAAGCGCAAAGCATCAATTAGAATATGTAGCACATGTTTTGAGAGAATGCCAAAAAGTTTCTAGTGACTAGCCTTCAACCACTTTAATTTGGACTTGATAGGATTTTGAGGACATGCATGTATGGTGGGTTCATAAATGTTGAAGATAGCAACACCATTTGACGCTAGCAAGAGCTAAGGGGAGTTATTTGCACTTGGAGCGGAAGTAAGTGCACCTTTGATAGGAATGAAGAGATACAATATCCATGTTCTAAGCATGCCTGAAATAATCAATTTCAAAGGTAGGAGTTGTTCCTGGCATATGAAGTGTTGAAAAACGATATCCAAAGCGAGTTGTAACTCAAACGACAAAGGAATTGTAGTTGGAGAGGCAGACGAACGAGGTGGCATTCATCCATCTGAACAATGCAAGAGGATTCATAGGGGATCCAACATGTGAAGCCATATCATGTAAACACATAATACTCAAGAGAATATATTTACGTGCAAACATATGGACAGCACTTGGGAGGATGCCTACACATATTTACACTTAACAATCAAAAGGCAATCTTCAAAGTTCGCAAGCAAAATCATTTTAATATAATTCAATACAAAATCTTTCAAACTTTACAAGAAAAATACAATTTTGTTTGAACACGCGACCTGTTGTCATTCTTTTTTCGTTTTTCAGTCAAATGTGCTCATTTGTTCACCTTCCTCTTTGCTGAGCTTTTTATATATGAACTTCAACCAACATCGAGAGACAAAAGAATGAGAGGATTTAGAAGAAAGATTTACACTATTTTTCAATTGAACAATGTTTTTATCTCTTATTATGGCATGGTTGTAACAAGGGATTGCTTGCATAAGAAAGTGCAAAATGGCAAAAGTGCAGACTACATCTACAGTGAAGGGCACATGAAAAAAGTTGTTGCCCTTGATATCAATGGTCCATACCCTGTACACCATCATTCTTCCCTCCAACAATAAATGACAAATTTGGAATCATTATTAATATGACTATTCATGAAACCAATTTTCATTCAAAAATGAGTTGTTCCCAGTACAAGACTTGAAATTGTATAGAGCTGCCATTCCGATGTGGAGCCGTAAACCGTATGACATGTTTTTTTGACTGATATTGTCTGCCTAGAATTTAGATGACACGAATGTTTTGTTGGTTTCTTTCGTTATGTGAGAACAGAACAGGCAACAAAGGACCTGTAGTTGTAGTTGTCATACATCCATCTGAACAACGCAAGTGGATTCATATGGGATCCAACATGCAAAATCATGGGAGATGGTCAGCCCAATTAAAATCCTATAATACCTCAAATCCCTCCACCACCCTAAAAGGCATTATTTTTTAGTGGCTTTGTAAATTACTACAATTACATTATTATTTGTTTTAACATAAGCATTGAACTATCAGAGGAAAAGAAAACTGTAAAATTAGTGAAAACAGAAAATACAGCAAAATAGATAAACATAGTATATTAAGAATGAAGTTTGATAGCCTAAAATGTTATTTATAAAATATAGGCTGAATGCATTGGAAAGTGGGGAACAATAACTCAGAACACGCAACCAATCAAAAATTTAAAATGCCACAACAACATTTACAAAATTGAATCTTCAACGTTTGAAGAGAAAACATGTGCACACATATCCACCACCCCAAATGTTTTAGACAACCATTAAAGGCATAATATATATATATACATATAAACTTCCTTAGTACTAAATAGAACGCAAAACAGAGTATAGGCATGATGCAGAGATGCCACCTCAGAAGACAACTAGTGAGCCTCAAATTCAGGGGATTTCAAAACACGTTTTTTTGTTTTTTTACAGCCAGAGATTCGTTGTCGTACTAACTTAAAATACACATTTTATCTCACAAAAAACCCAACATTGGCTCCCGATAATACAAGGAAAGCAACATAGCAACGGGAATACAACGAAAGAGCACTACTAAATTTGGTGGGTTCCGTTACTTTTGGAAAATTCAAAAACAAAGATATGTACATCAATGGATCATGCAAGCCATCAAATCTCAAATCACCACCTTGAGATAGATCCACAAGATGTTGCAAATGGGGAAACCAATGGAAATGATGCAACAATTTGGCCATCCAAAGGTGAATAATTGAGAGCCTTTTGGGGCCAAGCTCGACAAACCGCATCGAAGGGGACAAGCCTTGTGTCTTTGCCCCTAACATCCACATTTTCCCCACCCTCAAAGGCAAAAGGAAACCCTCTGCTTGAAATTGCTCAGGTAGATCCTAGATCTGTGAGGAAGAAAATAGAATAATATATTATAACCCGAAAAAAAGCAACCAACACCCATGAAAGCGAAACAAAGACAAGTCAAGAAAAGAAAAGAAAGCATAGATAAAAATAGAGGATAATGTTGTTCAATTACAAAATAATAGCATGCACTTAATACCATGAAATAAATTCACACACATTGTAATACTCATCTGTTTAGCAATTCAATTTGAATTGGGAACTCACAATTATTGGGTATGAATCTATTTTGGAACTGCCCATATGGGCATATTGTACTGTTGAAATTGTTTTCGACATTCAACATTCTTTACAGATTTGCATACATGCAATATTTAATCTTGTGCTCTTAAATCAAATTTGGACTATTGTTCCTTGAATTGGATAAGGTGAGTTCAACTTAGATTATGCAAAAAAAAGCTTTTCACAAGCTCAAGCATCACTTCATCAAGGCGGATGAAAAACCATGTTACATTCTCTAGATTCATTGCTTTGTTTTTTCACTATACATTAGGCTATATATAGTGAATAAACATGCAATGAATCCCAATCCTCTCATCTATAAGAAGAAATGGCATTAAGGTTTTGAGGTTGATCAATGCTCCTGATGACATCGTACCTCAACCACCACTAACACAAAATCTTACCCCTCCATTTCCCTCACATGTGTCAACCACAACCATTGAAACTCCCATGTAGAAGTGTCTTTCAACGTAAATATTAAAACAAGCTAGGAGGGTAAGCTTTGTCGATAATGATATTCACATTAAGATCAAAATAAATTACATGTTTGGCCGATTAGTTTTTCTCTATTGAACCATAACGTCGTTGCTAATTTTGCCCATAACTTTGTAAAATCCGTCACTTTTCAGTGTGAAGGCATCCGCACTTTTCGACCATGATGCCAACAAAATAATAGAAAATAAGTTTTCACAAACCAACATGCATGTTCCATGAGTTTTTAGTCATAAAACCCACCTCTTCACACTACCAAAACAATATCTCGTGCAGGCGCACAACAGCATTCAACACCTGCTACGCTGCCACACATTCAATCTTTTAAACAATTCCATGAATTTATGAACTTAAATTTAGAACCCATTAAAATGTCACTCCTAACACCGCACATTAGGAATTTAACTCCACCACTTTTGTGGATGGTTTGGTAGAGTCGCTCAATAGTGCAATCAACTTGCGTTGTATGCATGCAATAAAAGCCACATTATTCGATGGTGGCACCACTGCTTGCTAGAACACAAAAACATTCCATCAACTGTGTTGGTGTTTCATGTGGAGAGGTAGACCCACAATAGGAGGGGACCAAGTGGAGGCATTAGTAGTCTCCTTCACCACCGCCTACAAATAGGGAAGCTTCGCTCATATTTCTACCCTTTCCCACCACACCTTCGAGCTCTTTTTGCACCCTCCTCTAGGCGACGTTGTATAGCTATTTTTCTAAGCCAGTGCCATTAGAGCATCCATAAGCATAAGAATTAAAAAATTTAAATCTTCTACAGCCTCAACTAAATTTAGCAAATGAATAAATTGAATGCGCAAACCCCTTACTTGACAAGCTCATTAACGTACATTAAATGTGGCAACACTTCTGAAGGAAGAGGCTATTGGAGGCTTTTCTTGCCTAACCTGTCGTAAATATTTTTCTTCAAGTCTCTGTCAGACTCTACCCTCTATGTTGGCTCTTCAAACATGACACTAAAGCTTTCTTTAACCTTTGCCGAATTATCAATTGATCCACCAAATTGTCATATCAGCTTGATCTATACTCGTTCAAATTGTAGTCATAGTTTGGTTTAAACTAAGCCAAATTGTTGTCATAACTTGGTTTAAAGTCTATCAAAATGTCGTCATAGCAAGACTTGGGATTTGGTATCAATTCAGGTAAATTGTCACCACGATAGGGTTGGTCGGGTTGGTGGTAATGGGGCATAACCTAGCACTGAACGTAGCAGAGAAGGCGTTCCCCATCTCAATCTACAACCACACGGCAAACCAAGTGGACAAAACCCCAAAGCACGCCAAGGAGTAGGCAAACCCCATTTGAGGGGCTTTTACAACCCCAAGGACTTTGTGCTCTCCATCCAAAAGCCCAAGGCCATGATTATCCTCGTCAAGGCCAAGGCTCCCACGGATCAAACAATCTCCACTTTTTCAAACTTTATGAAGCACAGGGACTACATTGTGGATGGTGAAAACAACTGGTACAAGAACATGGAATGTGCATTTCCAGTAGCGAGGAGGGGGCTCATAGGGGGCCATCCCTCTTGCCATGTGACCCTCGGGCGGCCAACGACTACATCCACAATATGGTCACCAAGGTCATCATGCAAGTCGATGACAGCCCCTACATGACCTACATTAACGAAGGCAACTCCAACAACCTTGTCAAAATGGTCCATACCGGCATTGAGTATGGCGACATGCAACTCATCTTTGAGGTATATGAAGTGCTAAAGCACGTCGATTGTTTCTCCAATGAAGAAGGTTTCAAGGCTAACCAACGGTTTTGATGATGTCGTATGTCAACAACCATCGGCAAAAAATCTCACCCCTTCATTTCCCTGATATGTGTCAACTGCGACTACCGAATGTCCCATTTGGAAACACCTTTTGGTATAAATATGTGAATCACATAAAACTATGTATAGGGTTGTGTGCAACAAGTCTCAGAATGGATACATCAGCGCATACTGGAACATGTACTCGTATCGTACAATTATTTCGAAGTTCTCTACTCTATTTATAATTCACAGGATGTTGCATCGATAAATAATTCAGATTCATCCTCCATCGGGTGCTTTAGGGGCACTCCTCATGCTCAAGAAACACTATTTTATTATTTGAAACAAACAAATAATGTCAATGTTTCAATGTTCAACATCAATTTCAAATTTTTGGCTAGTCTATAGTCTCCTTTTCTAATCTGAAACTATATGGGCTTCTCCACTCCATTGCATGTGACACTTCCAATTCATTCTCTTGCCTAGGACACTTCAAACAGCTGTTTGATATGAATTTCTCATTGAAAATCCCCACTAGGGAAGGCCATGGCCTCCATGCTTCCCTAACCTAGCTCTTTTAAAACAAATACCCCAAGTTAATAGCCCATCCCCTACAAGGTTTTGTACCATCATGCCCAAAGAACTGTAATCATGCTCCCATTGCCAGCCAAAAATGAAATTGGCTGCTACTTCAATATGAACTCCCCATTCTGTACTCATTTCCCCTTGGAAGAAGTTGAAAAATGTCTTTGGTTCTTGAAGAAAAAAGCTCCCATCTGCAGATTTATGGAAGCTCATCCAGACCCCAAAACCTTAAAGGCCTGGGTTTATGAAAACTAGAAGTCGCCATCAGGCCTTGAAATATCCTCATGATGCCCAAGGGCTATTTTCTGGCCATATTCTTGTCAAGACATAGACACTGGGAATGCTGGGGGGTTAATGTGCCAGCATTGTCTTCGCAAAGGTATATATCCCTAACGATTCTCTTTCCTTTATGTTGGTGTGATTAATTATGTTAATTGTATCATTTATTAGACTACGCATTGTTTTAGGAAAGAATAACAACAGTCAAAAGTTTCATTTTGTCTCCTATAGTCAGTTGTCCTTCTTGCAACTCAACTACTGCAGTCTATCTACTTGTCTTTCATCCATATTTTACCCTCTTGTGAAGAAAGTGTCAAATCTATCCATCATCATATCAGTCCTTTGTACACAATGATTGGGCCAACTCAATCATAGCTCAGTATTTGAGTTTTACTACACGCCCAATTGGGCATTCCAAGGTCAATTTCAAGATAGTTCTTTTTTCTAAGGTGCAAGTCTAGGAGTATCTTAGCATCATGGTTTGTAGGTTCTCCTCTAGAAGGCAGCTATCTTTCAAGGGAGACCTTTGACAGGGCTTTCCAGGAAACCATGGTCGTCTAGTTTCAATCCTACAAATGATCTGAAAAATACAGTCCATGTATTGATAAGGCTTCCATTCTTACCTTGTGAGTTTTGGAAGAATAATCACAGAAGCGAATTGATATTGCAATAGAGGAACAAGGGGCAGCTTTTGAAATCATGTTAAAGCCTTGGAAGTTACATTAAACCCAAATATGCGTGAGTTTGAATCTTGAGAAGCATTTGACAAATGAACAACTCAAACTAGGAGAAATGACTTGGAGGACAACACATTCAAGTGTCTGCTATGCCACAATCAGGGACATCTTGCTAGAGCTTGTCCAACTCAGCAAACATATCTGGAAAACAAAGCTGAAATGGTAGACCTGGGATATAACCAGCGCTTGATGCAAGAGCATCCATGGCACAACAACTTCATCCTGAAAGTTTGAGACCATTATGTGATGCCACGGACAGGGCTCCATGTTAAAGACCATTTTCTTGAAACTTGATAGGACCTGTTGGACATCTTCTTATGATGACCATCTTATACATAATTTTCTGGTCTCGCAGCTGCAACTGCAACACCATGTCAAAGGCTTAAGACTTGCATAGGTTGTAACATTTTCATACGAACAGAAATAGAGCACTGTTTTTTCTTAATTTCAGAATTTTTCAAGAGGAATGCAGTGGTGTAGTTAATTTCTCCATGCTAAGTGGTCTCGCACCTACAACGTGTGGAAGCCAATCTTGTGGTCCCTTACCAATAACACCTTTGCAAATACCATAAATTTCTTCTACGAACTCATAATGGTGTCATCAAACTATGGTTTGTGGTCTCTCACTCACAGCACCTTGTTTGTGGCCTCTGACCCATGATACCATGTTGACGCTGATTTGTGCTTACTCACCCAAGGCACCATGCTTTGTGCGTAAGTGTGAGAAGATTGACACATCATGGTGATAAGCATGCCATGTATTTCATCATTGAATCTTCACAGGTGCCGTTTCATCAACATTTCGCATATGTCAAGATGCCAAATTTGACAAAGTAGCTCATTTCAACCATTTGCAATTGTAGATTGTGTTTCATATTGATGCCCAAGATCTTATAACCTTAGTCACCACAATTGAATTCATGTTTGAATTTGTCAAAGTTAAAATTCGTAAAAAATTCGTTGCTAAAAAAATCAAAGATAATATTTGTGATTAAGTTCGATTAAAAGAAAAATCATAAAATTATAAATAAATATAATTTTTATAAAGAATAATGTATGTAAATACATATATAACAAAACATAAACTATAAAATTTGTGATTAAGTTCGACTAATAAGAAAATCATACAATTATGAATAAATGTAATTTTTAGTATGTATGTATGTATTGTCGGTGTGTGTGTGTGTGTGTGCACGTGTGCATGTGTGTGCGTGTGTGTGTGTGCGTGCGCGCGCGTGTCTGTGTCTGTGTCTGTGTCTGTGTTTGTGTATGTGTATGTATGTAACAAAGTTACAAAACATAAAGTATTAGCATTTATAAATAATCAAAAAATATATAATTTATAAGCTCATATATATAAGCAAGCACGACACACTGATGACGGTACTCCAGTGGGAAATACAGCAAGGTCTTTCCTGTGCATGGCAACTGGTGCACCCACGAAATGTCTCTGCATATGCAGATCCAACTTCGAGCACAAGCTTTCCAAAGCGCTCATGCCCCTCACGACATTCAGTTCTGCAACAACAATAATCCTCCTTCGCATTTCTGGCAGATTTCAACAATTTGTAGGCAGAAAAACCCAAAACGAATTTCCAGCAGATTTCTACAATTTGGAGGGCAGAAAAACTGAACCAAAACCCATACAAATACATTCATGAAATTCAACAAATTTGTTAGGGTTTATTTGATATTCGCAATTTTCGATTTTTTTCCATTAAATCCACCGAATGCAGTGACTAAGCTTATAACAGCTGGAACGTGAATCATGACATTTTCTCCAACGGTTATTCTTACCTCCGGTAGCAGACGAGAACAATGAAGATCTGTATTCGTTTTGAATCAGTAATAGGGATTTTTGGAATTCAAAAGAGTAAAAATTGCAAAGTGAGGAAAGATTGCAGAGAGGGGAGAATCGCTTGCCGAAAAGACTGCCAGAAAGTGAAGATTGCCAATGTACGGAATGATTGCGCCAACCTAATTACAGGTCACCATCTGAACTTTTACTACACGCTCCCTATTGGGCATACCAAGGTCAATTTCAAGATAGTACTATTTCTAAGGTGCAAGTTTAGGAGTGCCTAAGCATCATAGTTTGTAGGTCCTCTAGAAGGCAGCAGCTATCTTTCAAGGGAGACCTTTGACAGGGCTTTCCAAGAAACCATGGTCTTCTAGTTTCAATCACACAAATGATCTGCGAAGAACAATCACTGTATCGATCAGGCTCCCATTCTTATCTAGTGAGTTTTGGAAGAATAATCACAGAAGTAAATTGTTATTGCAATAGGGGAACATGTGTCTGCTTTTAGGCTCACGTTAAAGCCTCGGAAGTTACATTAAGCCCAAATATGTGTGAATTTGGATCTTGAGAAGCCTTCGACAAATGAACAACTCAAACTAGGAGAAAATGACTTGGAGAAAAACACCTTCACGTGTCTGGTGTACCACAATCATAATTTTCAGTTGCATGGCATGGATGGTGAAAACTTTTCATGTGGATACATACTCATTATGTTTTTGGAATATCATTGTATTATGTATAAAACAGAAAACGAGAAATTATATAAAACCTGCTGTCAAAACTGTTGTATTGCACTCATCATTATTATGGATTAAATAGATTGCAAGGATTAGGATGTGTAGTGGCTGAATACAGGCAAGCACATATAGAGTGCCCAAGAAGTGAAAGTATGAAATCAACCTCAGTTAGTCATCTATATATGCAGTTAGGAAGGCTCGAGTAAATTGAACCAAGTACACAATTAGAAATTTATGATTAGCAGATATCAGTAAGAGTTAGTCTCATCACTTCCTCCCTTCTGAGAGTAAGTTGCCCCTGACCTCTACTATAATTGAGGATACTTCACAGCAAAGAGCCATGAGAGAAGTGTTTTCCTTGTGTCAATAGACTGCCTTTGCAGCCAACCTATTTATTAGTTGTTTGTTTATTTTGATTGGTATAAGTCCAAAGATCAAGCAAGGTATCCTCAGCCAATGGTTGGGGAAAGAATGGTAGCCGTGGAATGAATGTCTGAAACATCTCATCTAAGTGAGATGGCCCGTACATCTTGACCTGGCTTACATTCACAACATCGTGAATGTCAAGATTAGCAATAAGATCTAAGAGAAAAGCATACGGATCAATTGCTTGGAGAATAGTGTAGGTATCATATCTGATGGGTTTTGGCCTCTACTTATCCAAGTGAAGCCAAACAAGATCATCAACTTGGAAAGAGTGAACCACTCATGACAGTAAGGGAGTACCTTGAATTTTAGTGTTAATCTTTACCGAACTTTGCAATTCTGCTTCTCCTACTGGAGGAACATAACTTGAGCTAGAAGAGCAACCAAAATCTTCCAAGGTGGCAAAGTATTTGACCAAGAACAAACCAATTCCACTGTAATCATGTTTCGTTCCATGACCATTATGGGGAGAATTATCTACATCACTTCTCAACTAGATGCTCGTAACACTTATTAGTACTGGATATTACAGCCTCCCCACACTTGCTGTAGTTAGAAAAGGTCCAATATTTTCACACATATAATACGGTAATGTTACAATCGTTAGACAACCATCAACATTCTATGGACAAACTACTATCAGTATCAATGTAAACTACATACAAACAGAATCACAGAGACTCAATGATTTACGAGGTACATACACAAGTTATAAAACATGTGCCAGTATCAACCTTCGATATGCAATACATGCAACATGAGTAAATAAAAATTAGCTATAAAGAAGCAAATACCTTAGCACAGTCACCCAACCAAGTCATAATACCCCGTGCAGAGTTGAACATTTCTCCCAATGCAGTTAGAGTTGTCTGTAACAATATAACTTGTCTGGTCAGTTACATATCAGAATCAACTTTCATAAATCTATTAAAACAGATTATATCGACGCATCCCACATAAACTGAATTGTTCCATTTATTTATTTTACAGCAGGAAAAACAGGCCGCTTAATAAAACATCAAGCAACATCAGAAGTCCACCATGCTTCAGCCCACATCTTCTCCCATTAAAAAGGTTATATTCATTTCTTGTCCTTACTTTGGCAGCATAACATGATGCATAACACAGCGCTTTATCATCTGTGATGCAGCCCCTTTCTTTTAGCCTCCTTTTTATCTGATCACGAGCTCCAATATATGTCACTCCATAAACTGAAGTCATAACAGTTTGCTTAACTAATTTCCTGTCAATCTGTATAAGTCCAGCATTTAGATAACTGCCGACTAATAATGCGAGATCTCATGATGCTAAAAGAAAAATTCCCCAAGCAAATTCCTTGAGAAGCCCATTTTCTAGCTGTTGTTTTCTTCCCTCTGTAAGATGATATTAAACTGAACGATTCCAAGTTCTACTAAAATGACAGAAATGCATGCAAATAAAAGCAGAGAAGTAAATCAGTGAAATAACCTGCCCAAGTAAAAGCCTGGCATTCTCTGCATTTTGGCTTGTTGCAGGATCCTCCAGAGCATCTTTTCTCATGATTTCATCCACTCTTAGCAATTACAAAATATAGTAAGCAACTCAGATGCATTGAAATCAAGAAAATCAAGAATCTGCAAACGGGTGAATATTTAATAGAACTATGCTAATAGATTGAGACATACATTGCACGAAAAAACTGTGAATGGGGAAAGGTAGAACTTAGGTTTGAAAACCCCAAGAGCATAAAAATAATGTGATTTTCGTGAGCATTGTACCATCCATAAGATTAGGACACTGCACTTCGATTTGTGGATTACAAAATAGGCGAGTACCATGTGAAAGGCACATAATAATGATATTGTTGTTTCAACATTACTAAACCAGAAAATGGGCATCCATCTAAAATCTATTTCATCATAAATATAGAAACACAATTTTCATCACACCAAATAATAACTATAGTTTGAGTAATATATTTTAGCATTTGAACTTTGACATTAAATCATAGTTATAATAAAGTTCTAGATCTTGAAGAATCAACACATTCAAAATATTTGTCAAGGCCTTATTAAACAACATGGTTATCAAGTTACATAATCCTTAGAAAGATTGACTTTGTCCAGATATTAAATAATTTAATCAAAAATTATTGAATATGTGGCATAAAGGAGGTCTTAACATATTAAGTCATACTCACCAACTTCAAAGGCATCAAGTCGAATACTAGGTTACCTCAACTCCTGCTCTACCTATAGGTGATTACCGATCTCGATTCTTGCTAGTGTGTCTAGGTAGTAACCAACTTAACCCTTTCTCCAATGCTCAATGTTTCTCTAAAATCTTTGCATGCTACAACTATTATAATGCTCAAATCAACTTTGGATATGCATTGTACAATTATTCTGATGCTCGATAAATGTGGCCTTCGCCTATATTCACCAAGTGCATCTTAGATAGGATGTCTCTACTCTGTCCTCTTCTTGGTTTCTTCGCTTATTTTAAAGTACTCACCCAAGTGGAAAGAAACAATCCCTTCAAGGAATGTTTTGTTGCTTTTCTTATCTTAAGATGGGGATGAAGTTGTATTTAAGAATGTTCTTCCATACTTGTTTCCCCTTGGGGACCCTTGATTACCAAGACTTTTTTCTTTTTTCTTTCCCAATTGATCGTGGGTGCTATATCTTCCTTGACTTGCTTTTACAATTTTGAGGGTGAAGTTGAGGATGTAGTTTTCAACACTTTACATCCCAATGTCCATTAATCTTGCATTACACACAATAGTTCTTATATATGCTCACAAAAAATCATTTCTTTGTTTTTCTTTCCTTCTTAAGACAGTAATGTCATTCCTCTTGCATTTCTTTCCTTGCCCTTCATAACGACCTAAAGGTTTGTCTTCAAATTTTCTTCTTCCTTACTACTTGGGCTCCCTGGTGATGGATTATTTCTTCCAACAAAAAGTGGAGCTACGATTCTTTTCTAGAAGTACTTACATAGATGAATCTCCCAACAACGATATTGTGTCTTCTCCCACAATGAGTACAACTTAAGTAGATTTGAAATTCGTATTGCAATACCTTCATGTTCATCTTGCATGCTTGTGTGTTTTCTTGACCTTCCAAGTGTTTGTACGCGTCAAGGTGTTTTAAACGTTTTGTAATTACCCCTTTGAAAGCTTGCACAAGTCTTATCGAGTAGCACCATCCAACCTTCTTCTCTATAAGGTTTCCATTTTGTTGGGAATGTGTTAGATTTGTCCTTGACATTATGCTTACTCACATCCACACCATCTTTGGAATATTACCCTCTCTATGGAGATGCTCAACCTTCTTTGTACTAACTCTAGATCATTGACTAACTTCTCTTCAAATTTGATAGGATCTCTTGTCCCTTGTCCATTTTATCCAAAAACCACAATCATTGTATCCCATCTTTAATAGCTTGGAGACAAACAATCTCTTATGCAATTCAAAACCTTTGAGACAATCATCAATTCCCTCCAATGAAATGCAACAAGAATTAAAAGTGCTTACCATTTTCTCAATGGTCATTGTCCAACCTCTTGCACAACTACTTGCTCATTAGTCAGGACAACCTCTTACATGGAAACCTTCTTTCATGGAACCAATATCCCTTCACACTTGGCTTCAATTTTTAGCAGCAACTCTTTTTGGTCACCAACTCTTGTTGCAACTTCTCCATGGCTCATACACACTATCCTTCCACTTGTGCATTCTCTTCACATGCACATGAAGTTTTTTGTCCACAATGTTTTTGCCATGCTACAAATTTCTATGTTGCTTCAACAACAAGTGTTTCTTGTACATGGAGCTCTTGCTGCAACTCTTGGCACATCTTCATCAACTCTTCTATCTCATTGCATGTTGTTAATACTTCCTCCCACTACTCCTAGTCCTCATCTTGCATCTATTTCATGTCATCTCAATGTTCTTGGATTCTTTCTTTCCTTAAATCTTTACGCATGGCTTTGGTGTGCAACCTAATGAGGACTGCAACTTCTTGCCAAGCTTGATGTGCAACCAAATGTGGACTGCAACTTCTTGCTAATTTTGGTGTGCCTCTTATAAGTTTCTCTTTATAGTTTCTTCCAAACTCTTTGGTTTTCTTTTGGTGATAATTATTTCCTTTCTGCTTCTCTGGTTTGTAAGTCTTACATCTGCAGGGTCTCGAACCTCACCTGCAACTTTGCACCAAATGAGACCACATACTCCAAGCAAACAACATACCAAGGAAAACCGCTCTGCTAAGTGCTAAATTTATATGTAATCACCAACATTACAAGTTCGATGAGTTCATGACAAACCTTAAAATTTTAGTATAGTTTATTTTGACTCATTTCATCTTCTCTTAATTTGTTTTGTGCGCAAATCTAGAAAAATGTGACAACTAAAATAAATTCAAGAAATAACGACTAACTATAAATATATCAACGCTAAAAAAAGATTGAAAAACCACGAAAATGCACACCCTCTAGATTAAAAAAACTCCACAAGCATATGAGAAATACTTGATTAAGGGAGTGGACATTCATTGCATAGTGCAAGAGTTGACTTTAGAGCCAGTTGCCAACCTAGCACCATATGTATCTAACCTTACTCCAAACACCCCAGAGATTCTATATCCTAAACACCAGTCTCTTCCTTGCATGTCTTACTTAACCTCCAACTAGTCTTGAAAAGATTTTTATGTGATGGTGTTGGTGAGAAAATTTGTCAATTGGGCAAATTAGGTGTCTCCACCAACAATCACAGGGCTGCACCCCTTTGCATTGAATGGTGTAGCTCCCATTATTGAATGTGACTAATCTAATCCTAAACTAAATGTTGTGGGTTGGCCAAATAGGTCGGGGATCACACAGGGACACTCCACTAAACTTGTGGCCTAAGTCACAGGGTTCGGCGATTTTTAGACAAGAAGTTCAAAAATCGCCGAACTTTATTCACCCAAATAAAAATCGCGAATATTCCTATATATTTGGCTTAAAAAAAACTTATAAAATGCTTTTAAAAAAGCCTAAAAAAACCCTAAGGTTTCTCATTCCGGTTCAGAGCGGCGGGAGTGGGAGTGCTTTGAGTGGAGAGTTCGTGAGAGCAAGTGGAGCTATGACCTACAGAAGAAACAGCTGCGACCTAAACTTTGAATACAACTCGCAACCAACTCACGACCTGAACTTTGAATACACCTGCGACTTGGAGCCATCCCTAGCGCTACCAACCTGCAGAAGAACGTTAAAAATACTTGCCCTTAGAAACAGTTTTAAAACTTATAATTTATAACTAATTTATATTTTATATTTTATAATTGTGGTCGATTAGGTTAGAGTAAGTTTTAAAACTTATAATCTACAATTGATTTATATTTTATAATTTATAATGTTATTCATATTTAATATTTAATATATTATTGGGGTACAAGGGAGGAAATTACAATGACGATGAGGGAGAAGGAAAGAAATCAGGGAAGGAAGGTTACTTTTGTGAGTAGGCCAATTGCAGAGTTCACACCTAATAACCGGAGTAGTTCAACATTCAATATAGAAGAAAGCAACAATGAAGCTATTGTGAGACCAATGAATTAAATATACACACAGTTCTCTAAGGCCCATTCATCGAGGATATAAATCTCTCTTTAATCACTATGCTTACAAAGTGCATATAAGAGGGAAAAGAGGAAACATGAGAAAGGAAAATGGAAGAAAAGTAGCTTTCATTTCATGTGTAGTGATGAGTACAAAGTTCAATCAAGCTAATCCAAATTCACAATTGCTACCAAGAATTTAACATTTTCAGGATCCTTTGGAATGGAGAAGTCATCCCAATTTATAGCAATGTGAATTGACTCTTCACCTACCCCCCACATGAATCTTCATGGTCTCATTCAACTCGTGACTTTTCACCTTCCTAGGAAGTGAGAAATAAGTTCCCTTTTTTATAAATCAAAGGGAATTTTACAATGTAACTTTATGAAGTCACTTAAGTGAATGAGACAAAATATAATGATTGTGCCCTACGAAGAATTAGAAAAGGGAGAGAAAGAAGAGGGAGAAAGAGAGAAGGGAGAGGTTGTCACATCCGATGAAGAAGCTCCTTGCGATGAAGAACTTGCCGATGACAATCACAATCTCCTCCTTTTACATGATGAGCGGACACCTCAGGTCGCAGAATGAGTGTTTAGAAACACTGTTGAAAGATCCATCGATATGAACTTGAGATGAACACGAACCTCACTCATGATAGTACATTCCTGATCTCACAATGAGAGTGAGAGTCACCCTCTCATTTCTTAAACTCGCTTTCACAATTGTCATTACTCGTGTTCTTGTTTTATACACTATACTGCAAGATTACAACCTTGGCCTTTATTGCTCTAAAAGATGAGAGCTATCTTTAGCTTTAATCCATAGCTCACCAAGCTTGAATCAACTCACTGAGCTCAAGTCACCCATATCACTGTGAGATGATGATGAATCCTTAACGCTCGTTGATGCTTGGTGGTTTGGTCGTTCCTCTGTCATGCTCTACCATGCTTCTAGACACAGCTAAACTCAAGATGACATGCTTCCAAGACCATTTTGGAGGCTTCAGTTTATCGATGTTTGAGCTATGAGACCATTTTGTAACCATGTGAAGAGTTCAAAAAGTGGATGAGTGAAGACGAGGCCATCTTTCAACTTTTACACCCAAAATAGAGATTTTTTTTTTTAGCAGGTAGGACCATGACCTACTATTTTGGGAAAAATGACATTTTTTCCTATGTCCTTCATTTTGGCACATTTTTCGGTTGATGTGCTTGTGATCCAAACTTTCTATTTTTAGCAATTGTTTTTCCCTGAGGGGAAAATTACTATTTCCATAATTTTGCATCTTTTCTTATGGTTCTAGGATCCATACTTGCAATTCATTTACTATTTTTAGTAAGTGGAGCATAAAATATACTATTCAGTTTGCGACAGGGATGACATTTTTAGTTTCGGCTCTTCGTCGCAATCTCGTGCTCCAAATTTCACTGTGTTTCGTTCACCGAGGTGCTTGGAAATAAAAAACGAAATTTTGCCTGGTGCAGGCTTCAAGCACAAAGCTACCATGACAGCCATTAATGGAGTCACTGATATTTTTGAAAGAATTATTTCCCACCTCAGATTGTAATGAAATCAAATTCTTTGGAGATAGGTTTTTCTCCTGGATGCTTATGCTCCAATTTTAGCTTCGAGTCGCTCTCCCGAATGATGGGAAACTGAAGAAGAAGAATGCTAGGGAAGATTTTTGAGATTTTGTTGCCATTAATAATATGAAACACCTCTGGTATTTTTGTTTTTTGCAGCTTGAAGGTGCCTAGGAGAGGAAGAGATGGCCAAAGTTTCGGCAAAATTCAGATTACTCGTTTGTGAGATATGAAGATTTCATGATTTTTGGTCGTGGGAGCTTCTGATGAAAAATGGACATGGTGGCAGCTGAAAAAGCAGTGTTTTGGTGTTATGATAGCCATGGAGCAATTGGAATGGAGAGGCAGTGAGGAAATGGAGTGGTGGAAGCAATGGCAATAGAGTTTGAAGATTCTTTGGCAGTGAAGTTCTTGCACACACAGGGAAGAAGCAGCATAGAAGCAACTAAACTTTTTAAAAAAATGGTTTTTTATTCTTCAATAGCTTGGGCGAAATTTTGTGTCCAATGTGTCCCAAGTGTTTGGGACATATGGTGCACAAAAATGCGCCTCACCCTCCTTGTGACAAGTGGCGCCCTGTGATTGGCCAATGAGATATAGCAAAAAAGCACTTTAAAACACCTAGGGGCTGAAACTAGGTCACATGGGTGACCAGGGAAGGGGCTAGGCTTGGGAGGAATTTTGTGTCCCAACCGTCCCAAACGTTTGAGACAGTTGGTGCAAGAAAATGTGCCCTCACCTGGGCTTGACAAGTGGCATAGTGAGATTGGCCGGTGGAGGAGAGAGAAAGTGAGCAAAAAGTACATAGGGGCTGAAACTGGATCACATGGATGACCAGCGAAGGGGCTAGGTTTGGGTGGAATTTTGTGTCCCATCCGTCTGAAAGCTTTGAGACATTTGGGGCACAAAAATGTGCCCTCACTTGGTGTTGACAAGTGGCACTGCGGGATTCAACGATGGAGGGTGCTAATGAATGGTGCACAGGGGCTTAACTTGTTGTTTGAGCTCCGTCGTGGTCACATGAAGGTCCAGAAGGCTAAAATGGAGTTGGGTGCAATTTTTTGTCCCATGTATCCCAAAGGTTTGGTACATTTGGGACAAGAAATTCCGCTTTGAACCTGGGAGTGACATGTGTCCACCCAGAAAATTGACTAACTCCTAGAGCGTACCTTGGGGAGCAACTTGACAGAGGCATAACTTGAGCATCCGGAGGTCTTTTCATGCACTTCTTTATATTAAATTGATTGGAAATGGCTTTTTGAGAAGAATGGGTGCGATCCCATCCTCTGATTCTACCTATAACCCCCTGAAAAATAGCCTTTTTCTCGGGATTGCCGGTTGTGCGTGCAGAAAACAGTTTGTGGGAAAAATTTATTGTGTCTTGTGAAAAATTTGAAACCACCATCATTTAGAGCATCTGAAATACCTTTCCAAAAGATATTTTGTTTGACCTCCAACTCATCTCCGAGCTCCCGGAATCACTTCCTAAAGCTCATGTGTTGTTTTGTACTGCAAGCTCCTTCACCCTCCAAGACCCATTTTTATTGAACTTGTCCTTAAACCTCTGAAACTTTCCAAAATCTTCCAAAACCAGTTGCACAATGTTCTTAGCTCCTCAATACACCTCCTTGATGAATTTGATCCTTTCATTTCTCTCCAGGGGTGTGCACCAGCCTTAGAAAGACCAAAAATAGCCATTCTTAAGCTTCTTGAAAATCCTATCTTGAAATATCTTGACTTGGAAGTGCTTGAATGAACTTGTTATCCCTAAATCACCTATGGACTAGGTTGACACAACACATATGACCACTTGGAAGGGTTAGATAGGCCCAACACAGGGGATGGGTTGATCTGAAGGAGGGCTTCAAGGAGGGTTCACAATAAAAAAAATTGACATTGGGGTTAGTTATCATGCTTGAAAATATGAAATTTTCATGTTGCACATTTACATGACAACAGATGGTTACAATTCAAGCGTGTCAGCTACAACTGTGAAAGTTGTTAGGCTTTCAACCACTTCCAAAACTGATTTGCTGACTTGGACCCTAGAACTTTATTTGGCAATTTTTACCCTTGTGGACACCCAAAATTCCATGGCCTGAGTTCCCTAAGCCTACACCACACAAGGGCCTCAAAACTCCGTCAAGGTGCCTAATTAATATAAATCAGCCTAGGAGGTGACCAACATTGCCTGTGATTTTATTTATAGCCCCATTTGCTAATGTCAACCAAATGGGGTGTTTTAGGACCAATTCACTAAAGTTGGCATCTAAGGTAGGTGACATTAGTGAAGGGTTGTTTTTGGCCCTCAAGTGAAGTGAGTGAGAATGATGACTGATGTCAACCATTAAATCCTTTTTGCCTACCTTCAACCCATGTCCATCCTCTTCCAACATCAATCTGAAACCAGAATTCTCATTGTGTTGACCTCAAGGTCCCACCACCACAAGGAATTTACAGATTATCACAATAATGATGCTAACAAGCCCCATTGCACCCTTTACCATTGAAATGCATACCAAACTGGTTGCACCAACCATGCCTTACATACCTTAGGCCTAATTGGATTTCATGGAGTCCTATATCTTGTACTTAATGAAAGAATGCAACTCAAAAAAGTAAACTCGATTCACAAAAAGGAACAATAAATGATAATAATCATAGTCAATATACCCACAAATAATCATCACATCCACATTTTCTGTCTTATGAAAGGAACCTCTTGAGGTTAAGAGGTAAAGGTACATGTAACTGGTTTTGTGCTTACAAATCTATTTTCACTTCGCCGCTAATGATCCCAAAATGACGGAATGTCATGCAAGTTACAGGTATAATGTGGATAGTTGGACCACTCTACCATTGGCTTTGCGGTTCTAGCATCATAACCAACAAAAATAATCTCAGATGCCCGAAAACCACCTAGGGCGCCATACCCACGTACGGACGTAGCAAAAACGAGTATAGGTACTGAAACATGGGTTAAACTCTTGGAATATGTGAGCAAGGACGAATAAAGAAGTGGATTGCACACTATGGAAATAGAGTTCCAGTCATTATATTATGAATGATGTAGTTGCAAAGCAGTTGATATAGTTATAACCATCTTTTAGTTAAATAATTGATGATGTCTTTATTAATAACCCTTACATTCTAATACCACCTCTTAAGGCTTACCCTACAAAAAGCAAAAACAAACATATATGACACAGATAAAAACCAATAGAACCAAAACAAAAGTATGCATTCTTCAAAAGCGTATTTGTTGAACAACCGATCGTTGACTAGGCAGAGCTCCATCAAGTTGTCTCATAACCTTCGTAAAGGTGTTGTTCCCAAGCCGAATTCCCGAGTTCCCGGATTCCACCTCCCCGAACTCCCGAATCACAAATCTCCCAAATTATTGGACAACCATCTATGTTGAGTCATCCACAAGCTCAATCAAGTTGTCTCATAACCCTTGTAAGGGTATAACTCCCAAGATCCACAGACTCCCGAACAAATTGGGCAACCATCCATACTTAGCTTTATCTACACCAAATCCATTCCTACCATCAACTTGCGGGCTTCTTAGAATACATATTTTCCTTCTTGGTTTCTATTAAAGGACGAATTCATCATCAGAATTTTCACCACCTCGAGCATCTGGTGGGTCATCAATAAGGGCTACATTAACTTCATTGGATTTGCGTGTTCTTTTGAGGACGCCATTGGCTCAAACACGACAGTCTCACGCTGCATGACCTCTTTTCTTGCAATAATAACATTTCATTTCCCTTTTGTCTTTATTTGATTTTATGCTATTATTTCTCACACGGAAGCATAGTGCACTTTCATGTGAAGAATTACCTTATATATCGTCCATAGTTCTCTTTTCTTCAGCCAAGAGAACTGAAATCATATCTTCCAAGCTTTGTGAAGGCATCTAACTGAGATAAGATAAGATAAGAAAATAATATTAATGTCCAACATATGACCACAAAAGTAGGTCAATGGGACTACAGAGTACAAAGCAAACAAACCCAGCAAAAGGACCCAAACAGGTCACCCGAAATACAATGAGAGAAGAAAAGGAAGAGAAGGAAGCAACAGAGGCCGAGAAACCAGAAAAGAAGAAGAATAGGATGACGGTGTGGGGGGGTGAGCAGAAGGAGCAACACCCCCACCAGCATCACCAAACACTCGAGGCCGGATGGGAGTAACTCACGATGCGCCGATGACCAATAGCTGAGACTGTAGTATGCCTGGGAAGCCGATGACCGGGAGGAAGGCGGTGCCTCTCTGTGAGCCTGGCGGGTCGCTGTCTATGTGGAGGGACCCCAAGACCTGCCTGATGTAGTGAGCCTTGGGTGGCAAAAATGGAGTCCCGAGACCTAACAGATATGAGTTGGGGGTCTAGACTCGTGTCCAAGTGTCACTTGGTACCCCTCACCAGGGAGAGCACCGGGAAGAAAGAAGTGATCAGTCTAGCATTCATCCATCTAGGAGGAGGGTGGAGGAGCCTGTCCCAAAACCTGAGGGCCTCCTAAAGGTAGAGAGCAAGACATCTTTGATTATAGTATCTAAAGAAAGTTGTGAAGGAAGCTCACGGAACAGGCAATGGAATCTCCCACGAATCTCATAGTAAACACGACACCGGAAAATGAAGTGGTCTTCGTTTTCAACCTCCTGGAGAGAGCAAAGCAAGCAAGTTTGCTCCGAGCGGTCTAAGTATTGATCAGTCTCCACACGAAGTCGATGTGAGCCCACTCTAAACTGACCCAGAGAGATACGAAGGACCTGTAACCAATGTCGGGAGATGTACATGGGTCTGATAATGACCCCATCACGGATCTCAAGAAAGTGTGCCTCATAGAATGAGAGCAAAAATAACATTGTTATATGAAGAGAGCAAAATATTTAACAAAATGGCTTTAGAATCTTCGTCATCTACTGGAGCTTTAACCTCTGCTAATTCTCTAAGAAGAGAACTTAGATTATTTATATGACTGGACATAGTAACATCTTCGGCCATCTTGAATCGAAACAGTTGAAGCTTTAAATAAAATTTAGCGTTCACTACTTTTGCCCCAAACAATCTATTTAAAGTGTCCCATATTTCTTTAGATGATTTGTCCAGATCTACATGATGTAGTTCCAAATCAGAAAGTGCGGTATTGATAATAGCTTCCGCTTTATCATCTCAAGTTTGCCAATCTAGTAAGTTATTTGCTTTGATGGGTGCTTTCTCTTTCTCATTTGCTATGCCCCACAAAATTTTATTCGTAAGTTGCATTTGTATTTTCACTTTCCATATATGAAAATTAAGACCAGAATATTTTTCTACTGGAATTTCCATACTGAAGATAAAATAAAATAAATACAATTGTGTATTCAAAAAATAGAGAGCAAAATACCAAGAAGGCTTCGAAATGCAATTAAACCCTAGAAATTTGTGATGATTTGCTGATTATTTGACCTCATTTCTAGCTCCTCGACATCAATTTCTGGCTCTTCTAGCCTTCATGATTCTTTTTAGGCCCTCGCGACCAAGTTCAATGCTCTTCTATGAATTGTGCCCTTCGAAACTAAAAATGCCCTGATTTACGACTGTATTCGCATCTAGTTTCGTGGCTATTTTGTGACTGGTAAATCAATGGCAATTTTGAAGTGCCAAAAGTAATAAATGCTCGTGACTAGTATTGAAAACCAAAGGCGACTTTGGCAACTTCGTTTCACTTTGTTTTTTTGAGTCTTCCAGCCCTTGCAATGACTTTGCAGGCCCTAAATGACCCTCGTAACTATATTTCGCGACTTTATTTTCCTTTTGTGCCTTAGCAATCTGTTTTGTGCCTCTTACGCTCAATGACGATAGTGCCCTCGAATTTCCTTCGAATCAAACTTCGCGCCCTTAGTGGGACTGATCTTCTTTCCTTCTCTTTCCTTGCTAACCTGGCTCTAATACCAATGTTGGAATATGTGAGCAAGGAAGAATAAAGAAGCGGATTGCACACAATGGAAATAGTGTGTCCATCCTTATATCATGAATGATGTAGTTACAAAGCGGTCGATATAGTTATAACCGGTTACAACTATCATTTAGTTAAATAATTAATGGCGTCCTTATTAATAAGCCTTACATTCTAATATAAATGTGCCCAAAACGCAGCACATGCTCAAGTAGAGCCATACATGGGCCATTTCAGTGGTACTTCCTTTTTTTAAATGCCAAAAAATAAAAATAAAATACACTCAAAAGCAACAAAAAAAACACTTCAGATTTTCAGTTTTTTGCAAATTTAGGAGCTTGAGTATTATCTTTTAAAAATACATTTCCTTTCGTTTCAAAATATTTAAAGTGTTTTCTAAATATTTTAAGTGTTTTATCTTTTATGGACTAAAAATGAGTATTATGCATTTTTTATATATTTATATTTAAATATTTTTTATACTATATTGTACGAACATTTCCATGCCATTTTGTACCAAGTTTTTTTTAAAATTGGCGTTTCCGTGTTTCAGACCCATACTCGTACATAATTCATGGCAACCTATAAAATAATGTGTAATTTTGTTTGATTGTATTTTCTTAGAATCAAAGCCCGCTAAGGAAACAATATAGAATGCCATAAATGTTATATGCTATAATGCTACTCTAGGTAAACCCTGGTTTTGTTACCTTTGATATTTATAGTCTAACTCCTGCTCTTAATAGTCCCTGAAACTAGTGTACAGAAAATGAAAAAGTATCCTTCCTCCGTAATAAATAAGGGTGATTCCCTCATAATATGTAAGATATAATATATAAAACAGCCAACAAGCCAAAATTGCAGATCAACTATATACAAGAGACAACAACTGAATTGACACGAGTTGACAGTACACCTGATTGTTATATCTCTACACTATATTGGTCTCTGACATCCCCAAACATATAGTAGAACTCTCATATTTTGACTAGACTAGGTTGTATATCAATATCTCATATTGGCATGCATATTAAGACAAACTATGGTTTACTCTGTTTCATGATTTTTGGCATTTGTTTATATTTTAAACATACCAATGCGAATAACATCATGATATAATTCTTTAATCAGTTCAACTTACCTAGAGTTCAATTTATCTTGATTTATTTTAATCTTTTCGTCAATCTGGTATTTTAATCTAAGCCCTTGTGGTTGCATAGTTCTATGGGGGTTTAACAAGTTGATCCGGCAGTGAGGCGACTACAAACAAAGATGGCATTTTTGAGAAGACATAAAATCAAAAAAGGATTCCTTGTGAATTATGTTTTCCAATGACTAGTCACACAAAACATTTCCGATATAATGAAATTTCAGTCAGTTGGGCTGACCTGGTTGGCTTGGCACTAATGACATGACATGTCCAATGACTTACCACCTACATGGCATGGTAACATGGAAAGATAAGTAAAATACGTTTTTACTAAAAAGTGGAGAGATTACTTTATAGAGTATTTTGAAGTAAAATTGATATGTGAAAATAAAGGTCGCTCAAAATGTCAACTTTAAAATGAAAAAGATGTGCGCTTACGAGATGCATCACACCACCAATAGGATACAAGCTCATGTTTATGTCAAAGGAACCTGCAGCAAATTTATTAGGAAGATTTGGCCATTTTCCATGAACCAGAAAAAAACTCAAAGCTAGGACCTCCCATTTGCATGGTAGGTTGCTTTACCACTGAGTTACCAGCCCTTTCATGACTGGGCTTTCTGGTAGGCTCCTTGTTACGGTTCGGGTGTGGCTCCTTACCCACCCCCTTGGAGCCACATTTTGGTGCTCAGGGCTTCGAGCTTGGCTTTGATACCATGTTGCTTTCCATGGACCAGCTAGGACTCAAACCTAGGAGCTCCCATTTGAATGTTGGGTCGCTTTACCACTGAGCTACAAGCCCTTTTATGACCGGGGCTTTTTGATAGACTCCTTGTTACGGTTCAGGTGCGGTTCATTTTCTCCAAGAGATAAAACAAACATAAACTATGAATTTCTAAAGAGAATCCGATTTGAAAGGATTAATAGAACATGGTGTGAACCATACTTGCGAGCAATACAACCAAATCAGATTTTCTACAAGAAGATGGTGGGGGGAAGATTATTAGAAGTCTAATGATTCATGGGGACTCACTCTCATTCTAAGTTCATTTTTACAAAAATTCTATGGGAATTAGGATAGAAAACTTTGTGTGAAGGATCTTTTGACAGTATAAAATGTTACTATTTTGAGGGCTTTGGAGATTAAAAGGTGGTTTGGTTTGGTTGACACCTCTTGTAAGGAAGCCCATGTGGGCATGTAAGAAGAGTTATTATTTTTTAGGCATGTATTTAAATGGTAGATTGGGATGCCATTTGGCATAATCGTATTGAATGCTCGAATTTGGGCATTTGCCTATTTAAACAAGTTTTTACTCTTATTTTGGGGGAAGCTTTTTGACTTGGGAAGTTGTTGCTGGATTTTGGAATACTTTTGGAAGTGCCTGTGGAATGCTCTTGGTTGATTGAGAATTTGGTGGGACAAGATGAGCACGAGGTGAGTTGCATTCCTCTTGTTTTACTTTTGCGGAAATGGTTGTTTCCTCTCATTTTCTCTCCCTCTTGAGGGCTTGCTGTGGTTTTATTGCTTACTTGAGCACGTGTCATGTTTTCATTGATGTTGCGTTACTTGCTAAGCACCTAATGTGGGGCTAGAAAGCATGGTTGTGCGAATGGAGAAAATTGTAAATCATTTGGAGGGATAAGTGTGGAAAAACGAAGAAAACAAAATATGTACGAAACTAAATGGAGGAACCAAAGGGATGTAAAATTAGCCTTCGTGAAAGTCATAAGTGATTGTAGGTTTAGAGAGGCATAAGGAGTGGATCCAAGTTTTTTTTAAGTGGTAAGGGATGACTTATCTTTCCCCTTGCAAGTCTAGTTTGGCTCGATAGTGTGTTTGTTGTGTTTTGGATAGATAACTTTTTTCCTCTCTCTCGTGTACCCATCAAGTTAGTTTACTTGTTTTGTTTGGTGAAATTTTGAAATGCATGTGTGTTTGGGTTATACTTGTGTTTTAAGTGTTGTTCGTGGAGCCTTTTTGCGAGTTAAGGGATTCGTGAATCAATAGGGATGAGATTTGCCCCCATTGCATGGCTGGGAGGCTTTGGTATGGTTTGGTAGAGTGGAAGAAGGAAGTGGAAGCATTGTAATTAAAGTTGGTACCTTGTTACTTGTACATGAAAAGATCATGTTGTTGTATTCTCTCCTTGTTCATTTCCTCGTTGTTGTGAAAAATAAGTGTAAATAGATAAGTACTTGAGTTGAACAAGTCGTGTTCTCTTATTGCATTCAAAAGGCATATTGTTGTGTGAAAGATTGATCTCCTTGTGAAATATTTGTACTCTATTTCGTCGCATTTGAGGGGAATGTAAACTCCTCTTGTAGCACTTTATTGTTGCCCAATTGGGTTGATTGTATTATTTGTCACATATTGAATAAAATTGTGTTATTTAATTGTAAAGTGAATACAATGCATTAGTGATATCTTGTTGAAAATCAACTTATAAAACTCATTTCTCTATCTCAAGTCTATAGAAACTATTTTTGTATACTTGTTATTTGAAAGGAAATAAAGGATTTCTTGACTACATGTTAGAAGACGTTTAAAAAGTTGGTCCTACATTTAAAATTTTCGCTCATATATAACTCTCTCTCACCTTTACCTCTTTAAAAAGGTTTAAACAAGTTTCCAAATTGGACTCTTATTCGTGTAACATAACATACGTTTAAATAGGAAATAGACAAATCTTGCAAAGGAAATTGTTTAGTTTAATTTACGTCTAGACATAAGTAAGAGTATATTTACATTTTTGGCATGTTTTATAATGTTGACCGGAATACAATTAATGTTATATATGTATATATAAAGTTCATTTAATATTTACATTTTTTGGCATGTTTTATAATGTTGACCGGAATACAATTAATGTTATATATGTATATATATACGTCTAGAAATTGACAAATCTTGCAAAGGAAATTGTTTAGTTTAATTTACGTCTAGACATAAGTAAGAGTATATTTACATTTTTTGGCATGTTTTATAATGTTGACCAGAATACAATTAATGTTATATATATATAAAGTTCATTTAATTAATTAAATCTCTATTTCTTAGCATTACTATACATTTATATATACTTATATATTAATATTATAAGGTCGGGATTTTTTTTTTAATTTACCAAAGTAATAAAAGGGAAGCCATGATTGTGTGTGTGTAGTATTGTGTTGTATTGGGTTAACAAACAAATCTCAGGGGTGCCATGACCTGTTCAAGCCACAACCACACTTTTCTTTTGCATTTGCGGCCAAGTCGCGATGTTGGTGTATGCGGATTGGGGTTGGGATGGGCGGCAGCAAAGCCAACCCACTCCCCTCCCTATCCTTTGTGGCTTTTGGGCTCAATCGGCTCTTGACACAGTCAGTCGTAGGCCTTTGGTTACTACCACAGCCAAGCCATGGCTACGGCTGACCTTCCTCGTTTGCACAGGCCATTTGGCTTTCTCAATAGTCGTTGCACAGCTGAGCCCCTTTCAAACATGTATATATATATATATATGTTAGGGTTTCAAATATATATATATATATATATAATAAGTAATGAAATAAGAATATATATATTTATCCACCCACAACTTTGAAACCCTGAATAGGGTATAAAAAGAAAAATTTATATATATACACACTTCAAAACCCTAATATGGGTATGAAGGAGGAAATGGAAAATAATAAATCCAAAACAAACTCATGGGTGCCTCCATGAGAGCTCCACCTTCTAACCTACAAAACCAAGAAGAAGAAATGAGGAAAACAAACTTAAACTAGCCCATAAAGATTTCTAGGGCTTTGACTCACCCTAGAAATCTAACAAAGGAAATTGATATAATCCAAAGGCCCCCATTAAATCCTACTTTGCACTTAAGTGGGTGAGTTATTTTAGCTTGACTATGATGTGAGACTTTTAATTAAAGAAACGTTATCATGTTTACAATGACTATCATGTAAACCTTGTCGCCATTAACCTAATCGTCGAACCCAAACTTAAGTCCACATAGTAATCAACTACCCCTTATTTAACCGCTGCAAGCATTTAAAACTTAACCTTTAACTAGGACTTTGAATAGGTTTATTGGCTCTACCAATTAAACTGTCAACTGCCTCATTGACCATTAAACGTAACTATGTTACAAGAGCGCAAGCCTAGTTGCACAGCGCAACGGCATGGCTAAACAAATTTTAATAATGCAAACCTAAACTCGGTTCTCATTAATTTTTTCTGATATATATATATATATATATACAGTAATTTTTACAGTTAACTCGGTTTTATTTGGGTGTCTTTTATTCGGGGCACTACATATCCTTTCCCTAAGAAAAAATTAAAATATTGTACATACATGAAATTTGAATCTTAACAAGGTTCGATAATCCTGAATTTAGTTGCTGCAATCACAACATTCTTCACTTACAACAAGGCTGTATTTTCCTCTATGAAGGATTAATTGCCGACCAATTATCAACCTCCAAATTTAGGTAGCTGCAAATTCTTAGTTGATTTGGATCTTGCCACCAAAGTTTGCTGATCTGTGTCTGAAGAATTGGGCACTACACAAGAACATAGACGTAGAGGAAGCAGACTAAAATTCAATGAAATCATATTTTAGTATTTCCAAAGCGAAATCCAAACTCAAAAATAGTGATTAGCTTTGAAAAATGAATATAAAGCTGAGATATATAAACAAGTTACTTGTTTTTCTACTTTAAATATTATTTTAGTATATTACTTGAAAAGTTGAACATCGATGATGCTTGTATTCAACATACTTGCAGCTTGAAGGTTAAATTTCACAGCCACGGAGCATTTTATCAAATTTACTCAAAACCAGAAAAAGCACTAATGCAAGAAGAATTATGGACATATTCCTGATCAAGGATCTAGTGTAAGCAAGACCAAGAGGGCTTCCGTGAAAAAGGTCCCACTGCGAAAAGGTTGCCACAAGTTCAATTTTAAAGGGGGCTTCAACAGCAATCAGGGTATTGCAGGAGTGGATGGTCTAATTCGGGATAGCCAATGCAAAGCCATTAAAGGTGTTTATCAATTCAATATCCCCATAGGCACCAATAATTTTACAAAGGCACAAGGCACAAGGCCAAGTAGAATGATTGAAATTGGCTATTCACCTAGGCATGAACCATCAAAATATGGAAGGGGATTCTCACCAAGTAATAAAAGGGATGCTTAACGAGTTCCTAATTGAAGATCGGATAATATTCTTTCAGAAACAAAAGCAATCTTGCTTCAATTTTCGGCCATCATCTTCACCTGCTGCTAAAGAGAAGTGAATAAGACTGTTGATCTCCTTGCAAAATTCGAAAGCAAGGCACCATCCAAGGAGCATTACATACCGTGGTTTGTAAAAACATGCAAGCATGGGAAGGGTTGAATGAGGAAATTAATTAAGAGCTCCCTAATTTACAAGCCCTTTGCCTCAATGATTTATCAACTATTGAACATGCAACGGTGGTACAACTTGATAAAGTCCAGGGAATGTTATTGCATCAAGACCTTCAATGCCTGTTAATTTGAAATGAGACTTCTCAGCCCTCACTTGGCAGCAAACAGATATCAGTTTTGGGAGGACTGGGCAATGAGCTCGGGAGTTGTGTGCGCTAATCATGGCAGCAGCTATGAAAGGACAAAGAGTAAGGAGATGCGGGCACAGACAAAGAAAAAGAGAAAGGAGAAGCAGCTCTGAGAGAAAATCAATCCCAAAAGGAAGCAGAAGCAAACACCTAGGATAATCTCAAACAGGAATCTGAAGTTTGTCTTCAAAATCTTGGATAAAGAAATGGTGCATATGGTGTGAGTCATCCTCAGTTCAGAAAATGTGAAGCATATTTCCAATTTTGTGAAAAAATCTGGTGTCTCTCACCAAAAAATCCATAATGAAATTAGGGCAAATGGCGTTGGAGGAGAAGCTGGAAATGTGGACTGACAAGAGGATATGCAGGATGGACGAATCAGAAGAAATGGAGTTGGAGGAGGGCATGAAGGCAGTGGCATCCCTTGGGACTGAGTACATTCCTCCACTACCAGTACAAGCAGAGGCGTTATCGTCTAGATTAAAGACCTTTAAGGAACAGCATGAGGCCCTAAAGCATTTTGGTTGTAGGCTTGATTTTCAAATTGTAAATGGGCATTTGGCCCTCATGAGAAATAATCTTACACCTCAGGTGCAGGTGCAGGTGCAGGTGCAGGTGTAGGTTCCATGTGGAATTGAGGAGAGTAGCAGAACCAGAAAATAGAAATCAATGGGATTGCCAGTGAGTAAACTCCAAAAAGAAAGAAGGTGAGGAAGAGAGTAGCTGTGGCGGCAACAGCAGGCAAGAAGACTGAATATTCTGTGGTGTTGTAAGGATGAAAGGAACAGATTAGGTTCAGGCTGAGGCAGACAGAGAACAACACAGGGCACCTGGCAGGAAGGAAGGAGGGTCAAAGAGGTTCCTAAGGGAGCTGTAAACCACAAGCAGTGCAAATTTCCTCAGTTTTTAGACACAGCATTCCAACACGGTTCCTTACGTAGCCATTAGGCTTATTCTTTCTTTGCTTTTATTTAGCTTCTAGGATAGGAAACTAGTCAAAATAAGGCAAACACCCAATGGATCTGATGGAGTATGCTAGAGAACAGTATTTTGTAATCTAAATTTTCAAGCAATATAATATGAATTTCAGTTGAAGGTTTTGAGTTTTTCCAGGTTACCCCAGTAGCATGATTATCACTCATCTTTTTTCTCTTTATAAATGGTGGGGGACACATTGTCAACCCCTATTTACTGAGCAAAAAAGGAAAAAGAATTATGGATATATATTCTAAATCATTCCTATGACGAGAAACAAGAAATATATCATACTTACCATGCTACAAGTATAAAATTGTCTACATGACGCTGTATATTAAAACCACAAAAATAACTCCCCAGACAAAGCATGGGAATGGATGTGTTTGTATGCTAATATTTAAAATTTTAAACCATGAAATGACAGTGTTTTAGGTGTCAATAATTCTTATAGCATACCTATTAGCTATACCTGCATAGACATCAGCAGGTCTGTCACCACAAATCAAGTTAACTAGTGCAGCTCCTTCCTGAAACATCAGAAACCCAAAAAAATTGAAAAAACAAATGAGAAACTGAATTAAGTTTCCCAGAAAACATGATTCACAAACATGTTAATGTCATGCAAACATCACTTGCTGACTTATTTTCAAAACCTATAAATTTAGAATGTAACGTTTAATTATGGTCCATAGATAAGGGCCTACTCACCATATCTTATATCCAAATTGAAAAAAAGTATGGGATTTTCTAAGACAAACGTGAATTCCTAAGTCTGAGGATATATCCTTTGGAATTCTTGCAATGTGAAAGAAAAAGTAATACTATAGCTTTTAAAAACTTGTGGTTGCATTAAAACATTTACAAGGTAAAGAAGATTTAACAAGAGGTTAAAATCGTTGAGATCAGCATTTGAGTAAAACATGAAGCATTGTCAATATGAAAAGTACACAGGCATGCTTACATTAGATAACTAGCAATTGCACGAGGTTGCAAAGTACGCAAGGAGGGATGTTAATGTTTATTTTGTTAATAGTAATTTATTTTCTAATAGTAATTTAATTTATAATAAGCTAGTTTTTTTGGATAAAACAGTAATATATTGTCAAACAATTCACGTGCGTTTTGTATGCTTCCAAATTTTTCATATGTCTGTAAAGGCGTTTGCAACATCTGATTAAAATCTGGCAAAAGTCACATAGTTCAGATTTACACCTGCCAAATACATTTGCCTATAACTCATAAGGCTTTATCAACAATTCCGTGTTGTGCATATCTTACTATCACAGCATTCCATTACACCACATTTAGTTGAGGTATCTGGTTGAATAATTTGTGATATGCTTCCATGTTTTGCATACATGTCTATCAGAGTAGTTACCATGACAATATATGCCAAAAATCTTCCACCAATTATTTTCTGATGGATCTGCATTTCAAGAGCTTCCATTCTGGCACACACTGGAAGGATGCTGGAGAAGGTTTCAGAGTTCAGCTCTACACCCGTCAATTGCATTCACTTAAAAATCTCCAAGGCCTCTTCAAAAAGGCCATTTTGTGTATATGCAGCAATGATTGCAGTCCACAAAGCCACACGTTATTGAGTCATTTTTTCAAACAACTCACTTGCTTTGTGTGCACTTCCACATTTTACATACACATCTGTTAGAGTGAAATCCAAGTCTAATGATTTTTTCCATGGATATGCAAACCATGTGTTACAGATGCCACGTTGGCATATAGGGAGAATAGTGGCAAATGTGAACTGTCAGCTGTTTGTTGCATTCAGTGAAACAGTGTCAATGCCTCCTGGGGAAACCCATATCCCATAACCTGCAATTATCATATTCAACAACGATTCCCTCAGTAAGAAGTGCAATTATCATATTCAACAATGATTTCCTCGGGAAGAAGTTCGACATAATTCCTATTTCTTCTGCTCCACCGGCATTTTGCTGCAACAGTAGACTTTGTTGAATATTTAGATGTCATGTTGCTCACTCCCATACACTTGTGAGTTGGAGAGGCTTCCTGTAAGCCGAAGAAGCAGGCAACTTCTTGATTTTGAGAGACATCTACACAACTCTCCGCCTATGTCAAGCTTCGAAGCATGTGCCTTCTATATACCCTACCATGGGAATGGTCATCTCTCTCTTTTTTATTTGTACACCCAACCAAGCTTTTATATCATTTCAACTTCTGTTTTAAAGTCTAACGATATGATAAAGCACCTAATTGAAAACCCGCCTTATTCTCTACTATGAGTTCTATATACCATGCAATGCTTTATCGTCTAATCTTTATTGTAGGCACTATAGTTTACTATCATATTCATTATTAATATTTTCTTTGCATGAACATCCATAAATACCAAGATTCTATTATGTAATGTCCCCAAATGGACAATTTTTACCCCCAAACGGATTTTAAGCAAATCCCAAACCCCAAATACAGATTATAGAGATTATACCAAAACGATATAGTACACATCTGAATTTCAATTTTATCTATAAATGGCAACTTGGTATGGAGATGAAAACTGAATTAAAACCACTGAAACTTGAATGGAAACAAATGAGCAATTTTAGCAAAAATAGAATCATGAGAAAAATACCAGATTTGAGCTTCAAAACAAGCTGTATTTATATATTATAATTCTGCAGATAGTTGCCCTCAGACACAGCTGAAAATACCACTTCTTCCACTCCAAAAATTATGAAAAACAGCTGGAATGATCTCTAAAAATCAGACACATGAACAGCAATAAAAATCTGATCATAAACAGCTTCAAAACCCCATAAACCAGCTCCTTAGATAGGTCGCTCCGTATATAAATGGCCGGAAATGAAGGGAAGGCTCAACAACAATTCTTCTTCTTCAAAACCCTTGTATAGATCTGCAATTTCACCCCTTAATACCACTAGAAAATCAGCTAACTCCTTAATATGCAATGGAAACCCCTGTGTAAGCCGATGGGGTTTGGGTGAAGCAGTTAAGTCGGATGGTTGTTTCCAACTCCACCCGCGTTCAAATCCCACTAAGGCACAATCCCCGTTCGGAGCAGTAATGTCCGAGGTGGCGCAGCTGGCAGGCTGGTTTCACTGAGGTAGTTTCTAGATCGAGAAGACCTGCGCTAGATGTGTGTTCAAGCGTGGCGGCTCGTGGTTCGCTTGTGGTGTGTGCATGCGTGGCGGCTCGTGATTCGCTAGACATGTGTTCAAGTGTGGCGGCTCGTGGTTCGCTAATTGTTGAGCTTAATTGATATATCTTGGTTGATTGTACTCCGATTCATAGCTCCAGTCAAAAGCGTTTATCTATCAAAAAAAAATGGAAACCCCTGTGTGGAGAATCCTCTCAACTAGGATAAGGGTTTTCATCCTACTAGATCTCTTAAAGGGTTTTCGTCCTCAAGAGATTCTTTCTAAAGGTTTTTATCCTTAGAAATATTTTGTAAAAGCTCTAGGCTCAAACAAAAGTCATATTTGTGTAAAAATAGAAAAGCATGTCTTGTACAAGCAAGTAAACTTGTTCTTATAAATGCAATGGGCCAAATAGCCTCCCCAACTTCCAATCAGATTTCACCCCTCGCATTTAATGCTTTTTTACACCATTTTCATCCTCCAAAGGAGTCACATTTTCTCCTAGGGGAGAATAATAACATAAAGTGATATTTCTTTTTTTATCTTATTTTTACTTTATCACTTTAGATTTGTCTTTTCTATTCTTAAATTGACTTTATCATTAATAAATTGATATAAAGTGATTATAATATGATTTTATAATGCACTTTTATGATTAATTTATTTATGATAAGTTTCCCTTTCTAACACCCTTTAGCCGTCAGGAAACAAAATTGGGATAAAGGTCTTCGACCGAGAAGGGGATATTACATATTATTGGATTCAAGCATCTAACCACTTCTAAAATGCCATGAACCTTAATTATTTGCAACTAAGTCCTCAGCATGGCCATGCAAGACACGCTGCAATTAGATGTCATTATCCCTCATCGTTGAATTCTAGACATCAAAATCAATAACCAAATAAAGTTAATATGTTTATCTTCTAGAAAGAAAGAAAAAATATTGGATGTTTTTTTAAGGTTCACGTGGGTAATTATTTGTGCCCGCCCACAATTGAGATTAGCTTAAATATGGCCCACCCACTTTGCATACTCGTTCTTTCAAACAAATCCCACCTCACCTCCTCAAAAATTATTTGTGCCAAAAAATTTCACACTGTCCCCACAATTGAGATTATCTATTAATATGCCCCATCCCGCTTTGCATACTCATCCATTTGGACAAATCCCACCTCGTCTCCTCAAAAATTATTTGTCCACAAATTCCACACATTGTCCCCACGATTGAGATTATCTATAGATATGCCCCCAATCACTTTGCCTATTGATCCATTCAGAGTCCAGACAAATCCCACCTCACCTCCTCAAAAGTTCAAGTCTTGGCACATTCTCCTGCAAATTCACTACGCTATTGTAAAGACTTCACTTGATAAGCTTGTCTTGAGTTCAAATTTTGTTTATTCTCTACAACCAAAAGTGGCCAAAACCTTGTCAAAACAAAAACCCCACACCACACATCAAAAAAGCTTACATAGGACACAACATTTCAAGGGAGTCTGAATCAGCAAAGGGGGGAACGGGTTCAAAAGTGAGAACACACAATTCCACTGCCAGAATTTGGTGTGGCTCATATGATTCCCCTAAACAAGCCGCTCGTGCATATGACCATGCATTTATTTTTTTTAGAAAAATAAAAGGGATGAAAGAAATTTAATGACATTTTTTTGACTTCATCCGTTGACAAAATGGAATTGAACTTTATCCCAATTGAAAATGAACTCGAACTCAAACTCAAACCTTGTGACTTAGCTCCCCATGCACCTTGAAGAGATTCAAGGTAAGAAATCGAGGTTGATTAACAAATCAAAAAAGGTAGCTCATTCCCTGCTGATCATTGGACTGATATCTAAATTATGGACCAAGAAAACTGAAACAATGGCAAGCTCAATACATTGGCCAATATGTTATCCAAAAATGGTCTTAACCTCAGACCAAAAGTAACCCCCACGTCTAATAACAAATTCCATAAATCGTGGATAATCGTAACGCAACATAGAATGGTAAATTAATAAATTACCTTGAAGGGTATGGATCCAACATTAAGGCAGGAGCCTCCAAGAGCGTCGCACTTCTCAATGCAGGTAGTCTCGAGGACAAGTTGGGTAACCTTGATGGCAGCCGCATAGCCTTCAAGACTACATCCCGCCACTGCCACGTCATTCTCCTCCGGTGGCAAGGGTGTAGTTGCTCCAAGTGCAGGGTAGAAATCATTTTCAGTTGATAGCAATCTGGAGGAAGGAGATGTTGACATCTAAATTATGGACCCAGAAAAACTAAAACAATGGTAAGGACAATAAATTGGTCAATATGTTAACCAAAATGGCTTAACCTCAGACGAAGAGTAACCCCCATTTCTAATAATAAATTCGATAAAACATGGATAATCATAATGCAACATAGAATGGGAAATAAATAAATTACCTTGAAGAGTATGCATTCAACATTAAGGCAGGTGCATCCAAGAGCATCGCACCTCTCAATGCAGGTAGTCTCGAGGCCAAGTTGCACAGCCTCTGAGACTATCTCCCACCACCACTACGTCATTCTCCTCTGGTGGCAAGGGTGTAATTGCTTCGAGTGCAGGGTAGAAATTATTTTCAGTTGATAACAGTATGGAGGAAGGAGACATATGCATCTCTAAGGAAAAAAATACGACTAGGCTTAGGATCCATATTTTCAGAGTTGTGAAAAAGTGAATGATAGCCCTGCATTGCCTGCAACACACTATTACATGAAAATGGAAGAATTAGGGAAAGACCTTGCAGAACAGTTTCAACCAGAACAGGGGTACAAGGAGCAACACAAGGATTGAAGGGATTGCAACATTGAAAATACAAAGATTTGCAGCTAAACATTTCAATTTGTAACCGCTCGGAGGTCATAACATTGACATCCCCTTGCAAAGAAAGTAGCTGAAATAAGAGCTCTTATTGCTTTTCCAACAATAATTCCAGCCTTATCAAGAGAGACAATTGTTTAAGTCTCGAGGTTGCCAAATATGAAAGCAACTAAGAGTTTTCTGTCATACTGCTGGCACCCATTCTAGTCATCCAGGGCAATGAGTTTCCAATAGAGGATGGAGCAGGTCCACCATCGCCAACTGAAGAAGGAACATGTACACCATTCTCCACTGTCTTAAATGTGGCTTGATAATCCTTCCATGTTTGGGCATGTTTCCGTTTCACAACTCAATGCCAGTAAAAACATGTGATTCAAGTCAAATCACTTTTTCATACATAAAAATTTCATGAAAAATTAGATGAACACCTGTGATCTCACCACTCAAGTCACCGATTACTCCAAAACTTTGACTTTACTTTGAAGGAAAACATAAATGACATACAAATGTAAGGTTTTAACTGCAGCGCTGAGTCCGCAGACAAAGAAGGAGGAGGGCCTTTCTCATATAGAAGACACAATAGGTGTAATAAAATAGAATTTTATCCATGGATACATTCATACACACTTTAAGAGTCGAGAAGTCAATCGACCTCCAACTTGGGAGTCATCCGTTGTCCCAAGAATCAACCCAATAGGAAAAAGTGTTTGATATAAACTTATCTGTCCCATGTTAATGTGGTAACATGGATGGCAAGGCAACAAAAATCTGAACTATAAACAATACAGCAAACAATTCTATTCCACATGCGTCTAAGCATTCATTGTGTTGTTTATTTAAAAGAAACCGTGCCTATTAGGACAACCATATTATAACCATGCCTATTAGGACAGCCATATTATAACCATGCCTGTTAGGACAGCCACATGCTAATTGTGCCTAGAGAATCGATGACATAAAACGAAAGCTCATTTCTAAAGCCTGAAGCGGGCTTCATAAGCACTTCTTCACTCCAGGCAGGCCACCCTTTGCAATTCACATCTTTTGCAGCTCCTTAAGGTGCACAAGCTGCTTGTGTGCCTCACCTTCCCATGGTGAGCTCCAACGGCTCTTCATTCTGGCAATTCACAAAGCTTATCGCTGCACCATCTCACAACAGACATTCGCCTTACAGCTCTGAAACCCTCCACGATTCCTCCACCCTCCATATTTAAGTATTATTATTGTATTGTGGATACTCAGTTAAATGTATTTATTTGTGCTACAATATCTTTGTGGTGACATAGAGCATTTTGGAGCCATGAACATTATCAAAAGTAAATTAATTAATCAATCTATCTGTCCAAATTTTCCAATGGAAGGTTACGTTTGTTGGGTTCGAGGTGTGTCATGTATGTAGGGTACTATTTAAAGGAAATGGAGGTGGCAGAAAATGAAGATTTGGCAATCTGATCCCTTTTAGATCCGAATTTGTAGTTGGAGAATTGGGCTTGCTAAATGAACATGCCATTCCATAAAATGTCCTCCAAGTTACTCACGCCAAAATCACCCTCTTGTTAGCTCACATCAATCTCAAACTCACAATTTTGAAATGATTCTCTGGGGTTTTGATTTATTAGTGAAGTAGCTGGTCCAGCTATAGGTTCAGAATCAATGTGAGGCATATCCACTGGGGAAAATTTAAAGCCATTTGTAATCAATCCATTTTTTGTCAATCCAATATCCAGAAACCCATCTGCAATCGAAGCATGTGTACTTATCCCATCCAACTGCAATTTAAGCCTCTTTGCCTCATGGTCCTTATGGGGAAACTGTCTCTTCTTTTTGCCACCACCGAGGCTTGCCCTATTTTGCAGCATTTGAGTCCCATTTTGATGTCCCCTTAAGTTGACGGCCAAATGGCTGTCAACTGGAAAGTTTTACCTTTACAGAATAAGTGGCCAACGTCACATTGATGCTTGGCAAAACTCTTGTTGATGTCTTGAGCTCTTCATAAGTAACTTTAGACCTGCTCCAATTGCAGTGCCACTTTGCTAGCACTCTAAATGCACCAATGGATTCTTGATGTTGAGCAGATTAGTGCCAGACTAGACTTGGGACTAAATGACATTGTATTAAGACAGAAACTTATATCCAATAAACAAATGGCATGATAAACATTAGACAATAAATTATACATATTGAGTATTACATGCTTTGATTTGTATGAATTACGAGACAAGTCATCACCAAATTAAGATTGGTAAGAGTATCACCTTATAACAGTTATTGGGGTACTGTATACCATTCTGAACTAAGTATAGACTTTACATTGTGTGGTAGACCACCTCTTAGAGACGTTGTCTTGACTTATGTATAGCACATAACAGTAATCTAGCTTGGCTATCAATTCTTATCGACTATTATTATCTGTGAGGCCTTGTCTACTTTGCAGGACACCTAATCTTAACTTGATTTATGGAAAAATTCTAAGGACTCCATGGGCATACCATTTGGCTGTGACTATAGCCAAAAATGTAGTAGGCATGTTACTTTGGTCTATCTAAGTCGTCGATGCAAATTATCATTATTATGCTTGATTTGCATGGATACTACTTACAGACTCGTGGCAGTAGACTCATCCTCACATTTGGACTTCCCAAAAGATAATTACCCTTTTTCATGTCATCAATTGCTTTGGATCAGGTTGACTTCAGTTGGTAAAGGCATTATCAAAAGGGCCATGATTCACATTTTGTGCAAACGTTAAAAGGGGTAAAAGCACATCTGTAGTTATCATTGCTCAAAACCCTAAAATTGTTAGATGGATGATAAAAAGCTCGGGAGTATTTGAACCAAACCCTAATTTCCTAATAGTGCTTAGCACTGAAACCCTAATCATAATACGGGGTGGCAGCAAAGATACTCTGTGAGAGAAGAATGCCATACTTCTGCAGAAGTTAGATGGAGGTTTTCCTTTTAGACCACAACATCAGGTTCAGATGGCACCTGCTTATGGAGCTCACATCTGGTGTTTGGCTCAAGGCTTTAACGAGAGGAGAAAATCTAGAACATGTGGGGGTTTGGGCATAAGAACACCAGTCAGCATTCTTCTTTCACTACCCATCAGGCATGTCACTTCTCATTTCTAGTTTTACTTCTCCATGTAATTGAAAGACACGCTCTAAATGATTAGTTTCCTGCTTGTTGATACTAATATTAGCGAAGAGCCTAGGAAGGTTGAGCAATTGTGTTTCTTCTTTGATGTGAAATCTGCACATGATATGTTAAATGAGTTTTTGTTAGATCTGGTTGTGTTGTTGGACCTTGTGCTCCATACCTCGTTTATGCCCTTCATCATATGTGTAACATACAAAGAAGTGCATACACAGAAGTATGGGTTATGTGGGGAAAGTATTATGAAAGTGATCGTTTCTTTGATGAAAGGAAGATATGTAAGAAGTTCTTAATTGGATATGCAGCATAGAATGAATCTTGAATACAGCAATATCTACACCTTTCATTGTCTGTTGATGTTTTGAGATGGAAACGTACTGTTCCTCAAGAACTGGTTCACCTCTTGGAAGAGGCCCGACTGTATTCTTGTTATTGTGACGAATACTCACTTTTGAGTCATGCTATTGATTGCAGATCCCTGAATGTTCTTCTAAGGTAGCGAACATAATTTGATATATGTATACAACCTTGCTTCCCCCGCTCTGCTTTGGATGGGCATCATGAAGTGAACTTCACTTTCAGGGCTTTGTCAGCTAGAAAACGGAAGATGGCATGCCTGCAGTGTATGCTGACCTGTATCATTAAATATTTGTGATGCAGGAAAAGGAAGAAAAACTCTGAAATCTGGATTGTTCTAACATAGTTTGCATTCAACCTATTTTAGTGATTATTTGAGAGGAACCGAGATGATGTCTTTTGTTCTGCAATGCCTTTCTTGGGCTGTAAACTGAAGGAATGTATATGTAATAAGAATGATCATATTGTAACCTTACGCAAGATATTGAAGCATTGGAAATGTGTATTGTTGTTTCATTTAGATTCTTGTTTCATGCGTAGTCCAAATTTGAGTAGTGTTTTGTTGATATTGATTCATGCTGGCAGAGGACGACTCTGGTTGAATGTAAGGAATATGTATGTTGAAAGAGGTGCCAATTTTGCTTTTAGTGATATAAGTGTTGATTGTTGTGGTCATAGAACCATAGCTTGTGGGGTATAGACGTCTGTGCGTCATGCTTAGATTTTAGAGTTATTGTGATAGCTGTGAACCATCATTGAAAAGTTATGCTTTAGAAAACTGTGACCTCAACACGGTGTGTATGAATCTTGTAGAAGAATTCTATAGTATATTGTAACATAGCAAGTTTAAATTGCTTTCTCTATTGCAATATGAAGACTTCTGTGAGCTGGATATTCTTGACAAGACTATAGCTAGGTTTAACCCTCGTTACCTATTAGAGTGTTTGGGTTGCAATCATTGGTATAGTTTGTACACTGCAATATCGACCACATTTGTGCAGTTGTGTCTCAATAAATGTTTGATTCGGCTCATGGTTTAGTTATCTCTCTCTCTCTCTCTCTCATAAGTAGTTACCAAGACTCGAAAAACTTGGTTATCTAAGACATGTCATGAGCTGCCTTATTTATGAATAATTATGACCGTTACTGACATTTCCCTTGAAAAGTGAAACTTGTTGCTAGATGATGAAAACTCTTCCTGGAATGCTATGATTGTGCAGTGGAACTTAGTTTCATGTAAGAGCTCGGTTCCAGGCATGAGTATTCCGGTAATCATACAGCCTCATGATTGTTTATGCTCCCTGTTCAGTGAGTATTATGTGATGTACCGTCTTCTCTTAAACAGCTCTAGGTCTATACTACTTGACTGGAAACCTTTGAACTTTTCTGAACTGGGTAGTTGAACTTGTTAGTATAAACAACATGCATGGTGCTTTCTTTATGCAGTGATATTATATGTTCATGGAAACCCTGATTTCATTGGCTGCATTTGAAAAAGCAAGATAACCATTGGTTGTTTAAGTGTAATAAATAAACATATAGATCCTCTCCTAGGATGTGGACATAGCATTGTGCCTGTAAAGCATCAAGTACTTGTATAGATCCCATTCTAGGACGTGGAGATAGCACTGTACCTGTAAAGCATCACGTACTTGTATACAGGATCCTTGAGCTGATCTTTAGCAGCTTAAGGATCAAGAAAATTATTATTGTTGTATAGGTGGTATAACTGTGTTGGCAAACTAATTTGTCACATGGGCAAATTAAGGGTCTCTCACCAACAGTGTGGGACTATGTCCATCTGCTTGAATGGGGCAGCTCCATTTATTGAAAACAGGGAAATTATGTACACTATTCTAATAACCGGGGGTGGTCTTTCGACTTGTGGCAAAATGCCTATAGAGACTACAAAGGAGGAAATAGCTTGAGAGAGAGGTGCGAAGAGAATAGTGAGAGGGTTTTGCACAATAAATAACACAGTAAAGTTTATTGCTTAAAACCATAATACATCCATGATTTCAATGAGAAGACACCATTTACATAGAAGAAGGAACATGATACAAATAACACAAAGCCTACATAACATTCAACAAGTACATGCTCATGGAGCGTAGTTGATATGGAGAGGAAATATAGACAAAGGAGATGGAGGAATTTGATCACTTGTTCCTAAAAAGAATATGGGAGCTAGTAAACAAGAATAACCATGCTTTTAAATGAGAAGGCTCTCTCAATTTATAGCTTTAAATTGCAACTCTTCATCTACCCCCCACATGACTCTTCATGTCCCATCACTTGTGATTTTTCAATTGCCCTTAGAAAAGACAAATTAAGTACCTCCCTTATAATTTGAGAGAGTACTTTTACATTTACAAATATTTTATTATTTTATTGTCACTTAAGTAGGACAAAATGTCATAATTACATACAATGAGGAATTAGAAAGGGGGAGAGAAGAGGAGAAAGAATGAATAGAGAGAAAAGATGCTCCAAAGCATGGATGAAGGTGTCTGCACCCTTGATGGAGATCAGCCCCGATGATGATAAAGATGAAATCTTGATCTATGATGACCCTCCACGATGATGTTCTGTCAATGAAGATTGACCCCTTGAAATTTTTACCCCTTCGAGACCTCCCTAGAATGATGCACCTTTTGTAGCACATTTGAACTCATTAAAAAGAGAAGTTATGAACATTTGACCACTGAAGACAATGAAGGATGCCTTCCCTTTCTTGAACAATCCTTTCAACCTTTGAAACATTGGCATGCCTCCAAACTATCAAGTTCTTGATGCAACTTGAGACCATTGCCCACAGAGTTCAACATGATAATCTCGACCCTTGGGAATTGGAGCAACCAATGAGATGAGGTGCAGAACCTTCTGACCATGTGGTGAATAAAGGTGAAAGATTGGATGGAATATGCTTCATACCTTTGATCAGCCCATCCAATGAAGCGAGAAGCACGTCGAGACCAAAATGCACCATTGTGACCAAAATTGGGGACCGAGACGGCTCCTCTTCTACATGGGACACAATGCCATTGTCCACCCTTTGCAAGCATGAGTTTGTCATCTGTGAAGATTGGGATCAGTGAGGAATGCGGTGGATGAACCATGACCATCTTGAGCATTTTATGGACATTATTTTTAGTAAGCTCTTCCCGGGTGACTAGTTCTGGCAATTTTGTCGAATTATCACTTTTGAGTGCTTTTCCTCTTGGGGGAATGAACTAAATGTCTTGAATCCATTATTTCTTCGAACTTACTATTCTTAGTAGGTGGCTTGAATAGGAACTTACTAAAAATAGACATTGGCCACGAAGTGTCAAATCGGAATAAAAATAGTTTCCAAAAATTCTACTTCACACCGAGATGCTTCGCTCCAATTTTCGGGGGTTTCTCTCGTTCGAATCTTCATGAAAACGAAAAGTAAACTTGCAAGTTTGTACTTTCACCTTCGGACAAGGCAGAATGCAAAAAAGAACAGTCATCCATATCTTCAAGCACACTCAATTTCATGGGGCAAGCAAATGCTCAAAAGAAGCTGATTTTTTATATATTACCAGCTCCAATTTTGACGCAATTTGGACCAATGCAACTTCGTAGATCTGAGGAGACATTTTCAATGGTTGGAAACTTCAAGAGGCTGTAGAAAATCAATGAGTGCATTAATGAGGGCATGTTAGCACTCTTCTTAAAGGCATTCTCATGGGGAATGCACAGTCCAAGTTTCAGGGCCATCAGATATGGGGTTTGCAAGCAATGAGCAAAAATGTGTTTTGGCCATGGTGGATGCCTAGTTTTTCTTGCATAGTGTGACAATCATAACAGCAATGGAGGGTGGTTAAAATGAAATGAACTGAATGGACTGCTATTGAACATATATTACAATATGTCTTCTTTGCATGGTTAGGGCTTGCGCGGCCTTCAAAATTGCAAGTTTTGCACCACACTTCCTTCTTGCCCTCCTTACCCTTCAGCAGTTTAAGATGTGCATGATATCCTTGTATAGAACTTCGAAAATGTTGAGCCATGTTGGTTTTTAAACTCACCTTTTCATTCAAACATACTTTCCCCTCATTTCGCTTGTTTTCAAATTCAAATTTTGACCATAGTTAACTAACCATGGTTGGGATGGGGTTACAACTTTCCAAATGGGTCTCGGACCCCCTCATGTCCCTTGCCACATTTAGTAAGGGACAAAGGGTCATCATCTCTTCAAAAATGAGCCATGGGTAGCCTCATCATGAGAAGGGGGAATGAGGATTTAAGTTGTGAGGTTGAAAACATCTACTTAGTGCACAAGTCGTGATTTTTAAGTGATGGAGGAGCTCTTCTTTGGTGGCACATTCTTGTGTCCCCCGTGTCCATTTAGCAAAGGGACAAAGGGACATCACCTCCTTCCAAGTGTGCATCATGAGAAAGGGGCCAAAACTTAAAGTGAGTTGAAAACACTTACCTAACACCTTAAGTTGCAACTTAAGTGACGCAACTTCTAATTCTCCATCTCCCTCCTTGGTAGCGCACCTGAGTGTCCCCTATTTCCCCTTTGACTTTGGTCAAAAGAAAAAAGGGACATCAGCAGTCTCCAAGTGCGCATTTGCCATTTTTTGAAGTTGGGTGTCACCATTGCACTGCTAAAGATAGCATGTCGAAGTGCCTTTTTGCCCCGAGAGCTTCCCTTGGCGTTTCCTAGGCCAACCTTAAATCATTTTGAGTGGAAAACACTCGAGGAATCCAATGCCACCATTTTCAGGACCTGATTTTGCCTTCTCTTTGAAATTTATGCCCTTTTCCAAATTCTGGTCACGGGCGGTTCCCAAAATGTCAAATTGCCACCGAAGAAAATTTTGCCTTTTTGTCTGACTTAACCTATGTAGAGGGTCCCATTTGATCCACTTTGGCATTTGAATCAGCATCTAACTCTCCTTTTAACTCCCATAATCCTCAGTTGAATCTTCACTAGAACCGAATGGTCTTTGTCTGCACTGTCTGGGCCAATATTTGTAAATCTACTCCTCAAAATCCCCTTGAAAACATTTTTCACAATGAATTATACATCCTTATATTTTAAATGATTATCTCATTGTTTTTAAACTCTTCCCAAGGATCCTGAAGCTTCTTGATATATCCAGAAAAGTTGCTTTTTAGGAAAAAACAATCCCCATCATCGACTAAAAATAGCTCAGTTTTGAAGAAGATTTTATTGAGGTTCCAAATATTTCCTAAAGTTTCCTAAATCATTGTAGTGCATCTTGTAGCTCCTCTTCACAACTCCCATGTGTATTTTTCATCAATAGTCAGCTTCCGAGGGGTGTCCACCAATGTGAAAACCCCTAAAAATAAGCCTTTTTGGGCCTTTAGGAACAACTCCTTCTGAATGGTTCCGAATGAATCTATGAATCACCTCCCTGCACTTGAAACACACTTTGAAAATCACATTATCACATTCCTTCTAGACCATTATGAGGGTAGTACACAGTAACTGAGTTGCCCGGAGGAAAAGTTTATATTTGACCAGGAGAGGGATTTTCAAATGTGGGCTAGGTTATCATGACAAAAAATTTGAATTTTTCATGCTAAACATTTTGCATGACAACACTATGGTTCTTGATTATGCTTCAGCAACTTCATTACATTTGACAAGAACTCCAATAAGAACATTATTCCCTTTACCTGGTAACAGGTTTAAATCCTGGACAGGGATAGCATTAACAAGCTGTGATTTGAAGGGTTACCCACTCAAACCTAGGCAGGAAGATTTCAAAGGACTAGGAGAAAGACATCGGAACTATTGAATGCTCCGCCCTTCAAGCTTTTGCGAGAAAGGTTAACCTTCATCAAAAGTTTTGGTTTAGTTGAAATATGATTACAAGACTAGGACCTGATCATAACTGTTATCACTCAAAGTTGCAACAATCCTTGGCCTCAGGTGAACCACTGAGCATATAATGGGTGATAGTGGTAGGTCCTTGATCTTGCACCTGCCCTGATTTATTAAGATTGCAATACCACTGAGTTGAAAAGCAGATTCTATTCATTATGCTTACTTAAATTGTCAATATAGATCTGAGGATCAACTCTATCACTGCATTAAGGGTCATCACTCTCATCATAGATTACAAGTGGATGCTTGACCTGAGAACTCTGTATGACTTGGCCTTGCTTGAGTTGAAACCCTGTATTTACTGGTAGTGGATTTTGAAATGATTGGTGGCAACCTAAAAACACCTACTTGCTGTATGCATAATAATATATGAAAGATTAATTTCTACCTATGAAATATGAAGACTGTAATTCTTTGTATTAACTGGGCATTCCTTCTGAGAGACATACATAAATAATCACAAAATTTCCCTCATATGACATGGACACTACCTCGGGTGCTAACTCACTTTTGAAGAGACCTAGTGTCTGGAGAATAATATTCCCAGTTGAGCCAACTTGTTTTGGAAGGAAAAGGGTAACAGATCCATAGCAACTATTAAGGAGTAATTACAAATCGAAAGTGTTACTGAAGCAAGAGGACTTGGCTCACCCTACGAATCTTGAGATCATGACCTAAGGGGCCAACATAAACCCATATTAAAACATTGGGAATCTATTTCGAATGGGCATTGATTCTAGAGATTAGGATTAAACCTATGAAATGGAGTTGAAGTCAATGAGGAATTGGGTTGTGAGAAAAAGATCAAGTTCTGGTTTGAGAACTTGATTGTGACTCAATCAAATTACAACAGTCCTGCTTGGAGAACCCAGGTAGAGAAGTTCGACAAGATGCGAGAAACGCCATGAAATCAGAGCTGCCAAGGAGCAGGGAAGCTGCGCAGCAAGGAACACACCCATGGGACCACAACCCACAGGTTGACAATGGAAGCTTAGTTGACAAGTACGATAAGAGGAACTAAAGCAACACGATTAAATTGAAGTTAGCAATGATCAGTCTGTCTCAGTAATTTAATCATAATTGTTTAAGGTGGTTGGTGACGAAGTATGTTTAGTTAGCACCTTCTCCATCGCGATATCTGAAAGCAAACCGGAAAAACTTTCCAGTCCTGTTTCAGGCATCCGGCAGAGCATGTCGCTGCATTGAGAAATCAAAGCATGATTGTCAATTACTGTGTCAAGGAATGAGATAATCTGCTGGTGCTTGTATTCATTCACCTACAAAGGCATCTTCACATCATAGATGTCTCCATCAATATCTTTCTACTCCTTCAGTTGAACCTTCGTAACAATGGCATCATCATCTTTTTTACGCTTCTCCAATTCCCCTTCCAAATCGTATTGTGATAACCAATTCACTATCCGATCATAAGACAATGTGCATGCAATTCCCTGATGAGGAGACCTTTAACCACGAACACTATTCAACAACTGCTTTTGCCCCCGCAAAAAGCTTTCATGCACAAATATTCCACAAGTTGCCCGTGTTTCAAGATTTTCCAAGGATGTTTATCACCTCAATTTTTCCAATTTTTCCAACATATTTATTGCCTCCACGTGTTTGTTGGGAAAGCAAACAAAAAATCAGCATATAAGTTTCCATTCTCAAACTCTATCTGATGAGAAGAATTAGAAGCCATACATTAAGTACGATATAATTACATATTTTGCAAAACCGCAAATACTAGACAATTAAAAAATAAACCAGATCTATAGCATATGGTGATTAGAAATAAAAGGATTAGAAATCAACACTACTTAATAGTTCATTAGGGTACAAGGGATTACAACTGTACATCATTACAATAAGCAGTTGCAAAAGGGTACAGCTATGATACAATAGTTGGTGGTTTGCCTTCCTATATGTGTGATAATTGGACTTCCAGATGTACGGTATACTGACAGGTGTGCCAACATAGCACAAGCTCAAAAAGTGTCACCTGACATGAGGCAATCTCAAGAAGTGGCCCCACGCCTTGTGCAAAGCAGTGGCAAACTGACATGTGACCGCTGAGATCTGAAAGTCTTGCACAGCAACTGAGAGCTGCATGGTATGTCACTCAGCCTCTAAGGTGAAGAGTGCAGCTGCGCATGGACCAATCTATGTACAAACAAAAGCATGCCTAAACCAAATATCATAATAGACAAGACACCAAACAATTAAGTGATCCTTTGTCTCTGCCTTTTGGAGAGAGCAACAACAAAAAATCATATCATCCCATGGACTATAGTGATCTATAACAACTCTTAGTCAAGTGAAAAAATACCCTCAACCAACCAAGGGGGATCCTAAGACCATGTGACCGTAGAAGTTGAAGATAGCCAGGAATCAAGATGAACAACGGTCCCATCAACAAAATCAGTTTGCAAGAAATGCCAAAAATATTACCCTAGGGCCTAAGATGAACATCTCATGGCTATTCAGAACGAATTAAATCAGATGGTTCTATTTAGATTCTTTTTGACCAGAACCGAACTACCAATGAATGGGGACAGGGCCTAAATAGATATATAGATAGATAGATAGATAGATATATTTGGCGATTCACCAGTTTATATTTAGATAAACCATTTGAATTACGAATTATCATCAAATGGTTAATCATCTTCACCATCTTCATAATCTTCATCATCTTCATCATTTGATTCCTCTTGAGGTGGAGGCCAAATGCATTGTGCACCAACTTGGTCGATAAGGCCCAAACCTGCCACTATATATGGATCCAGAGAATAATCTCTTTCAATTAGATTATAGATTGTATCATAATTCGTTTTTTATGTTTCTGCATACATGTAATATACTGCCGCAAATAGCACAGGGCCCATAGTTCTAGAGAGGGTCGAGTGCCACCCACTACACTATAGAGAGAGAGAGATAGAGAGATAGATAGGGGCTCCGATCACCAGATCTCCGGTCACCCGGGGCTCTGGTCACCCGATGCCGATGCCCTATAGATTTCTAGTATAGAAAGCCATCTTTGGGAGCAGACATTGTTGTCAATAGATGACCTATGTGATACTTATGTAATCTTTCCTTTCATGGGAAAGTGAGAGAGGGCATCTAAAAAGTATCTAACGGGAGGGAGCTAGTCTATGGAGATTTTAAAGTGGTCTCAGAATACCAGCATTTCTGTTATCCAATAGGATGTAGGTGCGTAATCAACTCCAAGTAAAATCAACTCTAAGGAACATGAAGCTAAATATGATATCTATCCTAACACAGTTGAGCTAACTAGAGTGCCTTAAACTTCGTTATCTAGAGACATTCAATAGACTAGAAAGACTTCATTTCTAGTCTTCATTGTCACACATGGTGATAACTGTAATGAACCCAATATTGACCCAACCAACTCAGGAGGGGTGTATTTGTAATGAGCCCTATATTGAATAAGTAAATAAGGTATGAAAAAAATTAGGATGAGAATAATGCGTAAATCTATTCTACGAAAAATAGAAAGAGAATAAAGCTCAAATGCATTTTAGGAAGATGAATAATGATAATAATTTATAAAGCCATTAAAAAACTATAGATTGTTTAAGAAGAATAAAGCAAACAAATTGCTTCAGGAAGATAGATCAAAAAGATTGCTCCAGAAAGATATAGAAGGATAGGTTGTTTTGAGAGAAGCTTCTTTTGCTGTATGGTAAGACTTATTGTAATAAATATACAGTTGTCTTATCAAAATCTTGTGATCAGGTTGGCCCAACACTTAATACTTTGAAGATGGGTTGTGTTCACAATGTAAGGTGGCTTGCCCTTGCAATTGGACGTTTCTGATTATTGGAGGTAATTTAAATAGATTTTAGTTTCCTATATTGTAGAAAATTCATTTATAATTAGTTTTCCTTCTGGATCTCAAGAATTCAAGTTTCAGTGTTTGGGAAAGCTTCTGATTGCAGAATTCTTGGATTTTAGTTTGGAGCTTGTCAATTAGATTTTGGTTTGTAAATTCAGAATTTCTGTGCAGATTTTGTTTCACTACAGATAAATCTTGTGATCAGGTTGGCCCAACACTTAATACATTGAAGATGGGTTGTGTTCACAATGTAAGGTGGCTTGCCCTTGCACTTGGACGTCTCTGATTATTGGAGGTAATTTAAATAGATTTTATTTTCCTATATTGTAGAAAATTCGTTTATAAATCAGTTTTCCTTCTGGATCTCAAGAATTCAAGTTTCAGTGGTGGGAAAGATTCTGATTGCAGAATTCTCGGATTTTAGTTTGGAACTTGTCAATTAGATTTTGGTTTGGAAATTCAGAATTTCTGTGCAGATTTTGTTTCACTACAGATAAAACAAGTGGGAATATATTGAGTTAAAAGAATTATGAAAAGACCCTTTAGAATTGAAGCAATATTGTTACCAAGTACTGGACTCAAGACAAACACTCAGTGTTCATGGTTTCAAAAGCCAATAAGGGAACTAAGGTCTACTTACTGATGGCACTAACAAAGAGAGAATCTAACCACAGATTTTGATATATAGACATGTGCTGTCAATAGGTCGAGCGTAATTAGCATTCGCTCAGTTTGACAAGTGTTCTAAATTCAAGTTAACATGATAAACATATGTTCATCCGATTAAACACATGTAACACGAAACAAACAAGGACAAGCTGTTTCTAGGGTACAGAATGGTAACAGATTAATTTGCCAACCATAGTAGCAATATAAGGGGAAAACAATAAACAAGACTAAGAAAATGATGACAGAAAATACATGTAAATTGTCATCTAGTAGTTTTTGTTTGCAGAAAATTCAATTTGCTAGAAACTAGATGATACCAGCACCTAAAACCTACGTTACCACGTATGCCGGTACAGGCCCTGAGGTACGGGTATGTACCGTACCCAGTATGTAATACAGGTATGGTATGTTGAAGGTATGCCCAGGGTACATCAACCAGTACCCAGGTACGTCTTGGGACGTACCCAGGTACTACCGGACATACCCGCAGCGTACCTACAATAAAAGCGGTGGTTTTTTAAAAAAAAAAGGTCAATAAAGGTCAAAACCAAACTTTTTAACATTAAGAAAGTCTTCTGATGCGGGAGCAGCACTGCTGATGCTTGTGGTTCTACTCCTGATGCTAGAGGTTCTAATGAACCACATGATGGCGATGATGCTCTCGTTGAAGACATTGGAGGAGCGCCATTTGATTATGATTATAGTTAGACTATTAGTATGCTGATTTATCTTGATTTTTGTGTATACATTGTAACATTTGAACAATGTACTTGTTCTAAGTTCAATCAATGAATATCATGACAAAATGCATTGAATTATTAATATATTTTATGGTTATTTCACTTATTTAATAATTTGTTTACTCTATGTGTGTAGAAGGATGAAATTTTGCTTATTTTGCTATATTTTTTAATATATATATATATATTGTACGGCTGTATCCAAGTGCATTGAATTATCAATATATTTTATGGCTATTTCACTTATTTAACAATTTGTTTACTCTATGCATGTATAAGGCTGAAATTTATTTCGCTATATTTTTTTATATATTTAATATATATATTGTACGGCTGTACCAAAGTGCATTGAATTATCAATATATTTTATGGCTATTCACTTATTTAATAATTTGTTTACTCTATGCATGTATAAGGCTGAAATTTTGCTTATTTCGATATATTTAATATTATATATATATATATTGTACGGCTGTACCCTAGTGCCGTACCAGCGCACCGGATCCCCGTACCCGTACCGGATACCTAGCCTAAAACTAGATGATAAAGATCCATTTGACAGAAAATTTAGGGCATCTGGCATTGAATTCATTAAATTGTTCCAATAAGAAATCCAGGGCATTTTAGTAGTACATCCAACCCTTTTACAACTACAAGCACGAGTTATAGTTACCCTCGTCAATGTTGACCATATCAAGTTAATAACATTCATTTAATTTATTCTATTGAAAAACAGGAAAAACATATTTTTATTGCTACTATGGTGCCAACATACCAATGCAGTTGATGATTTATAAGCGTTCCACTGGAGATTAAGTAGATTTTCAACACATGGCATCATTAGATGACACTCTGGATGGTCCTAAAAGAAACAGGCAAACATGGGGCAGCAGAATCTTCTGACAAAGGAGATAAAGAATTTAGGATAATTGTAACTGCAAGAAGTGTCAAACACAGCAAGCTCTTTCACAAACACATAGGACTTGGCAAACCTAAAAGGCTAAAACATTACAGGATGATGGGATGAGTTCAAACGCATTAAAGATATGGCTATTAGGCATTCCAAGTTTCATATTCTATCTCGCTCACCATTGCACAAAGAGAAATCTCCAGTTCATTTCCCCTTGTTGTAAATACAAGTAATTCTGACGGATCGCAATGTTCTCAGCTTAAGCCCCAACTATTTTGACACATAATATTTCATACATGGGCATCCACCCAAGGCATAAAATTTATCGTCACCCCTTGGTTGAATTTTGAGCGATGTTTTTTGACCTCAATGTTCACTGTGCCAAAACTGTGTTTTGTGCATGCATGCACACATAAAAGACCACACGCATTTTATATGTGTATATGCCTTCCATGTTTCAAATTTGAACGTAGTCTTTTCAGAAAACTTTATCATATCATTCTTTTAGGTAGAAACACAATGAATGTATCTTCTTATGCCGGAAATGATTTTTCTATAGAATTTCCACAAGTATAACAGCTGGAAACACATCATAATTCAGTTGTAGGCACCCTAAATATACCTCTTCTCGCAAGTTACTCAATAAACAATTACAAGAAACTATAGGCAAGCTAATGAAAGATTCTTATAAGCTACTCCTTCAACCCCCACAATGAGATGCTGCTTGTATCATGTCAACCATGCATGCATTCAAAGCATCAAAATACAAAGCAACCTAACCGCGTGCAAGAAGAAGATATAAACAATCAAATTTAGGAAGAAACAGGAGAACATGAAACCATCACCTTGTCTCTTCCCAAAGCTGCGTAGTGTTGCAAACCATTGCATGAACCATCCTGCAATGAAAATGATCAGCCCATATCATTCAAATGCATGAGAATGCAACATATCAATAGAAGAATGAATCTTGTCTCTATAGAATGTTTTTGTGTTAAACAGGTCAGAGAACACACAAACGTATACATGACACTGCCAAAATCTTGAAAGATATCATGTCAGGCCTTAACTACTAAGAATTTTATAACAATTGACCTGATGAACAGGCATATGGCAGATGACACTCTCTGGACAAGAGCTCTTCAGTGCATCCGATAAACACATGCAAGCCGAGAGACATTGGAAGGGATCTTCAGCTTCCAACCACCAACGTTTCCCTTCAAGTGGCCTCTCGGCAGACTCAATAATATTGTCGATGTTGTCTTCGGCAAATTTGATTCGGCCATCATAAGGTAATTTGTCAACACCACCTGCCGCATATAGGTTGGCCAAATGTATCTTGAGCCAAGAAAGCCCTGTCTTACCTAATGGTCGACCCTCAGCAAATTCAAGAATTCCTCGGCACAAGTCTGAACCTAAATGGTTTAAATGTGTGTGCATTGGATAAGCACGACCTCGAAAATCCATACTGTGTGGATAATAAAAACCTTCCTCATCCTTCATTTTTCTCGCCACCTGTCTCAATGTAAATAAAGGTAATTTGAATCCACACACAAGAACCTACACATTAATCATTCATTTAGAGTCTCAGATAAAAAATTAGATTTAAGAGTACTGTGGAGTTTATTACAGAGAGTTTCAATTCAATGTCACAACGCTGAGAGTGCCTCTCATTATTCGACTTCTTTGCCCTGTTTAAACTCTGCTTCCAATATCTGATTTCCACTTCATCTTCTGTATCTGGTTTTTCAGGTAGGGGCACCTCGAAATACAAAAAACAAAATAGGTATGAATGAACTTTTACATCTTAACAGCAACACATGAGCAACAAACATCCTTAAATTAAAACACAAACACTTCAAATTTATGAATACAATCCAGCACCATCTTAGAAATCTGTGATTGTTGACATTATATGTTCATCTGTCATTGTTGACATTATATGTTCATCTGTCATTGTTGACTATATATGTTCTTACACATCATAAAGCATTTGAAACCAATGCAAACACTGTGAAGATCAACATACATCATCACGGTCAACCAAGCCTGCAAGACGGCCTCCTCCTTCCCAAATCCTATCCACAACATCAAGAATTCTCTTGTTCACTCTCCATCTGGTTGAACCAAGAATATCCAGTGCCTGTAAAGTAAAATAGAAGTACAGATAAACACTCACTAGACAAACAATCAAGTCACAGCGACTTAGATAAATTAAAAAGATAAGTGCAGTCAAAAAAGTTCCCTAAGGTGATACAGGCCTCAGCTCCTTGCATGTGGACACTACGGTAATATCAAAAAAAACAAAATTATGACATAGGTTGAAATACATTACTTGCAAGTCAGTTTCATCTTACATTCAAGTTAGACATGTGGGGTATCAGCTCTGCAATGATAATGGACAAAGGCATACCTTGTATACTTCTTTTATCTCATTCATTGGAACTCTCCAGATCGCTTCTCGTTGATCTTTTGCTCCACGTGTGCGCATAACATGGGAATGCAAGAATAGGTAGCCTCCCTTGGCATACCTACAAATTACAATGATTTGCCTTGAAATTCTTCAGTATCACAGGCAACAAAAAACAACCTTGGCATATAGAAAACAATCTCAATATTGCATTGATTACCAACAAAACAACACAAATTAAATTCAAATCACAAGCGCAATCCCATTTTAAAGGAAAAGAAATTATGCAAACTATTTACAATGAATTTCAGCAATTCCACACTGAACATCCCAAGCTTTTCCTACATGTCGTAAATTAACTGATCATGTCATTCTGTGACCATAAGCTTATTAAGAAAGTAATTATAACCGGCAAACGTGCAGCTTTTCTAAGCTGATCCTACGGAACAGTGCACTTAACACTTTAACTAATCTCTTTCAGACAGTGATTCTTATGTAATACCAAAATTTTTACTACTTTATTCATTTGTCTGAACTTTGTAGGACAGCAACCCTTGCTTTAAAACACCCAGGACGTTACCAGGTTATATTAAAATTTTAACCATACACTTTCTAATTGTGCTATTGAAATAAATTGCCTAACCCTGCTTGAACAACCCTCCAACAAAGTTAGATAGTGTGCATTAGGCCAGGAACAGAATATTGACTAAAAATACTTGATTAGGTCAGCAGATAAAAAATATCTCAACAGAAAGTCTTGCACACAACCCATACCCTTTCCAAGGACGAGGTGTAACCAACATTGGCATGTAAGGCATCACAATGTTCCTGGCCTGTAAACAAAAATAATCATTCCTAGTAAGGCACAGTCAAAAAAATTATATATATAATGCATTTTGGACCCCTCTCATAACATCTCAAAGGTCAAAACCTATGGAAAATTGAGAGCAAAGTAATTAAAATTTAAAAACTCATTTCACTCATTGACCACTTCCAAAGCTTATCAGCCACATTCAAACATGAAATTTGAACACCACAGTGACTTGGCAAGATTTTAGCTTACCGTTCTGTCCAGACCCCCCTTCACCAGCGGATCACATTCAATGACACCATACCTCCTAGCACTCTTCCTGAGTATAAAAATAATGAAATGTTTAGGAGTGGAAAAAGTTATCTAAGACTAAAAGCCTCCCAAGACTTAACAAAAGGTATTAGCCATAAGTTTGGTGCAGGTAAAATGCAGCAATAAACTCAAGATTCACATCAAGAAAAAAAAATCGCTACCCAATTGTAGTTATCCTCATTGTGTGTTTAAATGCAGGTTGAATATCAAGTGGCCCTTCTGCAGATTGGTCGAGAGGAAGCTGTATGAAAGCTGTTTGTAGTAGAATCTCTATCAAACGGCTACCAACCTATAAGATAAATAGCAGAAGTTAAAATATATAATGAATCAAATTAAAGGATATAAATCACATACGGCTCATGTCTTGCAATGCAAACCCTTACCCTGGCATGCATATCTCGACTCCAAGGTTTTGAATTATCCATTCCTTTCATTAACTTCCTCACTTGCCATCCTTTCCGGTTTTTCATCAAGTCTGTTACACATTTGCCATTAACTTCATATTTCCCGGTTATAGGTTTCTGTTCCTCTACTTCAACCTTTTTCTGTCTTTTGGATATTTTCTGTGTCTTTTCTAAGAACTTATGCACCCTAACCTGGAACAAAAAGAAAGGATACAATTTGCAATAATCAAATTGGGAACGTATGTTACATATAAAAGAGAGCCACCACATTCATCTCTTACAGATAAGGTAAGTTAAAAGGATGTCAAATAGTATACAAAAGCGTAGATTTCTCATATGTACAAACTAAACTACCAACTAGCCAAAATCTCAACCAGCAAAAACAAAAACCATCATTAACTCGTTACAAAAGGAATAACAGTTAAGAGTGTAAATATGCTGAAAGCAAGGAAAGTTGGATAAACCTTGCATAGTATTATACGGTTCCTTAACAGCCATCTGAAGTTCTCAAATTAGTCTTGACTCTTAACCTATGGTATAGAAAAAAAGGTGCTGCTTGGAGATTTGATGGAACACAAGTTCCTTGGTCCTTGACAAGAGATGGCCTTGAAAGAGTGTAATGGATGCGTTTTTTAAATTTACAGAACATGGCATATGTTTTTTGCCTCCTTCAGCTACTATCCTCATTATTTAATGCTGTGAGTTTTAATAGTATGTAAATGGCTTGGTGCTTTTCTCTCTACTTTTTTACCTCTTAATGAAAAGTTGTGTTTCTAGTATTGTATGTCATCAGTGATGTGCATAAATTGCATTGGCAGGTGTAGAATCCATCTTTCAAATATTGATTTGTGGTGGAGATATGGTATTTTTTGCATGTTACTCTAGCTTTTGAGAACATATTGATCACATTCAGTATAATTGGTAATTTGACGATACATGGATTGAAACTTATATGCAACATATTGAAATTATTAAAAAGTAACAAACAACCTCTGAAAAATATTTCACACACTTATAAGCTGTACTACATTCTTTAAATATTGAACCTGCTAAAATATTGCACACTGAAATTTAGAAGCCAAGAATGAGAAAATCCGACAGAAAGTCAATAATGCTTCACCTATATTTATATAAACTGGTAAATACAGTGTGTCAAACTACCCTTAAACTTTAAAGTAGTGCAGAAACCTATGTTTAAGAGACTACGATGTAATTCTCCAAATGTTTAGAGGCCATTGTTAGTTTCCACGATTAGCCTAAAACCAAATAGAGAACTAAGGTAACTTCTGTAAACATTGCCTCATAAGGTCAATTTTGGTCCAAAGGTTTGTGCTGCAATGATAATGGGGTGCACTCACATGGCCTAGGTTCAATATAGCAATAAGACAGCCCATAACTCCAGTCTCCAGCAAGCATGTCTTGATATGATGAGTATAATGTACATTGTTGGGTATGTGCATTAATGCCAAAAAGCACAACAGTGAAGCCAACAAGACACACCTCAAACCACAAGGCGCCCGTACCTCAACTAGTAGAGCAACCCAACATGCCGAGCATAGTCATAGGAAGATTCTACAAGCTAGTCCTAGCTGGTACATGTAAATTACATTGCCAAGTAAAAACATTAAATTTTGGGTGGCTTGCCTACCTCATTCTCAAGGGCCTCGCCAATTTCCAACGCGGCATGAACAACCTTAACAGAAGCAGCATCTTGGCCTTTTAACAATAGCCCAATCATCTTATGCATTGCAATAACAGCCATGATATCCGGTGGCAGCTCACAGAAATGATCGGCGTAAAGTTTCTTCGATGACGCCTTTTGAAGAAAATTCTGCTCAGAAGCAATGGCGTCCCTCAGAGGCTCAAACCACCCCAGCAAAAGGCCCTTCACATAGGGCAAATTCGGAGCCAATTTATTCGCACACATCTCTGTGAGAAGCTCCCTGTAGTCATTCACCGCAGTCTCCCATGCCTCCGTCTCTATCTTTATCTGCCGCAGTCTCAACGCCATCTCCTTGTGTTCATATTTATTATGCGCCTTTCGATTTACATACATCCCTCCTACTCTCTTGCTAAAACTACAAACAGACCATGGAGATCTACAATGAATATTATGTATAGTGAAATTCATGAAAAAGAAAGGGAAAGGAGTACTTGCATGGGAAACTTGTTAGCGGATTGACCTCCTTTCATGTTCCTACAAAACAATTCAAGAAAAATAAGGGCAAAGCGGTACTTACATGAAAGACTTGTTAACCCATTGAAAACCAGATGATTCCCTATCCTCCTCCTCTTCCTCCTCCTCCTCTTCCTCCTCCTCAGCCAACGGCGTGACGGTGGCGAAGACAAACCCCTTGGTAAGATCATTTTCCTCTCTAAAATCGAAACTTTCTATTACAGGCATAGACAAATGCCCTTTCACTGAGCAATCAAGGACCATCGTATCCAAATTACTGCTTACATTTACACTATTCTCTACAAACAAGCTTTGCCGCCTTCCTCGTTGAGTGCAATTTAAGCCAGAAACGAGGATAAATTTAGCGTCTTGCTGCTTGTATTTAGAGTAAATAGAATTTCTGCGCCTACCGGCGCAAACAGGGCGGGGCAAGGGCGAAAGCGAATGTTGTGAAATGGTAATAGTATTTAACATATCGGGAAATGGAACTAATTTTATGCCAATCGAAGAAGCCAGCACAGGAAGTAGACTTGGAGCAGGAAAATGCCAAGGCTTTATTTTTTTGAGGAAAGCTTGACGTAACCTTCACTGTGCGAAATGGCAATAGAAGTTCGCTTCAATTCCTTCGCTTATTGATAAACCCTGGATAAATCCTGGCCCTGTCGCCCACTGTACTGCCTTCGAAATTTCGAGTTCAGGCGAAATGAATAAATTGTTCTATTCCCTTTCCGTCTATATGGGCTAAATCAGAAAACAATTAGGTTGTTTCTTTCTTTCTTTTTTGGTTGTATGAAATTGCTTCTATATCACTAAGGCGAGAGGAGTGTGATGTGAATGCCGAAAGGGAATGTGAGAGTGACAACAAGCGCAAACGTTGTCAAACAAAGATTGTATAAGAATTACGATTAAAGTAGGAATAAAAATACGATAAATATACATATGAATTGTATGACGAGAGAAGGGAAGAACAGTAAATGTAAGTGGGGAGAGTTACAAAACGTAAGATTAGGAAGTTGCAGAGGGAGAGGGGTTTTGAAGAGTGGAAGGGAAGGGTAGGGATATGTGAAGGGGATTAGGGATATGTGAAGGGGATTAGGAGGGAGGCAAGAGAGGAAGTGCTTATAGGCGGGATTCCTCATTTCTGCGACCCTGTAATAGAGGGGTTTTAAACGTGTTAGAGAAACGGTCAAAAGAAAAAGTTGGTGAAATACGAATGTCATGCAACGAGGGAACGTTGGATATTACGGTGAATGGAATCCCTTTTCTTTCGGTGTTACCAATGTCAATTGTACTTTTTTTGTAGAGCAAGTCCTTGGGACTTTTCAATGCCATTTTAAGCAACAACTGCTTACGACGTCCTCTAGAAATTGGTGGGATTGGAACATGGAATGGATTTTCGGGATCCTAAGAAAGGCCAGTATACTGATCAAATCTGACAATAACAAATAAAGGAAAATGAGGTTGTGTTGAGGAATTCTCATAGATAATGTCCACGATATTTTCAATTGCACCATTAAGAAGGCATGCTTCAACCCATAAATTTGCGGTAAGCAGGACTTTTTGTGTTTTGCAAAGAAGAAGTTTGTTATTGCTTGTCATCAACATCAATGGAGTTGTTTTTCCTTGTATTTCAAGAAATCGATATGACAATTGGAGAATTAAAGTTCTTCAACATTTGGAGGTAGTGGGTGTGATTAATCTTATTTGAATTAAATCTTATTTCAGAGTAACTAACTGTAACAAATGATAGTCAGATGATTAAGTACATTAACGTTCAAGCAATAAGCATTCAAGGATGTAACACTCTAAGCAAATGAAGGGAGAAAGATGACTTGGTTGATTATGTGCAACCTAGGAGTGATTGGGATTGTGTATTTGTTAGAACTGGCTGGAAATAGTATTAAAAAGGCTCGCCAAGGGTTTGAGAACTTAGGACTGTATTGGACATAAGCGCCCTCGGGAGGATAGAGGCGCCCCAGGTGTTGGTGACTGTTCTGAGTGCCTGTGCCTATTCAAATACTCAGAATCTGGTATTTTTTAGGTCGAAAGGTCTTTGTTGTTGTTTTCTCTTTGTTGCTCTAATTTTGTTGTTAGGTTGTCGGTTGCACCTGTAAACTACAAAACAAATGACTAGCTGCACATGCCCATAAACCACAACAAATCTAATAAAAAAGATGCAAAATGTGGAGTCGAACTGACCCCGGCAGTCACCCAAAGAGTGAACTTACGACCAAGTGCTACACTACATCTCAAACTCCATGTAGTTATCTCTTTGTGTGTGTGTGTCAGTGTCCTGGGTTGCCCTAGTGCAAGTTACATGATGATAGCGGGCTAGATCTAGATTGTCCCGAATATGTAAAATGTGTGTGATGGAATAGAATGAACTCCCCTCCTATGCAGTGTATGCAGACCAATGCAGCCCTTGTCCCTTGTATGGATGTGATAGATATGTACTTTGCAATGTTTTTGTGTCTTTGTGCAAGCTCGGTGGTGATATATAATGTTTATAATGTTTAGCCCTTTATTTAGAAGAAGTAACTAAGTGTGTGTGTGTGTGTGTGTGTGTGTGTGTGTGTGTGTGTGTGTGTGTGTGTGTGTGTGTGTGTGTGTGTGTGTGTGTGTGATTCCCTTGTTTGAATTTCATAATTGACAACTAAAAGGCCAACCCAAAGTGTTAGATGGTGACCAAGAAGCGAAAAGGACCCAAAAGAGTAAGGAGAAGGAGGAGAGGGATATGAGCGCCTGGGCGCTTTTGTCCTAACTGGGTGCTAGTGTCCAAGACCATCAAAAGGTAAATCAGTCAAGTACCAGCAAAACTGTAAGATGTGTAAAGCTAGTGAAGTGCAAGAGATAAAGAAACCAAAAGGCCAAGAGAAGTTGTTAACTACTAGTTTTCTTGCTTAGGAATTATGTATACATTAGTATGCTCTAGGACCTAGAAATGTACGTGGCTGCATGGATTTTATGTTTACATTTGCCCCCACTTTATGTTGTTGGGTGAATACTCGATAGCATAAAGTAGATAGAAGATGCATACCTTGTAAACCAGAGAGGAGTGTAGTAAATAGTGTGCCGAGTGGACAAGTGGCCATGTGAAGCGTAAAGTGATTGTAATGTGAAGCGTGGAAATTAGGATAGGGAGGTAGACCCTAGGGGTGAATTATATGCATAGTAGCGTGTTGTCAGAGCTTGTGTTTGTCAATGTGAGAAGCCTCTTATTGCTTATAAAGACAAACCTGATGTATGAGAGAGTATAAGATAGAAATTTTTCTTGTTTGTCTTGGAGATGTTGTCGAATGGGGTTTGGGGTGATCAATTCCCAACTAAGAAAGTGTCAAACCACAAATTTGAGCGTCCTACCACCACGAGTGAGGTTTTTAAGTGATCTCATGCTAAGGATGATTTTTTTGGGTGATCTAACGCCAAGGAGAAGAGTGTTGGGGAGAGAGGTATGTTTTTCTCTCCTTACATGATGCTTCTCAAATGATAAGTGTTGCTACAGATTGGCACGTCCAGATTTGTAACTGAATTGTAACCGAGTTGTAGTTGAATTGACTGAACTCTGTAACTTAAGACAAGTGTATGATATTGTAGATTTATATCGTAACTTGCTGGAAACTATGTTGAACTAAAAAATTGTCTATTTTTGTCCCCAAGACATAAGTGCTCACCGTTCCTATTTGCTACTGGGTATTAGTGTTTGCTCTGTGTTTGCGATCCAAGTTTGATTCTAGACTGCTTTGTAATTATGTGTCTTTGCCAATTTTGTATTGTGATGTTCTTTTCTAGATTTTTGTGTTGTTGGAAGGGTGGTTTGTTCACCCAATAGGTGTCCCCTTATTTGGGGTGTGCGTGACGAATGTAGAAGGATGTGGCCCAAATGAAAGTGTTGGAAATGTGGACACTGAGAGGGGGGGTGAATCAGTGTCTTTAAAACTTTCCAAATGTTTCTACTTCACAAAACTAGTTAATACAAACATATCAAATCATGCACAAGCAACTGAAAGAGAGACAATACACAATGGTTTAGGTGGGAAACCTAAAAAGGGAGAAAACCCACAGAAATCAAAGAACTAGCTTTGAACAATTTGTCCTATGTGTTACAATGATTTCAAGTTGAGCTGCAACTCAACTTTTGGAGGCTACAACTCCAAGAATACTCTCAAGCTACAACTTGATGTTGGAAGCAACAGCTCCCTAAGTGATTTAGTCAGCAACCATTGACCTTCTACAAGCTACCACCTGTAAGGAAGCAACAACTCCCTGATTATACTGAGATGCAACTCAGTTTGAATACACTATGTGATCACTCTTCATCTTGGATGCTAAACATCTGATTATGATCGTAAATTTGCAACACGACTTTCTTACTTCTCCTGCAACTTCATCAACATTTCAACATGCCATTCACCTCTTACCATACTTTTTGATTGATCTTGAAGTAGACTCTGCTTCTACTTGATTAGACAATTCAGAAACCTGATCACACTCTGTTGCTCATGACACAATTTAGACGAACTACCTCATTAGCTCACTATGTACTGTAATTTTATGTCAAAACAACGTTTACAATGATTTACCTGTCCTTTAGACACAATTCATAGGATCTTTGCTTTCACTATTACTGCCCCCTATCATATGTTCTTACTGATATTTGCTTGATAATCTGTTTTGTTTATTCTTCTTGACTTGGTTCTTTTCACACACACTTTGTACTCTATTCTCTATTCACAGTTCTTCTCTTCTACACTGTTATTTTACCAACTGTATCATCAAACAAGAACACACATCTTTGTTTTTCAAGAACACTTTGCATTCACAGTTAGCACCTATCCATACCTTGCATATTTGAATATATATACATCTGCAAAAATTTATCTCTCATGCAATTACATCCCCCTTAATGCTTTTTCAACTTCTCATTCTTAATCCCTGTCTTACCACACAATTCACTCCTTCGAATTGGCCATTTTGTCCATTTGGCTACCTGACCTTTCAACTTCTTCCAATTTCAGTTCAAAGTCTTTTTGGACATATTCAACTTGCTTGAAAGAGACAACAATGTCTTTTCATCTTCTTGGTTCGAGTCAAGAAGGAGACTAGCAAATTTTTAACTACTAGAGCCTTTTGAGCTTCACCTAGGTTTCATTCAAATCAACCTGTCTGGTCTTAAGCCTCTACACCTTCCATGAAAGTTCAAACATCATCTTATCAACTGTTTAGAACTACATACTTCATACTGTCACAACTTTTCAGGCTTTCATATCAAGACAAACATTCCATTGTGTTGCTTGATACTATCCTTTGCTCTTAAGTGCTTTACAAGAAACCTTGGATCACCCTACTCAAAGAAATTTGCACTTTAGAAATATTTACTGGTTCTTCAAGTGACGAGTGTTAACTTCAAGGTTACTTTCACAAAAATTTAGCTTTCAAGATAGTGCAAAGGCACTTCTAGACGGTTTAGAACATGTATAGTCGTTTGGCACACTTTCAAGGAGCTTCTAGTTTGATTTTGCACAGGACTTTGTGATTAGAACACCAAATATCAGCTTCGCACCCTGTTACATGAGTTTCCAAGCAAACTGATACAAAATTCTCACTCAATTTTTGATAAAATCAATTCATTGTTTTTGCATCCAACTCGTATAGCCCAGACAGAGATATCTACCAAATTCTATGATTTTTCGTTGGAGAACATTCAAGTTTCGAACAAATTTCCTTTACAAACCCTAGGCCCAGGGTTTGTAATGCTGTGAGAGCCCGAGAAGCTTCAAATTTGGATTTCATGCTCAATTCTTATTGAAATCTGAAAATTTCAATTTCTGTAGCTTTGTCAAGGATCCCTATACCTTTTCCAATCATTCCACCACCTTGAAACATGTCAATTTATTTCCAGAACTTCAAAACATTAAACACAGTTACTTCACTAGACTGACAGGGTATCTCATACTGAACACAGAGAAGAACTTTAGATATCATGTTGAGATTTGGTTTGACCCGAGGGATCAATAAGGTGCTCTTAATCTCTTTAGAACCACTGACACCACATTTGAAGACCAATAATTCATTCCTAGTATGAATGAAATTTTCATCCAGCTCATCATTGTGACTGTCAACAAATGCACACAAACAACCTCTTTCTTCTTTGTCTTGGATTGCATATGTGAGTTCTTAACCTTGTCAATTAGACTTCAAGAGTATATAATGATCCTGTACAAAGACTTGAGGAGAAATTTCATTAATAGGCCCTTCAAACGTACCCTTGAGCAGGATTTTCTTGGCAAGGTATGACAGGAAAGTGTGTAGGTAAGAGTTTTGTTCGTTGATGCTTACCCCAAAAACCTATTCAGTGCTTTATCAACTTAATACCGACCTTTGGAAGAGAGCTGGATCCACTTATCAATTTCAAGCACCAACTATGAGCATTGTGACCTTATTATGCCTTACAGTTGCATGATCTTATAAGACTACCCTTGCAAGGATTGAGATGAATTGGCTTGAAGAAATGTGCTTTGAGGTTCACACATGTCATCATTATGTCATGAAGAAAGCACTACTTAGGTTTGAGCAGTTGAATTTTCTTGACAAGCTTGACAGGAAACAAGAAACATTCATCTTACAAAATACTTCAAGAAACATACCTGAAAGGAGAAATAACCTTTCAGTAAAATGCTCATATCTTCTTTTATACTTATCCAAATTGCCTCAAACTTTTTGCCACACTTCAGTCTTGGAATCCTCTCCAAAAAGTTCTTCTATGATTTATCTGAAGGAGTCTTCATATTTTTGCTTGGGTGCTAAGAAGTCAGATTGCTTATTTTGCACTTCTCAAAGAACCGGTTTTAGAAAAACGAACATAACATTCACACACCGCCTCAAAACTTGATGAAATTTGTCATGAAGCATCACAACTCACCCCTCTACATAATCCATGAGCTTATTTGTCATAAATATGCCTGTACTCTTCTATCCTATTTCATTTGCATCAGACTACACTACCAGTTCTCAAGGCCAACTTTGGTGAGATTTTGAAATCTGCTTCCAGGAGCTAAAATACATTTTTTGATACTCACACATGCCCTAGGCAACATTCCTAGGCTGCCCTCATGCTTATATGACCTTACCATGACTTGTACCAACCTCTCACACCTCATCAGGCTCTAGAAACATGCCTAAATGGGCAAATTTCAACTGCAACTTCCACCAGATGACCTAAAACATTGTAAAAGCTCTTGCCCATGCTTACAATATCATTACTGACCTGTAGACTATCTGAGACCAACAAGCTAACCTGTACTTTGCCTTTAGTGAACAACCACCTCACTGTTTGAGCTTGTAGCACCCTGAAACCAACTTGAAGCCTCCAGAAACCAACTTGAAACATTGAGCATCATTGATAACTACTTGACCTATATGCTCTTTCAATACTCCTTTGCCATCAATTCCAATAACCACTTGACATCAATGACAACACCAATGATCAAGATTCAATAGAGAGGACCGGTCAAAGTGTTTAAGACACATCGTAAAGTGGATACTTATAGGACTATGTGGATGGGGAAGGTAAAAACCAAGGCACATGCAAACATTAACAAAGGAACCAAATAAAAGAAAATACATAAAATCCCTTGGTGGGCACATTTAAAGGTGATCCCCTCGATCGTAATTCCTAACCCAATCAAACACACTACAAATGAATACAGTTGTCATGGTGACCTTGTTGAATTCATCTAGACATTCCAAAGTGGTTGGTCTCCAATCCCCCGATGTTTTTTGTGATATTTTAAACCTACAAAATACAAATACCTGCTTCGGCCTCGTGGCCATATCAGAGCGGACATCCATTTATAGAATATAAATATAATTTCAATGATCATCAATATATATGTGAGTCACAAAAATCATCAAGACAATCAGTAGTATCACTGAGAATTTCATTGATAAATATATCATCATCAATTTTAATTCAATTTTCATTTTCTAGGTCTACTCAAAATATCCAAATATCACAAGTCTGAACAACATCTATAATATAACCATGTCCTATATCAACATACAATATATCTAAAAATGTCTCCATTGAAATATGAACCCCATGAACAATAATTCCTGAGTCCTAACATCTAACATCATACCATAAATCAAAACTATAACAATCGTCCTTCAACCCGTGGTGGCAATAGTGTAGCCATATCTCAAAAATGGTCTCTAATAAACAACATGCATGAAATATGAACCAAAATAAACAATAATTCATGATCTAGGGAAATCAAAACTATACATCAATGTCCATAATATAGTCAATAGTTCAATGATCATGGTCAAAGGGAAGTGGGCATTTTATTCGTTTGAAACTACAACATATAAGAATTTTTTTACTCCTACCATTTACAAAAAAATTCCAAATTATACAAATGAAACATGAGGTTCAGACAACGGTCAAAATATTTCAGTACAACCAAATTGAAAGCATATAATGGAGAATGAGATTGGAGGAGGAGTTCCCACTCGTTGAAACTCTTTGAGGCTAAAAAAAATGAAATATTATTCCATGAAGAAAACACAAGAATAAATTTTTGGGTGTGGTTGTCTACCCATCTTCTAAACATATTAAAATTATGTTTTATGTTGGGAAATGTTCACAAAGGGAAAGCCTAAAGAATACTCAAACTTGTTTTTGTATATTTATTAGCCACCGAGGATCAAAGTAGTACATTAGATATATTGATATATATTAAAGAACTTAAATGTGAACCCGCTACACTGAAGAGGATGGGTGATAACACAGATCAAAGTATTTGGATTAGACACTATCTGATATATAGGAGTTAAAGAACTGAAATGTGAACCGCTGTATGAAGAAGGATAGGCACATGTATGCACAACTTAAAACATATTGACTATATTAGAATTCATAAGGAGCGTATAAGAAACCATTGGAGGGAATTTAGATGACACTCTTTTTTCTTAGTGTAAGTAATATATGTATCATGTTTAAATTGATTGATCCCCTCAAAATAAAATATGTGGAGGTGATGCATAAATCCTTGATGCAATGGAATATGGAGATATCTTTAAAAATAAGTCATTGTCATCCTTACCATATCACATATGCACAGATATTTTGATTCAAGATTGGCAGTATTGGAGAGCCTATGATCAGATTATTTTTGGTGACTAAATTGTTATTTTATAATTGTGGAATTTTATTTTTCTTGTACTACTCTCATTCATAAAAATGGATGGAAGACATGCATCAATATCATATACATTATGTGAGAGATTTTTATGGTGATAGAGGATCATGGAATTCAATATGCATGGGGTCATTGTTTGTTAGCTCACTTATATGCTGATTTCTATAGGTTAACATTCGAGAACCATGTTGTTGGTGTAGAAACAATTTATGTGTTACATGTGTGGACCATGAGAACATTGTTGTTGTGTGGTTGATATGTGGAACATATGTAGATTGGTCATATTCATAGATTATTGTAGTGAGGTTAGTGATGTTAAGATGAAAAAGATAAAAAATGATGACATATAGATCCATGTTCGATAGGTTTCAACTGCATGAAATTATATGGAGGACATATAGTATTTTCAAAGGGTGGTTGGAGGATTTCATTGAGATTTGAGAAGCATTCTACATACCATGTTGCTAAAGGATCAATTTCTCCACCGAGGGAATTTATTTTAGTATGAGGAAATGATGTGGTAGTTTGGTATTATTCAAGTCATGCCTCTGACACCATATCTATATAGGTAGTCTATGCATGTAACTTATAGAGAATGGATACGGTGAAGGACAACCCTGACATAGCTATTATCCCCACTAGTAGATGAGGTATACCTACCAGTTATAATGAGTTATCAGGTTAATTATGTTAAAGCATGTGTTTTCATGTTTTTATTTAGGCTTTGTCATTTATGTAAAATCCCATTAATGAAAAATGGTATTAAGTAGAGTCAGATGATGTTCTTGGTTGCATGAGGTGATTAAGTGAGAATGACTTGGCATAGCAAACCAAATCAGGTGACCTTTCTCATGTAGGATATGGTGCATGGTGGTTAGAAATTCTTGATAGCATGAGGAGAATATTTTCCGCATGGAGAGCATGTTTGTAGAGTGTTTAGGAACTCACTTGAGTTTTAGGAAGAAGATACCTATTGGAGGCCAAGTTTCAAGAGCTCATGTAGACTAGGTCTACGTTCTATGAGGCATGAGGTTGATATGTCCAAATAAGTGAGCTCATGGAAGCATGCAAGGATGTTATATAATATATTCCGGGTATGTTAGGTCCTTTTGGATAGGTTTCAAGGTGAGTTATGATGTTATTTTAGTTGTTCCTAGCCTAAACAGTACAACACTAGAAGGGTTAACTATGAAAATGAAATGGGAAATAAATATTGAGAGCTATTTGTGACATAGTGATGATTCGAGATGTTAATATAATGTGTCATGATACTATGAAATAAATTTCAAGTTGTCATGATGTGTATTTTGCAAGTTATGACAACTTTGGTGAAATATGGTCAAGAAGAAGGTAATTTATAGCTCAAAGTGTACCTTCTATTGCTCACCTTGAATTGTGTTCTTTACATGCGACCTTTTGGATTTTACGGATGTTTATAAATTTATTCTATAAAGTTTCAAAAATATAATTATGTCATTTCATCCTCAAATTTTTATGAACGATTAATGTTAAGAAGGTAAACAACATTTTATGTGCTTGAAACCTTGGCTAGAAATCAGTTTGAGAGATTTTTATCTCAAGTTCCCATAATTGATTTATATTGAATAGATGATTATTATATGATTTATAAGACTCCTCCATGATTTAAAAATGGTATGGTATATTGGTTTGTGTGATGAGTGGACCCCACTCATACATGTTCTTATTTTTTAAGTAGTTCAGTTTGGGACATGGTTGTCCAAATGAGTTACAAATTAAATGGACATTGGTTTTAGGATGTGATTTTTTATTGATGTACATGGTTTTTTCTAGTCATGAGGATGCAAAAAATTATAAAATTTTTCCCTATTTGAGAAGACTAGTCAAATATGGGATGTTTTGGGACAGTTTTAGGAAGTTTACAAAGATAAGCTTGGTTGAAGGCCTGTCACTTAGAGTTTGAAGGAGTTAAAATATGTTCCTAAAAGGAGAATAAAATATATTTCCATGGGTATAAGTATTGTCTCATGATTATGAGATTTGATGGTTGATAAAATTATGGTTTTGAGAAAGAAGGTTTGTTTTCCAGGACAAGATTTTCTTTTACTGAAATAACGAAATGATTGAACCATGAGATGGATGATTTGGTAATTTATATCACTTGGAGAGTGAAGAGGGCTGAAAATTATTCCTATTGAAGGAATTTGAAGGTCTTAGAATTGGAAGATTGGGTGCAAACTATTTGATTTTTCAAAAACAAGTTTTTGGGCAACTTGATTTGGAGAATAGGAAAGTCGTTTTGGCTTCAATAATAATAATGATTGTTTTTACAGTGTTTTTATCAGAGGCGGAATAGGAAGACATAGAGGTAGCCAATCCTTCGATGCTTACAAGTGCACTTAGTCCTTCTATGACACCTGCAGCTGCAAAAATAGATGTAGATGTAGACACAAACACAAACGTAAATGCAAATGCACCCAATCCTTTAAAGCTTATGTGCGCCACTTTCATGGAAGCCAATCCTTCAAATATTATTTGGTCTTATGTTATTCCTCATTTATTTTTTGGTATGTTCATTATTTTGAGCACATAAAACGATGGGTGGGTGGTCATCATTTTGCTGTGTTGGGTTTTCTAAAGGGATAATAAATTCCCTTTAATAATATGTACATGTATTTTATGTTTTTTTACATTAGTCATTTAGAGATATTACCAGCAAGTGAGATTGGTATAATATAATAGAACATACATTGTCAATGTGTGTATGGTACAAATCCTAATAGAAGCATATTCATAAATTCCGACAATGGCTATCCAACAAGTTTATTTTTTGTTTTGATGTTTTTGGTTCCTTCGTATTCTAAGTTTTTTTAGTGTAATTTGTTTCGTGGGTTTGGGGGAAGTGCTATAACACAATCATTTTTGTGTGAATTATCTTCTATAATTTTTCTTGTTAATTTAATAATAGATATCATTCGTAAAAAATAATTTAAACCTTGGTCCAAAAAGGACATATCCAGTTTGATCCATAAGCTCATATATAATACTCAAATGACCTACTCAAAATATTTTAAACAAAACGTCAATAAAAATGACACAAAGGCTCATCACTCTGAATAAATCATAGTCATCAAACTTTTATATGGATAAAATATTTAGCGTGGCACCTACAAGAAGTTTCACAACTGCCATAGCCAAAAGAAAATATTTTCTAAGAAAAATTAATTCACTCACAGGTTCCCACCAAAAATTTATAAATGGCTTAATAATGTAATAAGATCTATCTAAGCGATCTTTCCTTCAAATTGTTTGCTCCACCTTCACCTCTCCTCTGTTGTCTCAAAACAAATCTTAAAAGTTATCTTTAAATATATAATTTGTCAAGTTAGATGTGCCTCTTCGGTGTATCTTGTAGTTGTGTCTATGATTTTAAAATTAATTACTACATAAAAAAATAAATCTTTCATTAATTTCTTCACTTGATGATCCATAGGGATCTAAAATGAATCTACTTTATTAGAAATCAGTGAACACGGAATAAGGAAAATGAAGAAATGGAGGTTCTATCTTTTATGTTAACATAACCACCACTCTATGCAGAGAGGCGGTTACAAAACCTTCGGCCAATCCCGATGGTGGTCCTAGTAACCACCACTTAGCTAGGGTTGCAGTATTGTGCCTACTGGTTTGGATTAGACAATGGAGCTAGCTCTTTCGGGTAGAAAACTAAATTTTGAAACAAACAGTCCTAGAATTGGAAAGTATGTTTGTGTCTCTTCTCCTCCATGACCTTTCTCATCCTCTAGTGCATGGGAGGACATGATAAAGGTTTATAAATACATGATTGAAGGAAGTTTAGAAGTTTTTTAAGCATGAGAGCAAGTGAGCATGAAGTTTTGTGGTGGAAATTGTATTTTTGTAGAAGCAAGTACAGAGCAAGCAAGTAATTGAAGGAAGTGTTGAGATATTATCTTCTTCTCTTTCATACTTATTGTAAATTTTGTACTTATTTGATTTGAATTGGCCAATAAAAAGTAGGAAGAAAGAGCATTTTACCTTCGTGAACTATTTTCCTCCACTGGAGGTTTCCAGGATAAAACGTGTTGGTGTTAATGAGATTATATTCTTTCGTTTCCTACAATTGTTGATTATAATAATAAGAAACATTCATTCACTAGCTATCTTATTCATTTTATAATCAAAAGAATAAGAACAACATTTAATTTTGTGATTTCGTGAACAGTTCTAATGTTGACAGAGTTTACAGATCATTTTGGTATTAGATGTAACAAGTATCTAGGATTGTTGTATTCATTTTTTGATTTGTATGATAGTGGACGCCCTGAGATATAAAGGCAAAGAATTCTTACTTTACCTTCTAACCTAGATATTTCTAAAAGGAAGTGGAAACAGAGAATTTAAAACGTGGAAAATAGATGAAGAGAACATGGTCCATATAATCGAGATGCTAGAGACCATGATGGCTTCAAACCGAAGAACTGTTTTAAAAAAGACTTTTAGGTCATGCTAGACTCTTCATGTCCTCGTGGTTCAAGGCTTACCTAAAAATTTTGGTATAGGAAAGAGCCACCATGGGAAGATTATGGGAAAGAGTGTGAAGAAGAGGATTAAATGCAATAGAAAAGGTAAAATCCGATCATGCTTCTTTTAAAATAGAGACAAAAGCTGAAATTGAAAGCTTTGAAGGAAAATTAGATAAATAGTTGCTTGAAAAATGGTTAAAACCACTAGAAGTCTAATTTAGCATTCATAATGTCAGTGAGGCATAAAGGATCAACTTTGCACATCTCAAAATGGAATGGACACACTCTGATTTGTTGGGAAACCCATCTAAACACTTGTGGAAAGAATAAATGTCCTATTGTGAAATCTTATCAAGAATTTAAAGAATTAATTAGAGCTAACTTTATCCTATTGGCCATAAGATTGACCAAATGATTAAATGGAAGTGTTTTAGATAAGGCAATGGTCAAATTGTGCAGGACTAAACTATGGTGTTTCGAAGGCAAACCATGTTGCTAAATATGGACTTGGAGGATGAGGATATTCTGACTAAGTACTTGGGAGGACTTCACACTCACCTTTGAAGAAAATTCATCTCCACAAAGCCCAAATATCGCAATGAGGCTGTATGAGCAGGAATACTACATAGATGATGAGAAGAAACAAGGAAAAGTAGAGCCGGGGGAAAATTAGTTGACAAATCAGCCAGGAAGATAGAACACGGGCAATCAAGTAACAAGGGTAACTTAAAAGGGAAAGGTAAACAATCCTCCACTATTTTATATACTTGTAAAGATCCCAAGAATTTTTGTAAGAACTATGATAGCAATGGTCATACTGATGCTACATGTTGGAAGTTACATCTGTTGCATCCAAAGAACCAAACCAAGGACTCAAAGAAGTCCATGACAAGCTATAAAGACAGAATGGGAGGTGGAAATCAAAGATGACTCTAATGTAAATAAGAGGCTTGGATGCATGACCACTAATATGGATAACTGGAAAGAGGAGATGAGTAGACTATTCCAAATCAAAATCTAGATCAAGAGAGACTAAGAAAAATGCTTTGGTTGATACCGGTTCTCTGTCTAATTTTATTTTTGAAGTAGTTATAAAGAAGCTTCATCTTAAGAATTACTAGCATCCACACCCTTATCCACTGGTTTGGGTGAACAAGGTTGTTGAAATTTAGAGTAAAAAAAAGATTGAAGGTCATGTTTGGGATATATTCCCAATATATTGATGTATTGGAAGCTGATGTTATTCCACTTGATGATTTTGATGTTATATTCGGGAGTCCTTACTTGTATGTAAGGGATTGCTATATTTATGAGGAGGGAGAACCAATACAAATAGGTTAAGGATGGGATGATTTACAACATCTGGGCATGCTAGCATAGGGCACGAAGGTTACTATGGTTAGTGTTAACTAAGCCAAATGAATTATTCAGGAAAATCATAATCAATTTTGTTTAATTTTGTTAAAAGATAAACAAGATGGGGTATAAGTTTCAGATATATTTCTAACCAGGGAAAATAGGATTTGGATAGTATTATTCGTTCTTTTCAGGAATTTTTTTAGGACTCCCAATGAAGTTACCACCAAAGCGGGAAGTAGAGCATGAGATTTAATAGTTGTCTAGAGTCCCCTATACCGAACATTGGGTTGTATAGGCAATCCTTGCTAGAGAGTACTGAAGTAAAGATACAACTCTAGGGAACTTCTAGACCAATGGGTGATACGTCTGAGAACTTCAACATTTGGTTAAACTATTGTGATGGTGCCGAAGAAGGATGGTTCTTACAGAATGTGCATCAAATACCATTCTTTGAACAAGATCACCATAAAGAACATATATCCACTTCCCCGCATAGATGATCTCTTGCACCAGATTTAGCATGTCAAATTATTCATGAAAATTATATCTCAAGCCAAGTTATCACCAAGTTAGAATGAAGAAGGAGGATATATGGAAGACTACCTTCAAGACAAAATAGGTTTTTTATGAATGGTTAGTACTTCCATTTTTTTTACGAAATGCACCCACTACATTTACTCGAAGGATTTTATCTCAATGGACTGTTGATTCCTCAAACATACCCAGACTAATATTACATGTAGCACATTTGGAATAGTCCCTAGATGATATTTTCGGTTTGTAGTGCCAACATGGGATAGCCTCAGGAACAATCTATTCACCATTTGCATTAAGTTCCATAGACAGTTTTGACAAGGGAGAAATAAGAAACTATGTTATAAAATGAATGAAATTTGACCTTCTTGGAATGTATGGATCATTTAGGCACGTATCTTGTAGACGTGGTTGGATGTTGAGGAGACTGCTATGAGTTGCGATCCTAACTAATTACTAAGCCATCACTAATTGGACCAACATCAACAGGAGCCTTTGACACTTGCAAACTAGAAGTTTTGAATGGGAGTAGTACAATACATGTAGAAATTCATTCTCTATGGCTAACTCATTCTATGTGCAATTGCAACGTCCTTTCACACTTACAATGGCCATAAAGGACATGTAAGGGTTTTGATTGGGGTAAGGAACAAGAGAATTGATCATTTGACATATCGAAAGATACAAGATTAGTCATGAGTATGCAGTGACTTGCTCTTCCTAGTTTGAAGTGGAACCTTTTGAAGTAGAGACAGATGCAAGTAATTATGCTAAGGGCGCAGTGTTGCTTCAACTGTAGGTAAAATCTGTAAGAGTTATCATTATGAAACCTTATACTTTAGCAGTTAAAGGAGTATTCCCTATATGATAAACAAATGTATGCACTAGTTGTAGGCAATTAAAAAATAAAAACATTATTTAGTTGGGTAAAGAAACTATTGTTTACACTGACCACAAACCTCTCCAATTTTTGTATAGCACAGTCTAAATTGTAGCAGGAAAGGCACTACAAATGTGATGGGGTTTCTTTCAGCAGTTCCATCATTGATCAAATACGTAAGAAAGGTAGTACAAATAAATTGGTGGCAGACATGTTGTCTAGGCCACATTCACACAAGATAAATTCTCCTAGCTTTGGAGTCACTATCATCTCAAATTGAGCCCTTCACGAAGGAAGCTTACAATAGAAGCATATTCCCAAGATCAAAAGGGTTTGGGGTAACATTTGGAGAAGTTTCAGTCCCAAGGGGTCTGAAAAGATCATGGATTGAATATTGTTAAATCAAGGAACGGGCTGCTCTACCAATGGGGGAAACTATGTGTGCCTAAATTTAATTTTAAAGAATTTTATTTGAGGGAAGAGGGGTGACACATACCTCGAAATTAGCAACAGACATTTGTTGGTGTTGGTAAGACCATATACCCACTTGCAAAGGACTATGTATATTGGCCCAATATGCAAGAGGAAGTATCAAGATTTATTTGTGGATGTAAACTTTGTTGTACTAACAAGCCTAAAAGCTTACTAGGAAGGAAGGTTTGTATATGGCTTTATCAGTACCTACTCGTCAATGGGAGGACATAGATCTATGGCATTTTTTGTAGAAGGATTACCTATGTATAAACATGGCCATGACTATCTCTATGTTGTTGAGATATGCATTTAGTAAAATTTAGTATTCTTATGGCATGTAAAAAGGCTTGAGTAATTTTGAAGCACATGAGGCAACAGATGGATTTTCTTTAAACTCAATGTATGGGTGCATTTTGGTTTGCCAAAGTCTATTGTCTCTGACAGGGATTTGATTCTGGGGAAAGTTTTGAACTACATTGTGGGACAAGATGGCTACCATGGTTGGACAGAGGAGCACAATGGGTTTGAACATCCTCCCAAGAGGCAATATTTTGGACAAAAAATGAAGGTGGTAAACAGGACTTTGGATACAAATTGAATCAGAGGTTGTAAAGAATAAGTACCCAAGGATCTTGGGAAAAACGAGTCCTCTTCCCCATAGCCTACATGGTCAGCATTCCTATTGTTAACTTTGGCAGTACACACATCCACCATGAAGTCACCATTTGAAAACATGTAATTGGGATATCTACCTACAAATCCACTGGACATAGCTGTTGGACAACATAGATGAGGAAGATACTCTCTTGAGACACAATGGTGACTAGATCATGTATTCACAAAGTTCATTAAGAGGATCTGGTAAATCCATCTCAAGGTCAAAGAATAACTATTAAAGTCTCCTTGTGAAGTACAAAGCTAGGCATGATCAAGTATAGGAGGGAACACAAGCTTCATCTTGGAGATACAAGTTTGGCTTTACTTGAGCAAGGAGATACTATTGTAACCTATTGGTCAAGCACGGGAAGATTCAAGGCAACTACGATATGGACCATTTCACCATGATTGGAATCAGGTTGGATTAGGAAAATGGGCTTTTCGACTTGATTTTCCATCAATCATGAGGATGTACACTATGTAGTAAAATGTAGAACTTGCACCTATATGAGCCATTTGCATGTTGGATGAAGATGAAGAACTACAGTTGCTACCTTCTATTGAGGATTGCGTCTTGGACTCACGAGGTGAATTGGAGGAAGATGTATTGCTACTGTAGACACCCCAATTTCACATATATTCTAAATCAATTAATTTCCCTTCCTCATTTCCCACAAAAATACACTTTGAATTAATCAAATATAATTTGATTAATTATCCATTTCCAAATCCAAAAATAACCTAATCCTCACCACATGTCATTATTCTCCATGTTTTTCTACTATTGAATTAAAAATTCAAATTCAAATCCTCACCCACCCTTCGTGGTCCCCACTCACCTAAAATCCTCCACTTATGAATTAAAAATCCATAATTCAAATCCTCACCCATTCTTCGTGGTCCCCACTCACCTAATCTTGCCCACATTTTCAAACCACTCACCTAATCTTGCCCATTTTCAAACCACCCACTTAATCTTGCACATTTTCAAACCACTCACTTAATCTTTCCCACATTTTCAAACCATGATTACTTAAATTAATCTAAGCTAATCACTCCCTCAGGCTATAAATACAACCTTACCCCTCCCCTCTAAACACACGGAGAATAAGCTTTGAATGCCATATCTAAGTTCTTGCATCCTTTGAGCAAAGAACATCCTTCTGCCTCGTCCTAATGCCCAAATAGCCTCATAATCATTTTTCCCATCTGGTGCAAAGTAAGAGGATCGTTGTTGCAGGAAGGCCTTGCTCCATCTTGAAGAAAAGCACCTACATATCACACAATCGGGGCTCAATCCAAGTTTCCTAGCCCATTCTGAGGTTTGCTACGGAACACGAAGGAGGAGGTATGATTATTGGTATTTTACTTCCTTGTTAGTAGTGTATTTTTCCTAGCCTTACATTCTGGCACGCCCGGTTACTTTCGATCTGTTACCATTAATTTCCCAATTAGTGGTTTTATCTTTTCTTTGTTTATTATTATTCATTATTATTTCATTTTCTGTTCCTTATGGCCTTCTTTGGTTAACCTTCACACTTTGGGTAGTGTTTTTCTTGTGTGGTGTCTTGTGGTGTATCTGCAGATTATAGTAACAATGAAACTCTGAAGCTCATCCTGTCTTTGATCTCCTCGGTGCTTGGTGTTTAGTTCCCAATTTTGATTTTACTATTTACTCATCATCTGTAGAAACACATGAACTATCCATTAGTTTATCATCTTACTGTCATGGGACAACCAATCCGGAAAATTACATTTCTTTATTTACTTTTGCTAAAATAATTGCTTTGTAGGAAATCACTCTTAGTTACTATCATTTTTTTTTCTTTTATTTTAATCAATCATTTTGCGATCTAACTCTTTCTTTCTGTTTATTGTTCTTTTTTAATCTTGCTGTCAAAATTTTAGCTTCTCAGGTGAAGTATAGAAGTCAGAAAATAAAAAAACCAGCTCCCGGGACGTTTTTCTCACGTTTACAATTTTCATTCAGAGCATTCTCGTAGCCCATCTTCCGGAAGCCATAACTTTTGCTCCCGAAGTCGAAATAACTTCATTTTTTTTTAACGGAAAGGTATTGAAAAGATATATCCAATGAAAAAATAATTTTTAGATTTAGACTTACAGAAAAAATTTGGTTTTGTTTCTTCTAACACCTGTTTTTTTTAACAAACAACAACAAAATTATAGTTTTTTTTTTTTTAACTTATTTTTTTTTTTTTATTTCACGTACCAACCTCACACGTATGCTATTTCCTCGCACTTCAAAAGTGATCTTGGAAATCAGAAACGTGAGGCCAATCGGACTCTGCACAACAATTTTTTTTTTTAATTTTTAATTTTTTGCCTTACATTTCAATTTTCCACGACAACACTTCTAAGTAACGTTTTCACCCTCTTCTTTCATCATTTTTCTTTTTTGTGAAAATAATATTTATCGCTATTTCACAATCATGATTAATTGTAATAATTATTAACATTTTTTAAAAAAAAAAAATCTATTTCAATTGTATCCACGTATGCTCTTTTCTTGCGTCTTCGAGCGATCTGGAAAATCAGAAACGGTCACAATTTTTTTAGTTTCTTGTTCTAACATTGCAGGATCCTCTAGCTTTATTTTCCAACTGTCATTTCAATAATTATTTTCCTTTGTCATATTATTAATATTTGTTTATTCGTTGGTTGTGTATGCTCTTTTCTTGCGCCTTTGAGCGATCTGGAAAATCAAAAACAACCACGATCACTTTTCTAACATTTCATTTGCAGGATAACTACTAATTTGTTTTCTATAGAACCGCGTTGCTGGAATATTGTCAAAAACAAAAACAAAATAAAAACAACAAAAATCCCGCAAAATACCACCATTCAAAGACAATTACTGAAACAAAAAAAAAAGTATGCTCAGGTACGTAATTATTTTCTGCTAGTGATTTATTTCAAGTTGGAAAGAACCCTGCGTTTAATCACTTTATCATATTATTTTTGCACGTAGACGAGGTGGATTTCATCACCACCAAAGCTACACCGGTGACATGGACTTGACTACCACACACCAACAGCATTTGCATCTGCATTGCACTTTGAGACCTAGTCTCATCACAGCGTTCGGTATTTACCTCGCCGCTGCTCTTCACTTACAGGTAATGCTATCATGCAGCGCATGCGAGTCACGCCTAAATAACTGTAACAACAAAGCTTGGGCATCGTCCCTGTAAATCTTTGGGGAGTTATAAGGACACCATACACATTCATCCCTCCATCACCTTCCACCTTTTCACAAAACCTGTTCTGGACGTGGTGATTCACTCCGAAACAGGAAAGTAAGAATTGGTGAGTCTCCTCCAGTGCTCTAAGGGTTCCCCATACCAATTCTGTCCCCATACAGAATTAGGTATATCAGGACTAGGGTATATTGGAGGATGCATCTTCTTGGAGTAATAAGAACCTGCATCCACCATTTCACAGTATACTCGTATGATTGCATTAAACAATGATCATTCCCGAAGGATCTACCTCTTCAGCCAAAACAATTTGATACACATGATTGCTTGCTGTTTGTAAAACAAAATAGTTTAGCATTGTTTTTATCATAAAACTTGGCTAATATCAATGTGTTTATTATAAAAGTTCAGATCCTAATTGTATTCCACAACACCATTAGTTCTCGACCGATTCAATACCAAGCGAAAACATTCAAACAATCCCACAATGACAGATCAAAACGTCACACTGATTTCATTAGCCTACTTCAGCTAACAATAACAACTCCATCTATAGCTTGTTTTCAGCTATATCCAACTAGATATTGAGTGACTTGCATTCACTCCCCATATCTCATCAATAGTCAGAACATCCTTTATAGCTTGGTTTCAAGCTATATCAAAATGACATTGGGTGACTTCTTTGAGTTCACTCATTATTTCATCAGCTGTCAAGATTAACAAAATCTCATCCGACATAAATCCCTTCAAATCTCATTTTGAGTTTGTAACCGTGTTGAGTCACTTGTTTGAGTTACTCTTCCTATCAAAAATCCAGAGCTTGTTTAAGTTAAACCAATCAACATAGTCATCATAGCTTGTTTGAGCTATATCTCACTTGTATTGAGTACCTTGTTTGAGTGTACTCCTTACATTTTTGTCTGCTAGAGCTTGTTTAATCCAAACCAATCAACCATATTCGTCATAGCTTGTTTGAGTTATCATCCCACTTGTATCCCGAGTAGCTTTTTTAAGCTTTCTCCTTATAGCCTTACTTGTTAAAACTCGATTTAGCCAAAATAAAAATCACAATCAATAGGTTGATTTCTTCATCACACTTTTCTTCGTTCTCCCTCTCTTTCAAACATGAAAAGTTCATGAAAAACATCACACAATGAGCTATTAGAACAAATTAATAAGATGACAACAAAACTCTCTCATATGGCTACCCAAATCAGTGAGCGATCACCCAAAAAGCCGATCATACAACCTCACGAAGAACATCAGTTCACGTAAATTCCAACGTCAATTTACCCCCCTTGGAGAAAGTCTCTCTAGTGTTTTTCATCAACTAAAAGAGGCTAAACTGATAAGATATCCAATTACAAAACCCTTTGTCAAAGGGGAAGCTAAGCCATGCTGGTACAAACCTAACACATACTGTGACTTTCATCGCATTGATGGTCATTACATAGATAAATGTGTACGATTTAAGAATTACGTCCAAGACTTAATTGACGACGACGTCATCTTTGTAGAACTTGATGACAATGCTCTTGCAACCAACGACACATCCAATACCACAACTTTCCATGAAGAGCTGACTACTGTTGAAACTCCTATATATACTGAAATTCCACGAGATCATGACGACAACAGTCAAGAATCTCTAATTCCAAACCAATTCATATCTTCTTCAAATTTCCTTCCATTAGTTCAAACATACATTGAACCTGTTTTGGAAAACAACATTCTTCCAACATCTACTGAGCACTTGAACTTATTTCAAGACTCTCTTTCAGCCCAAAAATATATTGAACCTGTTTTGGGTGACAACATTATTCCAACATCTAACGAGACCTTGATCTCGTTTCAAGACTCCCTTTCAAACCTTGATATAACTGTAGACACTACAGATGAGGTTCCATCAACAGATACCATTAAGTTTGATTCTATTCTTCCAATATTGGCTCTTATGCCTAACATCTCTAGTTTTTTTGTCGAAACACAACCACATCAAGTTTGGACACTAGCAACAATGCAACCTGTCATGTCCATCATGCTTTCAACGATCGATCTTGCAGGCATCTCATCACTAATGATTCTCACCTATCAAGACTTCTATGTGCATATATTCTACGAGGTATGTATACCTAGGAATATCTTTATGCCACCTTTTCCATCTTTAATTTTGAATCTATCGTCAAATCAATTAATTCATGGACAAATAAAAGCAACAAACCAAACAATACAAACCATCACTGTCAACACACATGGAAGCTATTGGCTTAACCAAATTTACCCCACTCTTTGTGCTTACCACACATCTTATCACACACCTACTAGAGCCACTCCCTTCTCCTTTGTTTATGGTTGGGAAGCTATTTTACATGTCAAGGTTGAATTCCCATCCTTTAGAATATCCCTCAAAGACGTAATCGATAAAGATTATTATCAACATTCACACCTTAATGAACTCGAGCTTCTTGATGAAAAATGACTTAATGCCCTAGATCATCTTCAAGTATATCAAAATCAGCTACGACATAGCTACCATAAAAAATTCAAACCTAGAAAATTTAAGGTCTATCATTTCATTCTCAAAGAAAATCGAAAGAACACACCCAAAGAACGAGACAAACAAGACAAATTTGAGCCCAACAAAATCATAGATAAATTTGGCTCTGGAGCCTATAAATTGGCCACTGCAGATGGTAAAGATCCTTGATGAACCAATGAATGTAGTTCCATTTAAAGAAATTTTATTCTTTGAGATGCACTCACTATTCCAGGATACAACGTGTACATTGTTCCTTTTGTCTTGCTTATCTCCGAATAATTTAAATTTATTCATTTCCATTGGCAGATATTTTCTTTATCAAAATCACATCTTCATATTTATCATCATGAGACAAGTGCTAGTATAAATCCTATTAAGTTTGTGAGCGTCATACTTCTTCTATTTTCAGTCGCTTTCCTCTATGGTCATACCTAGAATCTTACTGATGGTAATATATCCCCTTCTAATACATTCTCTCTTTCATAACAAAGCTCTAAACTTCGTTACCCAGTTCGTTTGGTCGTCCATCTCAGTCTTCGGTGTTGAACCCTCGCGTCCTACTAGTCATGTGGGGCTGAGATTGGGGACAGATGTTTCTTCCCAAATACAAAGCACTATTGTAAAAAAATCCATCAATTCAATAACTTATGAATAATTCATTGTCACATCTTTCGTCCTTCATAGTCTTTGGTATTGAGCCCACACTTCTTACTAGTAGTGTGAGACTGGGAATGGAGGAAGGTGCCCTTACTCGTCTACATCTTGTCTTCAGTGATAAACCCTTGCCTCTTACAAGTGGCATGGGGAAAAGCATAGAGGGTCATTCTCATAAAAACATAAAAACATTACAAAATATTAAAAAAAAAACAAAAGGGAAATTCACTCGCCTATATTTTGCCTTTGGTGATGAGCCCTTGCTTCTCACTAGTAGCATGGGGCAAGGCATAGGGAGTCATTTCAAAAAAATACAAAATCTTACAGTGCTTACAAATTATAGAATCCCCAAACACGTAATTTAGATGCCTAAGTGAAGAGAGAACTATCCCTTAACCTCATATATTATCAATCAGCAGGCCACATAACTGTCTAAGTCTAGTATGTGACTCATAAAGTGAAAGCAATTTTTGAAACTGGTTTAGTACCATTATGAAGAATGGAGTCACAATTTCCCAAAGGGATTGTTGTTAGCATTTGTCTCTATTGGGACAACAATATTGTCACACAAAAAATAAATTGATATGGTATTCGACACACAATAATATTATATTTCAGTATCACTGCACAACATGTTTAGCTAATATATAGCCAATATAATAGAAGAACTACTTCCTAGAAAATAGGAAGTCAACAAACAACTTACCCGTTTATAATTTTACGGGTACAACAAAACTCTATAATAATATATTGTTGAAACAATATATTATAACAATATGAATTATAATATCAACTCAATTATATCACATAATTATAATCTAACTTTTATAATAATGTGAGCACTAATAATATGAAATCCTAACATTCCCCCCCTTAGTGCGAACATGGGAGAACAACAATTGCACTTCCTTTTGCAGCGTGCCGCCCGTGCGTGCTTATGATCTGGATGGTTTTTCAGGACAGCCAACAACCTCAACATGGATGGTTTTACAGGACAACCAATAACCTCAACAGGGATGGTTTTACAGGACAACCAACAACCTCAATATCATGATGCTGCTTTTCTTTTGTGCTTTCATCTGTCCACAATGCTTTTCCTTCAAGGAATTATGTAGGAAATACTGCTCACTGATAACAAATATGAAAAAGAGAAAATGGAACATTGAGACCATGTTCCCCCCCTCAATGTGAACATTTCACTTATTCAAACCAAAACAGGAACACTGAAAAAGAATCATGTTGCACACAACTGAAATCAACTGTAACTCTGAAAAGAAAGCAAACTCATACACGCACTATCACCATAGCTTTGTGCGGCCCCGTCGTTGGTGACTGACGAGAGGTCCCTAAATGACCTCCAACCTCCTGTGCCTCCATCCTCCAGTTAACATGCTGCTAACTCAGCCTGATTTGGATATGAAGCTCAACTGTTTCCACATTGTTTATTATATCTTCCCTCCCGCAATGTGAAACTCTTTATTTTCACGGACATCGGGTAACACCGAAAATGTGCCCGTAAGGCAATTTTTTTTTTAATTTTTCAGACTTTTTACAATTATATGACATTTGATGACAACTCACAGATTTCACAAAGACTATTTTGAATCGGACAAGAAGACTCGACTAACTTTTAAAAAGTAATAAAATGAGATTACTTTTTAAATGAAAATGAGAATTAAAAAATCCTAAAATCACCTATATGGAATTATTTATTACGACACTTAGCTCTAAATGAAACCTAAAAAAAAATTAAATAACATACCCTAGATGGTATACAATGGTCTTACTTGCTAGACTCACCAAAATACAACATACAAATGTGATTTGTAAGGATGGAATATGACCACTAAAACAAATTGAATTTATACTTCAAAACACTCAAACGACATATAAGACCATTGGACCTCTATAGAATTCAAACAATAAACAATACAATATTAAAATAATTGAATGCTATGGACCAATGAAAAGACTTGTCACAAACACTCGTGAAAATTAGAAGTAAAAGACTCTTCACAATGACAAGAAGAAAGACATAACTACTCGCCTAAAGTTTCGTGGAGTCTCCAACAAACGTCACTTAAATGCACTGCACTGAATCACCATAGCACCAAACACGTTTAATACTATTTGAAATAGTCTTTGTAGCGAATGCCCCCAATCTCGTTCTTATTTCGAACACAATAATTTTATTCCTCATCGGTCTCAAAATATACCCATAGTGAAACTCTGCACAATGTTGGAACGTGTATAGATCTGCAGTGTGAAGAGTTTGCTATCTGGAGAAAAATCAACCAAATATTACTTCCAGTTAAATTTTTAGACGTTGTTTCTGACATATCTGAATAGTTGGATCGTCATTTTATACAATGTTGATCTTACAAGTATTGTTCATGATGGGACACGAATCTGGAGATGAAGTTAACCCACCAAAACAATTGGATATGTAGAAATTATAGTCGATTGACAAGGATCAGGGCATGAATTATCTCCACCTTTGTTGGCAATCGGTGTTGATCTGTCGAATCTTTCTTGTAGATCATACGCTGAGTAGATACGGTTTGAATGAACAAAATACACCAATCACTCCGATGTTCAATACAATATTTTTTGCATGTGAGTCGAAGAGGATTCTGTAGACACTATGCAACCCACGGATCAAATTTGAGAAATTGATACTGCTAATCTATGACGATGTGCGCATGGATATGATCCTATGTGGTAAATAAAGCCGAAGAACCAATATACTGCAATAGAGATGCATGCAAGCCTATTATGGCACGATCTGATCACTGTAGAAGTCTTAACAGAAATTGGATGCTTTGTTGTGCACGTGATCCGATGAAGACTATGGCAAACAACATATATATCATACACAAAACATTTGGAAGGAAAACTTAGACGTGTCGAAGACCTCTGATATGCACATCCACGCACCGATTGATGGACAACATTTTTCAATGAGAAATGACTCTCATTTGGACACAACCTCAGACCTCTGATCGCTCTGATACCAAATATTGGGACAGCAATATTGTCACACAGAAAAAATAAATTAATATGGTATTTGACACACAATAATATTATATTTTAGTATCATTGCACAGCATGTTTGGCTAATATATAACCAATATAATAGAAGAACTACTTCCTAGAAAATAGGAAGTCAACAAACAACTTACCCGTTTATAATTTTACGGGTGCAACAAAACTCTATAATAATATATTGTTGAAACAAAATATTATAACAATATGAATTGTAATATCAACTCAATTATATCACATAATTATAATCTAACTTTTATAATAATGTGAGCACTAATAATATGAAATCCTAACAGTCTCTATATTCATTATCTAACTCCTACGTCCTTCTTGATTATCGGTGATGAGTCCACACATCTTACTAGTTGTGTGGAGTCAAAAATGGAGCTGGAATTCTTTTCATCATATCATCACCACCATATCCTGCCAATGGAAAGAGAATTTGTGTTATTCTGAGCATAAGTTACAACACAGAACATGGTACATATAGATAATATCCATGTTTATCGCCTCTCAAAAATAAGTTTGCACTCTGGTCCATAACTTGCCAATCACAGTGTAAAAATCTACCAACATTTGAAAATCGTCAAAAATCTAAAAACAGTGTAAAAATCTAAAAATCCAAAAACATTTGAAAATCGTCAAAAATCCAAAAACAATGTAAAAATCCAAAAATCCAAAACATTTGAAAATCGTCAAAAATCCAAAAATAGTGTAAAAATCCAAAAAACCAAAAACGTTTGAAAATCGTTAAAAACCCAAAAACATTAGAAATAATCATCCAAAATCCAACAAAAAAATTAGAACTCATCAAAAATCCAAAAACATTTGAAAATCATCAAAAAAGTCAAAAACATTTGAAAATCATCAAAAATCTAAAAAACATTAGAAAATATGTATATATATATATATAATAAACAAAAATAAAAATAAAAATAAAATCCACAAAATCGCTAATTTTTTTTTAAAAAAAACTACTCTAAAATAACCAACACAATTTAACCTTTGAACTATTATTCCCAACGAATGATCCAATCACCTTATGACTACCAAATTCAAACCACTTCTCCTCGTGTGAATCCTCGCTTGGGGCAAATCCAACTCTCATTGTTTCCTTGTTTGAGGACAATGACCCAATGCTTTATTATGTCCTCGTACCCCTGCTTGGGGGCACATCCGATCAATCCTCACTATGGAACATGTTAAGGATATGTTTATTGGTTCTTGTGTTGCATTATTAGTTATAAATTATGAATTACTTTCTTGTATCTTGATATATTACAGGGGGCATCTTGATTTTATGTATCCTGGTGTTCTTTGTAATATTCTTATGTTATCTGATTGCATGTCGTACTGGGGCATCATACTTTCTTGATGGCCTCTGTCTATGCTCTCTTCCATTTACATATCGTACTGGGGCATCAAATCTTTTTGATGGCCCCTGTCTATGCTATCACGCATATTACAGTCTAATCATCCTAATCTTTTATATCACGATGCATCCTGTTATGTGCTATATTAAAATTAAGATGATCTTCGTCACATGAGTATCTTCCTGCATGATCAACATCTTACTTTGCACCCCATCCATTCACCCATACTACTGCATTCTCCAGTTTGAGAATCCTACTTGATCACCGTTGCAGTTTGTGAATCCTACTTGATGATCACCTCCTTTTCAATTCTCGAAAACACCACTTCTCGCTTGACCATTTGTCATCTCCAGTTTTTCTCACATGGCAATCTTACTTAACCACTTCCGTCACATGACAATCTTATGTTAGGGTCCTCCCTATGCTAAACTCGTCATTCTAAGACTTTTCCCCCGCCTCATTCTTTGTTCACTTTGTTGATCACTTCTTCCACCTAGTCTCTACTACCAACCACATTTTCCTCCTGCCATTATCCTTTCGCCATCTATCATCTCACAACATACATGTATTACTATCTTCTACCTACTAATCACATGTCTGCTTTCCCCCATTTTTTCCTTCTTGATCCATCATCCTTCATATCATTTCTTCCCAATCTTTTAATGTCTTGTTTCTTCATCCTCACCTCATTCATCCTCATTTTCCACATCCTCTCATCACTTTCACCTAGTCCCAACTCATCCCTCACATTTTCTTTACTCTTTCCACTTCATCTTATTGAAATTCTCCCCACATATCTACCCAGACACTTACATTCGGCATTGCTTGTTAACATCTCTCTATATCATTCTTTCATCATCATCTTCTATTCCCGTGTTAATAATTGTTAGTGGAATTTACCTAAAAATCGTCAATCCTCATTCTGCACGACCTCATTCACTCCCTTGGGCCTTCACAGAGTTTCCCTTGCATTCCTTCCTTTCTCTTGGGCCACCACTCATTGTTAGTGGGTTTTCCCTAATGTCCCCTCATTGGCGTTACCCTTTCCATTCCTTGTTACATTTCTCCTTTTCTTCATTTTTTCTTTCATCCTTCCCCACCACTCATTGTTAAGTGGACTTTCCCTAACGTCCCGTCACTATCATTACCTCTTCTATCCCCTATTCTATTTTCTCTCCTATTCTTTTCCCCCACTCCCACCCTTTCTTGTCACTTCTTACCCTACCTCTCCATCTTCCTCTTCTGCCCTCTTCAATATCTTTACTGTCTTCATCATACATCCTTTGTCCTATTTTCTTGTAATTCTAGTATCCTCATTTCATGCATCTTTGCATCTTTTCCAATCTGATGTTATTCCTCCCCTCTTTCTTCTCTTTAACATTCCTCATACTGTTCACTCTACACTTATTATCCTCATTCTATATTCCCTTCCTTATACATCATTTTCTCGGTTATCCTCTTCTCTCTCCCACCCCTCATCTTATTTCACTTCCTTTGTATCATCTTCTTCCCTTTTTACATCGTGTTTCCTCCTTACTTCCCCATAGATAACTTCGCTTTTCAGTGTTGTCCCATAATTTTTTATCATACCTCGCTCCACATGCATATTCATACAGTATGTTCCATATTCTTTGCCTTGGTCTTCCTCATGCAATGACTTGATTCCTTCAATTTTCTCCCTGTATTTGTTTTATCCTCCTTTCCTCTCCCATAATTTTCATGTTTCTTCTGACCACCCCTCCTTTTCTCTACCACCCCTACCTTTTCATTCATTTTGTATCTTGTTTCTCTTCTTTTCTCTAATCTTTTTCACACTTTCCTCACCCCTCATAGTTTCTATTTTTTTCTTCGTTCTACTTATTCTTTCATCTTCTTTCCATTTTTTTTGTCGATTTTTACCCCCTACTCCCACCTCATCTTCTCCTTCTTATTTATCTTTCCTCATTTTATACTTTTCTCATCTCTATCATTTCTTTCGCTTTCATGCATCCCTCTTTATTATCTATTGTTACTTCCTTCATTTGGCACATCTCTCTATTTCATAACTTCACCCTCTACTCTATCATTTTCCTCTCTTCTTCTTGTTTGTCCTTCATCGTTCCCTTCTTCCCCTATCATCCCTTTCTCTTATTCTCTTTTACCTCTTTCATTCCTTTTTGTCCCTCATCTATCTCCATAAACCCCTCACCTTTCTTTCTCTTCTCATAATCAACCACTAATCCTGTCCATTCCCTTTTTTCTTTCCCATTACATTATCCCACACACCCTCACACCTAGCATTCAAGGTCAATTGAATCCTTTCTCCATTTACATCGTGTGGTCATTCCATTATCTTCCACTCATATTATCATTCTCCTCTCCGCAAATCCAATCTTCCCTCTTTTCGAGAGCTTCTGTCATATATTCCATTCTCATCAGTCCCTCTCAAGGGGGCATCATCACATCTATCCATAATCACATCTTCTCATGACATTTTTGTCTTCGAGGATACCATGAACATCTGTCACTCACCACCTTCTATTCTCTCCAACAAACATTCGCTCTACTTTTTTCTTAAGAAAAATTTGATTGAATTCTTCCCCCATTCTCACAAGAGAAAGTTTATTTTCAACTTCTTAAAGGAAATCTTTCTCTTTTATAGTACCTCTGACAACTTCTTATTGAGGGCAAACCTCTTTCAAGAAGAATCTCCTAAAAAAATCTTCACATCCTATTCTCACCTGAGGCATTAATTCACTCCATTTCGTCTATTTTCTTTGAAAGGGACACTACTTTCGATAGTACCCTTCCAAAGAGGGGCAAAATGTAGACACCTTAATTATCACATTTGTCTTAAATCTATTAATTAACCCTATCCTCATTTCCCACAAAAATGTCACTTCAAATTAATCAAATATAATTTGATCTACTTATTCACTTAAAAATCTAAAAATAACCTAATCCTTACCCACCCTGTCATTATTCTCCACTGTTTTAAAATCCTCCACTTATTGAATTAAAAATATCAATATCAAATCCTCATCCACTTTTTCGTGGCCCCCATTCACCTAAAATCCTTGCACTTATGAATTGAAACCACTCAATTCAAATCCTCACCCATTCTTTGTGGTCAAACCACTCACCTAATATTTCCCACATTTTAAAACCATGATTACTTAAATTAATCTAAGTTAATCACTTCCCTCAGGCTTATAAATACAACCTTACCCCCCTCCCCTCTAAACACATGGAGAATAAGCTTGAATGCCATGTCTAAGTTCTTGCATCCTTTGAACAAAGAACATCCTTTTGCCTCGTCCTAATGCCCAAATAGCCTCATCTCGAAGCACTGCAAATCTATAATCCTTCATCCATTTGGTGCATAGTAAGTGGATCATTGTTGTAGGAAGGTCCTTGCTCCATTCTTGAAGAAAATAACGTACATATCACTACAATCAGGGCTCAATCCATGTTTCGTAGCCCATTATGAGGTTTGCTACGGAACACGAAGGAGGAGGTATTATTGTTAGTATTTTACTTCCTATTTAGTAGTGCATTTTTCCTAGCTTACATATTACACATCAACAAATATTATTGGATTAAATATTACACATAGGCACAATTTTTCATAATTTTTGAAATTTGTAGGTTGATATTCTACAAAAATGATCATTGTCTCAATTAGTAAGGTAGGTGGAAGTGTACCTCCCCAACTTCATCACAAGATATAAACCATATATGCATTTCTAAATATGAATGATTGTAATGGTGATATATGTGAACATTAACAAGTGTAGGAACAAACCCTTTGATAAATGCCAATGCAATAGTTAGAAGCCTTAAGCTACAAAAAACTAGTGAGGAGGGAACATGTAGCAAGTAGCCCACACTTAGAGCTTTTTAGTAAAACACCCGTCATAAGAATCATAAACAAAAACCACTCTCAGTTAGGTATCCCTCACATAGAAACATCATAATGACATAATTATTATTTTAAATAGAAACATATTGATCATTTATCTCAAATAAGACAACATGTTTTATTTACAAACAAATATATTAACTCCTAAATACAGATTCGTCTATGCTAACAGAATCATATCGAAGACTAATATCATGCAACATATTAAGAACACCTCTTTAAGCTTTAAAGGGGATCACGATTGATTTAGAAGAGACTCTTAGATAGCAAGTCAAATTACAAATGTTCCATGAAATTTCCATCAGTTTACACCTTATAAAAACAATGAAGATCATCAAGTGAGAAAGGCGCGTAAGCCAAAAGGAGCAAGTTTCCTCCTGACATCCTCTCCACTTAAAGGGGAAATGACACATTGATTTGGACTAGTAAAGCTGATCATTTTTCTACATGTTTTTATTGATTAAGACAATTTATTTAAAGCTACTAACTACGCATGAAATCACAACAACCTTTGGCTAGTGATTTAACACTGTCAGACCATGGTTTTAAAGCTTATAATTCTTACACTTTAAGGTTATCCCCATCTTATACAGAGTTTTAGTAACATTGGTCATTGTCGACCGATCTCATTACCCAATACCAAAATCCTTATAGTTTCTCAGCATTGAAGTGATGTCAAAATGTTTCTACATCATTTGAAAGAGACCCTTCTAGGAGGCTAAATTATATACGAGCTTACATCAACGTTCACACTGAGATAGGGCGTACTGTTGCACCTAACTACATACCTTATTTTCATCATACATTCTACACTATAATACACCATAATCACATACTGATATTACAAATTATCTACACAACATACATACTGTCATCTTAAATTTATAAATGTACGCATATTTACAACATTTTACAATTTAACTTTAAAAGATCAATATAAATATTGTGATATATGTCTTTTAGGCTAAATTGTCACCTCTTTACTAGCACACTCTAGTCCGATACATACTCGTGACATACTCTTTGGGTATACATCATCAAATGGACTTTTTTATCATCTTATTCATACATTTAGTGATATATGATTTTTTGTTGCATCATGCACACCTTCCTATCATTTCCAGTCCATATACGCCTTGATATATGGGTCACTTCTATGCTACATCATCACACTGATAGGTTATGGATCATCACTTTCCTCACATTGTTTAGTGACATACACTTTAGGCTAAATAAACCACATGTTTCTACTACCTCATCAATTGATATACTTATGTTGCGTTCCATGCCTTCATCTCATGTCACATCCATCAACTATACAATCACCATATTTTTTTACTACACACATCATTCAGACCATTTCCCGAAGACCGCACTCTCATTTATGGTTCATTCTTGACTGTTGAGGAGGCATAAATAAATGAACCTCATTGCATACAATACACATCCACTCAGGGGGCACACTTCCCCTATCATTCACACCGTATTCCATTCCATGTGTCATCCATAACATACCCATTACCTTGGTTGCATGTACACTTGCTTACATTTACTTGTTACATGTTCATCTTATTACACTTGCTAAGATAGATATATTGTATATCATTATCTTTATCATACACACATGTGTGTTCACTTTGCTTTCTAGTTGTGATCATAGACTCTATAGATCTATTACACATAAGCATGGGATGTTTGGCACAGTACCTAGTACTAGTCCCACAATGGCTTATTGGGGGAATCCACTTTCATACATTACAGGTGTTATTATTTCATTTTTTTCATTGCACGCTCCTTTATCAGAATATACACGCTTTGACATACTTGTTATATCCTTCTAACATGCTAGTGGGTGCTTCATGTGCAACATTTGTTTCATGCAGGGCTACTTTCTTCCATACTTGTTTGTTTATTACATTATTTGTCATTGTATTGTTTGTTTGTTTGCGGGCTTTTCCCTTTGTCTTGTGTGCACACTTTCCTATTTACGGCCACTGATGGTCTTGATTGTCTTGTGACATTATGAGTGATGTCCCATGTTTGTAACCCTACTTTGCAACCTATTTGGTCTACTTTGTCTTTACATTATCTTTTGTATCTAGCTTAAACATTGTTTGTTTAGCTTACATTTTGTCTTATCTACATGCAGTGTTTGTCTTTTCTTGTACTAACACTTTTTTCCCTAGCCACTTGTTTGTGTGTGCCTTGGTCTTCTACCAAGCACATTCCCTTCCACCTATAAGGTAGAATTTTAGCACACGTCGGTCGGTCCTCTTTTTGGGCCGTAAACTCCTATCATGTGATGCCGCATTCACCCCCAAATGAAGGGGGCATCATATGGGTTTAATCATAATCACCCCCATACAATGTTAGTACATAAATTTGGTACTATCCATAACATGGTTTTTCAGTTTCAGATAAGGCTCATAATCAGACTTGGGTTCTTAGACACAGTCTACCTTTCCATAGATGCAACTAATTTTAGGGGGCAATACAATGGTCTTCTCCTGGATTCCTGAGACCAGGGGGTAGTTACACAATGATTGGTAGAACATCAACACCAGTCTACAAAACTTCCCATACATAATCGGATTTTACAAGGAAAATAGTCACTTAGCATGCATTTATACACACCATCTGCAATGGTAATCTACACAACGGGAAGCAATTAAAGGTTGGCAGATGACACATCAGACTTGTTCTCCCTACACTTCTTCCATTATATTGGGGTGACATCCCTCAAAAAACTCATGCGTCAACATCATCTATAGGATCCTTTCTACACCCTTTTTCCTCATCACGGAGCAAGGTGCACATGTTCCTTTTTCACATTTTTCATACTTTACATAATCCTTTACATGTTTTTTTACACATATACATGCGTATTTGACTACTAGCCGGCTTCTCTTTTTTACAGGGTCATCCATATGAGAAGCGATAGTCAACATCATCACACGCATCACGGGTACATCACACATGACACTCGACCATGCAGGTACACTACAGGCACATTGTGACATCTACATATGCGTTTTCGTCCTAGGTTCATTTTCATCACTTTTTAGTACTTTCCTCCATCTTTAGCATCCACGCTTCACATTTTTAGTCACTCCACACTTTATCTAGTCCCTTGGCATGTTTACATCACTACATGGATTATCAAGTACGCATCTCTATCTACTTTATGCTACCGAGCGTTTCCTCTCACCAACATAAAGTGGGGGAAAATGTAGACACAAAATCACCCACTTTGAGTAATTATCTAGTCCTGATCTACATACTACTATTCATATGATTCCTAAGTGAAGAATGGTACTAATTAACCTGTGTCTTTGGCCACCTTTCTTTACTTTTTGTTGTTACTTTCAGTCTTACATCCTTACTTACTCAGTTCCCACTTTGTTTTAGTCATTCGGCATTGGTCATTCCTGGACACCAATGCCCAGCTAGGATGCCAGCACCAAGCACCCCTCGGGCCCCTATGGGCACCCATGATCCTCTTTTTACTTTACTGACACTTTTTGGGTCCTTTCTAATCATTTAAGCATCTTCTATATTTTACGTAGTCAAACCTTTTCATGGTTAATTACGAAATTAGAAGCAAGCAGAACTAATATAAATATAAAGTTATGCGATCATAATAAGGGACTAAGCACTTAGCATACTATCTATCACCACCTAAGGTTGCATCCATCAATGGCATCTAAGAGCTTCATTTGCATCCATCTAGCTCCATCACAAGGGACACAAGGGTTGGTTTTTTTGTATCACACTTAATATGAGGGGAGTTCATTGTTTCCATGCACACATTTATTACATTCTACATCTAGTTACTTGCTCACTATCCAAAAGTATGAATGACACAAGAGTAACCTAGGGTACAATTCCGCGCACACACAGAGAACTACATTGGGTCTGAGATGAAGTGCAGCGCTCAGTCGTAAGTTCACCATTGTGGCCATAGATGACGACAATCCGAACCCCTTCATTCTGCATCTTTCTTTTTTGGGATTTGATGTATATTTGAGGATTTTGCAGGTTCATTATTCATTGTTGGTTTACAGCGAGCTTGACGATCTTGGTGCGACCTCGGAGTGACCAAAAGTGACTAAAGGCGAACATCTTGTGATACCTTAGAGGAGGTTTTTAGACCATTTATGCATACCAAGGTGCCCAGATCTCAGACCAGGGCACCCATGGGCACCCTCATACCTTAGTAGGTGCCCCAATCTAGTCAGAGAGCTCGGATCTGTGTTTTCTCAAGCTTCTGTGTGATCATTTCCTCCTCCTGTTCACATGGTTTGCACTGTGATAGTGCCGCACCTTCATCGAATCAACTAAGGATTTCCTTACCCTTCGTGCACATAAGGGTTTCACATTTCTATTTACTTAGTTGCTTGGGTCATTTCCTTTATTTATTTAGTTTTTATTTACTGCTTTGTATAACATTATATTAGCTTAATATATTACATTTTAGATTAATCTGTATCCGAGAAGGAGAAGGCACGTGACCATAGTCTAGGATCGATGGTGTAGGAAAGGAAGCTAATAGAACAACATGGGAGTTTTCATTGGTGTCTAGGTTATACTGAATAGTTTCCTCATTTAAGAGGGCGGATTGGTCTTCTATGCATGGATTGGTAGGAATAATGTCATCAGTATCAGTATTGGTGTTAAGAGGATCAAATTTGCCAAAGTAAGTTATAACATTGAGAAGATATGGATAATTATTTTTGTGATGGTAAGGTGGAAATGCTCATAATTTTTCATGTATTCTAAGAGAAGATCATCTATAAGGAATGTATCTAATTCATGCCAAGTGGGAGAAGCGGGATCACCAATAAGCTCAGGGTATAGTAGAGGAAGATTATGAGTATGTGAAGTAGTGTAAACCTTAGAAGAAGAGGTGGCATGAATAAAAGGAGCAGGCAAAGGGAGATATTCGATTCTGAGTTTGGTGAATTATGTGGGAATGGAAAGAGGCTCTGTGACTTCCTTTCCATATTTTCCTAATCTAGTGTCAGTGAAATCGTAACGAAGCATATAGTGATACCCAAGACCATACTTTGTGAAATTAGGAGGAGATGTGGTAGAAGTAGGGGCTTTAGGTGAATGATTAATAATGTTGTAACAGGTAAATGGGGAGGGATCTGTTAAGGCCTCATAGACCACACCCTGGTATAAGAATTTAAGAGGTGCACGAAGGGTGGAAGAGACCGCATGCATGACATGGATCCAATGCCGAGCGAGAAGAATATTATAATTATGATTATTAGGCATTACATGGCATGAGATGGGCAAAGTGCATGGCCCAACACTAATGGGAAGTGGGATTGTACCTAAGACCCTTTTAGGAATATTATCCAATTTGTAAATACAAATAGATGAGGGAGTTAAGGAGGCTTTGAAAAGGCAATTTTGTTGAAGGAATGATAGATTACAAATGTTAAGACTGGATCCATTATCTATAACAAACCGTTACACCAAAACCTCGAGGCATTAGTGAAATCCACACATGAGGATCATAGCATCCCACCACGCTTCCGTAGAGCCTGAATTGGAATGGGTTTGTGCCCGCACTCCCATACGTACGAGCCCCGCTTCACCGACGTTTAGGTGCCCCATGGGCCCCGTCTACACGACGTAACCAACCGAGTGGGATTCGAACACGGGTGGTTGCTCTGATACTAAATGTAATGAACCGTTACACCAAAACCTCGAGGCATTAGTGAAATCCACACATGAGGATCATAACAAAATATAACTTCATCAATATGGATGTAGCTCAAAATCTACATGTACAAGCAAAACATATTAAGGAATCTCAAGTGGATGGTAAACATATTCAAGTTTTTGAAGATTTAAAGCTCTCTATGGATAAATATGTTTTACATTTAGATTTTTATGCTTTAGATATGGATGGTATGGATATTGTTCTTGGATATCCTTGGTTAGAGAGATTGGGAACAATTAATCTTAATGTGCAAAATAAATTCATGAAATTATGGTACAAGAGAAAGAAAATTACATTGCAAGATATCACACTTAGCAAAGAAAAAAGTAATGTAAAATTGGATAATGAAGATGAATTTGAAGATGATGAAGAAGGGAATAATGATGAATCAGAAGGAGAGGATGAAGAACATAAAGTCACAAATAATGTCTCTACTCAAGAGAAAAAAGAAGTAACAAACAAGGTGGAAGAGGACAAGAAAGTTGAGGAAAAGGTTGATAAGGTTGAGTATACGAAGGAGGCACCATATAGACACCCACATCATCATGAGAGGAAAAAATCATGGAGACATGCTAGGACACACAAGGGCAGCAATCTATATGGATATACATGGAATTGGAGGAGTAATAATTTTGGCTATACATGGAATCAATGGAACAATAATTATATGACACAAAATCACATGAATAATAATTATGGATATACATAGATGCCGAGGAGGAACACATATGGACCAGGATGGGATCAGATGAGCACAAGGGAATATGGAATCAGGTTTGGAGCAGCATCACCCCATAGGATTTCATATGGGTGGTTGGATGATCGAGCATGGTGACAAGTGTGCAATAATTTAAAGCGCACTCATTATATGGCTTCTTCTTATGTTTCGGGGACGAAACATGTCAAAGAGGGAGGCAATGCTATGTACCTTGGGATATGATAATATAATATATATGGGTTGATGGAGATGCCGACATGTGGCACACATCCCCTTAGTTAGTTATATGGGCTCACATATGAATTAATTATATTGGGTAATGGGTCGGCCTACATTGGGATTAGGTGTTACCCATCCTATTTAAAGGATGTGAGTATCATTATGAGCATGATGGATTTATGAGTTGATTCTTCTACTTGGTAGAGGTCTATTGGAGGTGTCCCCCTCGAAGTGGATTCCCATCTTGGGAGATTGTGGAGTTACTCCTTCCTTAAGGAGCATTGTATGGTGTTGCCCTACCTTGAGGGTATTATTCTGCATATATTGATTATTAGGGCATCTTAGCCCCACATATATCTGGTGTTGTGTTATCTTCTATAATTTATAGATTTATTGTATGCAAGGTTCTTATCAAGTGGTATCAGAGCATCGATTTTGGCAAAAAAAAAAATTGGGTCTAAACCCTAATTTTATTGATTCGGCTATATTTTATAAATGGCTATGAATATTTTCTCAAAATTTTTACCACAGTTTTAAAATGGTTTTATAAATATACAGTCCAAATTTCAGAATTTTTTGAAGTGTTTTGTGGAAGTTATTGCATTTTTATGGTTTCACCTAAATTTGCTTTATAGGCTGCAATTTTTGGAAATAACTTTCTAAATTTTTACCACAATTTTGAATCCCCTTCAAAAATCTATGGTAAAAATTTCAGAATTTTTGGATCTATTTTGTCAAATTTATTACAGTTTTATGGTTTTTCAAGATTTTGCTCCTCAGGCTGCAATTTGAGGAATTTTTCTGAATTTCTTACATTTTCAGAAACCTCTCAAAAATTAAATTGGGGTTTGTGTTCTGTGATTTCTGAGTTTTGGCCGAATTTTATCTAAAAGGGTTAGAACAAGTTTTGATCAAAAGGGTCTATTCCTAAAACCCTAGTTTTGTGGATCATGGGGATGGTAACTTTTTTTGGAGATAACAGGATTGATGCTAGAGAATGGTGGAACAAATTTAGGCATAAATTCTCTGAACCATCAAATATTTGGTTCTTCAAATTGTGGATTAGTGGCTCTGCACATATTTGGTTTTTTGAGTTAGAAAAGGAAAAGTCTAATTGGTCCTTGGAGGAACTGGAACAAGTTTTCATGGACAGATGGGAAACAAAAGAAGAATTTAATGATAATAGTGAGGAAGAGGAAATATCAGAAGAAGAAGAAGAAGAATCAGAAGCAGAAGAAAATGTTGATGATGAAGTTGTTACACATGATAGTGCATCTGCAAAGAAGGAAGCTTCAATATTTCAGTTTGAAGGGTGTATTCAAAGGAAAAATGTAATTCTTTCCATAAACCCTAGTAGCAAATATAACTTCATCAATATGGATGTAGCTCAAAATCTACATGTACAAGCAAAACATATTAAGGAATCTCAAGTGGATGGTAAGCATATTCAAGTTTTTGAAGATTTAAAGCTCTCTATGGATAAATATGTTTTACATTCATATTTTTATGCTTTAGATATGGATGGTATGGATATTGTTCTTAGATATCCTTGGTTAGAGAGATTGGGAACAATTAATCTTAATGTGCAAAATAAATTCATGAAATTATGGTACAAGAGAAAGAAAATTACATTGCAAGATATCACACTTAGTAAAGAAAAAAGTAATGTAAAATTGGATCATGAAGATGAATTTGAAGATGATGAAGAAGGGAATAATGATGAATCGGAAGGAGAGGATGAAGAACATAAAGTCACAAATAATGTCTCTACTCGAGAGAAAAAAGAAGTAACAAACAAGGTGGAAGAGGACAAGAAAGTTGAGGAAAAGGTTGATAAGGTTGAGTATACGAAAGAGGCACCATATAGACACCCACATCATCATGAGAGGAAAAAATCCAATATAATTAATTCCTATGTGAGCCCATATAACTAACCAAGGGGATGTGTGCCACATATCGGCATCTCCATCAACCCATATACATTATAATATTATATCTCATGTGAACCCATACAGATAACTAAGGGGATGTGTGCCACATGTCGGCATCTCCATCAACCCATATATATTATATTATCATATCCCATAATGCGCGTTTAACCCCTATATCATGGATGCAAACTTGAATATAAAGGGGTGTATCATTATCTAAAATAGATTGAGAAGACATTTCAACAGATGTAAAGGTAATATGCTCTTCGTTAAAAGACAATGTCGTAGTGGATCTATGATAAACATATTCGGGAGAAGTGTTAGGATGAATGTAAGTGTTAGAAAAAAGTATTATATTTTGCACTCACATTCAGGATTGTCCTACAAGAAAGTGGGGAGAGAAACTCATGTTGGTTAAAATGGAAGGATCCAAGGGTATCTAGGATGACAAAAAATATGGAGGTAATATGCAGGACTAAGAGCTAGTGTTTGAATAAGGGTATGAATTTACCAAATGATTTAATCTTATTTAAATTAAATCTTATTTCAGAGTAACTTACTGTAACAAATGATATTCAGATAATTAATTACAGTAATGTGCAAGTAATAAACATTCATGGATGTAACAATCTAAGAAAATGAAGGGAGAAAGATGACTTAGTTGATTTTGTGCAGCCTAAGAGTGATCGGGACTGTGTATTTGTTGGAACTAATTGGAAACAATATCAAAAAGGGTCGCCGAAGGTGTTCAGAAGCACCCTAAGAGCTGGTGACTATTTTGGGCACCTGTGTCTACTCAGATACTCAAAATCTAGTCTTTTCTGGGTCGTAAGGTCTTTGCTTTTACTCATTCTTTTTCGCTATGGTTTGTCTGTTAGGTCGTTGGTCACAACTGTAACATGTAAAACAAATGATTAGCTACGAATGCCCACAAACCACATCAAATATAATAAAAAATATGTAGAATGTGGATTTAGACCGACCCCAATGGTCACCTAAAGAGTGAACTTATGACCCGAGCGCTACACTACATCTCAGACCCCATGTAGTTATCTCTGTGTGTGTATATGTGCCTTAGGTCGTGCTTATGTAAGTTACACGATGATAGTGTGATAGATCTATATTGTCCTGAATATGCAAAATGTGTGTGATGGAATAAAATGAACTCCCCTCTTATGTAATATATGCATACCAATGCATCCCTTGTCTGTTGTATGAATGTGCTAAATATTTACTTTGCAGTGCTCTTATGCCTTTGTGCAAGCTTAGGTGGTGATAAATAATGATTATAGTGTTTGACCCCTTATTTAGAAGAAGTAACTAAACATATATATGATTCCCTTGTTTGAATTTCATAACTAACAACTGAAAGGCCAACCCAAAGTGTTAAAAGGCGACCAAGAAGTGAAAAGGACCCAAAAGAGTAAGGAGAATAAGAAGAGGGATATGAGCGCCTAGGAGGGATAGGAGCACCTGGGCACTTCTGTCCTAATTGGGTGCTAGTGTCTGAGGCTATCAAAAGGTAAATCAGGAAAGTGCCGACAGAATTGTAAGATGTGTAAATCCAATAAAGTGTAAGAGATAAAGAAACCAAAAGTCCAAGAAGAGTTGTCAACCACTAGTTTTCTTGCTTAGGAATCATGTATACATCAATATGCTCTAGGACCTAAAAATGTACCTAAGTGTATAGATTTTGTGTTTACTGATCTGGAGGAAAAAATGTTCCTTGAATCTACTAGGATTGCTACAGTACAGAAGATCACTCTGAGAGGTTTCCAATGACTATTTGAACGCAGAAAATAGAGTTCATACGTGCAAATGGTGGTTAGTCAAAGTCTGGTCAACACTGGTCAACAGAAAAAGAATGAGTTTGAAATCATCTAGAGTCATCATCATTGTGTAGAACTTGCCAATACCTTTTCGATGCATTTTGAACGGACTAAATCTGAACCCATATGTGAAAGTTATGACCAGTCAAAGTTCGGTCAATTGGCAGTCAACGGGAGTGAACAAATAGAGGCCGCGCCAAGTGGAAAAATAATATGATGACACGTGGCATATCAACATATGAGCACATGGATTTGAGCACATGAAATGAAAACTGGGTTTATGATTTACCCATGTAAAAAGGTTCAAAATCTTTTTTATAAAAAAAAATCAAATATAAAAATTCCACGCGGGGTTGGCTAAAAAGGCTAAAGCATATTTATCTCCCACCATATGTGGGATAACCCACGTGAAAGAAGGTGGGTTTTTACTGGTCAAACAAACCCACATGGCATTAAATAAAGCAAGGCAGTGTTTGCTAAAGGGTGGCCCGTGAAAAATGATTGGTGGACGATTAAGGAGATTAAGCCCACGTAAATGTGGGCTAAAATCCACATAGAAGTGGATGGAATATTATCCCAAATAATATGCAAAAGCCTAATTAAAGGCTATTAAATCCACATTCGAAGCCCAAAAACATAAGTAAAGGCATTATTTTGGGATAAGTATTATCCCTAAGACAAATGCAAATCAATATTCGCGGGGGAACAAATATAAGGATAAATAAGATTTCCTTAGAAATAGGGTCGCATTAGCCTGTATAAAGGCCCCTCATACACACTCATTCAACAACAACAAAGATCATAAGCTTCAAAGCTATTTCGAAGGCATTTGGAGAATAGAGAGAAATTACAAGGCCTTATTAAAAGGCAATTTTTGTAATAAAGTCCTATTAATTAAATAGGCAAATATTGCGAGTGATAAGACCTAAAGTCATTTTAGGCATTTATTGTAATAGTGACATATTATTTTTATAGGCACATTATTGTTATTGGGAGTTATTGTAAACTACCCAATAGGCCATTTGAGCCACACTTCATATTGCAGAGTTTGGAGAATCGACGTGGATTGCCATAGGACATCGATACACTATAAGACTTTGTGCCTGGAGGTGAATATTGGGTCAAATTTTCTTATAATCTGAGATAGCTACTCAGTGTTCAGGTTCTCATTCCATTTTTGTATTCAATATTATCTTGTTTGGATTGTAATTTTGTTTTGCAGTCGTTAAAATGGATAATATATCAATTCGATTACGAACCTGGAGACGTTGTTTATTGCCAAACTTTGTTATCAACTTCGTGTACACCGTGTTTGTCATTTTATTGTGCATCTATTTTAGAGTTGATATATTTTAAAATGGGGTATTTTTTCGACAAATACTAATAGCCTATAGGGGTGTGAAGTTAGTTTAAAATTTTGACTTAGATTTTCGGATCAAGTTGGTATCAAAGCAGGTATTCGCACTTGCAAACTTGCTAATCTCCAAGCAAGTTTGGTATTAGAGTCGGTTAATTTGACTGTGTGATTGATTCATTTTGTGCAGTAGTTCAGTGTGATTGAACAAGTACAGGTGCATCATGGGCAAGATGTCGAAACAGGCAAAGCTCGAAGAGGTTGAACCTTATAATCACTAGATCCAAGAAGATAACTCTCTCATGCGATCAATATATTACTCCTTAGAAGAGGAGAATGCTTTCTTAAAAATAGAATTCCAAACCAAGGATGAGCTCTTGGCAAAGTTGTAGTGTGGTGATCAAAATAAGGAAATAACTTCAACTTCATATGCATAGACCATGACAGATGAATGCACTGTAAGTTGTTCACCACAAGAATCTTCTTCCTTCCATTTGGTTTCGGATTCAAGTATTGATGGCTTTGGTTCATTTGAAAACATACTAGAGGCATTGGATCCAAATTGTTGTCTAAAATGGGATTTGGTGGAAGAGGCCTTGGTAAAAATGGCTAAGGCATTGCTAACCCAATACAAGTTGAGGATTGTCCTCGTTTTACAGGTTTGGGTTGTCCTAGTGCAGGAATGGATATTGGAGATTACTCCAAGCACTCTAACGGGAGACAAGCTTCCGAAAGCAAAGTGAATACCCCACTAGTCCTGTAGGAAGATTCTAAGCAGGAAAATTGTTCTTTGTCATCACATGCATGATGTGGTAATAAAACACAATGAAGAGGTAATGAGCTTACATCTCCAGTTTCTTACCATAATCATAAGAACAATAAAACTTCTAATCCACTTTTTTAGCTTAAGAACTATGGCTATGATTTTAAGAAAATGTGGAATGCCTTTGATTGCATAACCATTATGTGGCTAGATGCTGGAAGAGAAGGACACTAATGAAGAAGTTGACGACGTTCATTAATAACCAAGCAAATCAGAAAGGCCAATCTCGTCATGTAGAGTTGAGAAATAGTAGTAAGATTTCCTCATCCAAGAAGAAGGAGATTAAGAGGAATTTTTGTGCTCATTACAAAAGAAATGAGCACCAGGTGGACAATTGTTGGAAACCTCATCCATCTCGCCATTAGAATAATGGAAATCCAAAGATGGAATATAGACCTATTGCAAAGGTAAAGGAAGTTCCTAATCCACCACTAGCTGACAAGTCAACCTAGGATCAGGTAATACCTGAAAGTGAAAGTCCTTTAAAATGGGTTAGTCAATAATTTTTCAATTATATATTGCATAACTCAAATTGTTGAATAGTATGCAATATTTTTTTGGAGTTCATAGTTTGTGAGAAGTTGAGAGACAAGTCTACCATACTCAGTATATTTTCTTAGTGGGGAAAATTTGATTTATACTCCAATTATATCTCCTAATCAACTTTTGAGTTTCTATTACAACTTGGATACAAAATATAACTCATATTTATACGATCAGAGATTTGTCAGCCATTTGTGCAGACATTTGAGCTCACTGGTGTCAGCTCGGATCGTCATTCTATATAGAGGCATTGTGATCATGCAATAAAATGGTAGCTGATCACCGTTGGCATCTGACATCAGGTAAGATCTTCATTCTATGAAGAGGATCATTATGGTCGTGTAATTGAGTGGTACCTGGTAGTCATCGTTAACAAGAGGTTTTCTACCATGTAGAGGCAATAGTCGTGCAATGGGGTTGAAGTCATCATAATTGAGCTCATGAGAGATCAACTTGGATCATCGTTGTGTGTAAAGGCATTGTGATCATGTAGCAAAATGGTAGTTGATCATCATGGACGTGAAATATTCCGAAGTGTAAGACCCCTAGAGGGTAGATGTGGTGATGTTTAAGCATGGCTAAAGTGTAAGACCCCCATAGGGCAGATGTAGTAGTATATTCCTCACGTGTTGCCGAAGAGTAAGACCTTAGCAAGAAAATGTGGCAGTACAAACGTCAGGGATTGTCAAAATGTAACACCACTAAAGGGCAAATGTGGTAATAAAAAAAAAATGAAGAATCACGGTGGGACCATAACCCACAGGGTCAGGATCGAGACCAAGTTTTTGAAGTGAGAAGGATGTAGTACAAGGGACTGGAGAGTCCACTGTAGTAGAACTTTCGATGTGGCAGCAAAGTATTCAGATCCACGATAGGGTGACAAAAGTTCCAATAAGTTTTTGATGGAACAAAATCCTTTCCCATTGGGGAGGTGTGATCTGGAGGACAATATAAAGGACACAATGTTCCCTAAATTTCCCAAGATCACTACAGTATAGAAGATCACTCTGAAAGGTTTTCGACAACTATTTAAACGCATAAAACAAAGTTTATACGTGCAAATGGCAGTTGGTCAAAGTATGGTCAACATAAAAATGAATGATTTTTAAATCATCTGGAGTCATCATCGCTGCGTAGAACTCATCAATACCTTTCTGATGCATTTTAAGTGGACTAAATCTGAATCTGTATGTGAAAGTTATGACCAGTCAAAGTTCGATCAATTGGTGGTCAACGAGAGTGAACAAACAGAGCCCACACCAAGTGGAAAAAAAATATGATGACACATGGCATACCAACATATGAGCATGTGGATTTGGGCACATGGAATGAAAAGTGGGTTTATGATTTACCCACGTAAAAAGGTTTAGAATCTTTTTTATAAAAAAAAATCAAATATAAAAATCCATGTAGGGTTAATTAAAGCCTTAAAAAGGCTAAAACATATTTATCTCCCACCATATGTGGGATAACCCACGTGAAAGGAGGTGGGTGTTTACCGTCAAACAAGCGCATGTGCCATTAAATAAAGCAAGGTGGTGTTTGTTAATGGGTGGCCCGTGAAAAATGATAGGTGGGTGGTCAAGGAGATTAAGCTCATCTATATGTGGGTTAAAATCCATGTAGAAGTGGATGGGATATTATCCCAAATAATATGCAAAAGCCTATGTAAAGGCTATGAAATCCACATTCAGAGCCTAGAAACATAAGTAAGGGCGTTATTTCGGGATAAGTATTATCCCTAAGACAAATGCAAATCAATATTCGCGGGGGAACAGATATAAGGATAAATAAGATATCCTTAGAACTAGGGTCACATTAGCCTATATAAAGGCCCCTCATCCACACTCATTTGACAACAATGAAGATCATAAGCTTTAAAGCTATTTTGAAGGCATTTGGAGAATAGAGAGAAATTACAAGGCCTTATCAAAAGGCAATTTTTGTAATAAAGTCCTATTAATTAAATAGGTAAATATTTTGAGTGATAAGACCTAAAGTCATTTTAGGAATTTATTATAATAGTGACCTATTTTTTTTATAGGCACATTATTGTTATTGGGAGTTATTTTAAACTACCCAATAGGCAATTTGAGCCACACTTCATATTGCGAAGTCTTGAGAATCGATGTGGGGTGTCATAGAACGTTGATATACCATAGGGCTTTGTGTTTGGAGGTGAATATTGGATTGAATATGCTTATAATTTAGGATAACTACTCAATGTTCAAGTTCTCGTTTCATTTTTGTATTCAGTATAATTTTGCTTAGATTGCAAATTTTTTTTGCAGTTGTTAAAGTGGATAATATATCGGTCCAATTACGAACTCAAAGATGTAGGCTATTGCTGAACTTTGTTATCAACTTTGTGTGCACTGTGTTTGTCATTTTATTGTGCATCTATTTTTAGAGTTGATATATTTGAAAACGAGGTATTTTTTCGGCAAATACTAACAACCTATAGGGGTCCAAAGTCAGTTAAAAAATTTGACTTAGATTTTTGGATCATCTACATGGTGTCAACCTGTTCACTTTTTGTAAACAAATGGGTGGGACATTGTGGAACTCAAGGATATCTTATTTTGAAAGGCAGGAATTAGTGTGGGACGTCAGTAGTTTGCAACCTTCAAATTAAGGAACGTCTTTGCAGATGTTGAGAAGCATGCATCAAAATAAAAATTATGAGGGAGTGGAACCCCGTTTCCTGAAGACTAGAATCACGAAAATATTTCTAAAGTGTGGCGCAATAGGAATTGTTGGCATATAAAGGAATGTCCACGACAGGTAGTAGTTGGCTAAGATATCAAACAATAATGATGGTTTTGTTGCAAAATTGTAATGTTTTAGAATGTGGAAAATCCTCACGAATACAACAGTCCATTTTGGTGAGTAATTTAGGGCCAATAAAACTTATTTCATCAATTAGAATATAATTGATATGTTTCAAGAAGTCTTGAAAAAGGGTTAATGTTTGCCCTTCTAGGGGTTCCAGATTTCCAATGGGAATGCAGAGGTTGACATGAATAGTAGATGTAAAAATGTTGAAAGAAACCACCTTGGTAAGGTAAAATAAAAGGATGGGTGAAATAGCAAGGGCTAATGTGTAGCTCAAAGTAGTCTTGATAGATTGAATAAGGTAAGAATTTCCTGTCCCTACAGTTCCTTGAATAATGAGCTTAAGTGGTGGAAGGATGACTTTGTAAGAATAGTGATGAAGAATAACATCGAAAGATAATTGTTGGCCTTCACTCAATTGTAAAGGGGTGGAAGTGGCATACGCCCCAATGTGTGGAAGATAATTTTCAAAAATATATATCTCAATAAAAGTTTGACCTAGGTCTTGTAATTAAAGGGGAACATTATGAATGGACCAATAGTAACGGGTGCTAGATTATCAGTGGCACAACATATGTAGACTTTCGAGGCTTGTTGTGTGTCTGGGCTAGTGTTGAGGTAAAAATTTTCATTCATTTATTCGTTCACATGTCTGCATGACCTCAGTGTCAGATTTAGAAGAACCTTCCGAATTATTTTCAGGTACTGGATTCATCCTTGTAACATGTTAGGGTTGTAGCTATCCTTAAAAAGGTGCCAATTAGAAATGATATTCTTTGGGGCAAAACCGATATCCAATGGAATATTGTAGAAAAGTTTGTACAGAAGGAGTTCAAATAAACATAAAATTTCAAAAGAACTTGAATTTTTTGTTGGAATAATGGAAAATCTTGAATAAGCGCGAATAATTATTGGGAAAGTTTGAAGTTTCCATATATTTCCATTTTGGTATTTACTATAACTCCAGTCTGAAGCCATTCATATAAGAGAAATGGATTCCATAGTTAAAGCATGCACATGGTATGCATCACAAAGGAAGGTTTTTTCTTGCACTTGAGATTATGTTTCAGCAATTCATATCACTTTTTTCCCTCTACATTTAATGAAACAAATGGCCATCTACACATAACAAGTGGCAATTTTTGAAGCATGTGGCAGGTTTCTTATGCACTGATGTCATGTTCAACAACACTCTCTGTGAGCATATTTTGTATGGTGAAAGATGTGGGAAAATCTGGGTTGGCGTTTGTCGATAGTCTGGAAATTATTTGGTGGTATGTCTTTAAGCATTGCTTTGCTTTATAAGCATACTTTACAATGTATTTTAAGGACTGCATGACATGAAAACATGAGTTGACAGTCAATGTTGGCTCTCCATACAGATAGGATGGCTTGGTTATGGATGTTTAATCTATCATCATTCCTTGAAGGAAGGTATTTACTAACAAGGAAGAAATGACCCACGTCTCCCAGGGTGCATTGTATCGACATCTAAGGTGGGAATTGTTTTACGCAAACATGTTTGTTCAGAACACTTTGTGTGTCATTGAACACAGTTAATAAGCTCCTCTAGGTTTTGCAATGACGGGGCAATTGACACTTGCATTGATGATAACAAGCATGGATCAATCAAACAAGAAAATAATTTTTGGAAAAAATACAGACCCTTCTTCCACATAAAATGGAAGGAAAAATGATGCTTACTGTAAAAACTGAATGAAATATACTTTTTGATGTTGAAACCAAACACCATGTAGCAAAATAAGCTAAACCAAGTAATACTCCAGAGGTCATCAATAAGATGTATGCAGTGAAATAAAATTATGGCTAGGCAATCCACGCTATTAAAGAAAATATAACATTTAACACAGTAATCAACACGAGGTGTGGAGAACATAACAACTCTTGGCCAACCAATTCACATTTTGAACAAAACACAGTGCTTAACAGATAAATGGAATATTAAATGCTGAAATAAATAAACTAACTATTAAAAATAAGAAGCGTACAGAAAACAAAAATTTCTAGACAATATCTAGTTAAGATTTTTCTGTGTAGCTCTAGGCAAAGTACTAACCCCTTTTCTGTGATGTTATTTTGTGCTTCGAAGGTTTCTTTTTAGTTCAGTTTCATAGTGATGAGGATTACCAGAAAATTTTTCAGGAAGGGTCTTGGTTTTGGGGAAGAGCGAGGCTCTTCATTACCCCATGGTCTCCTAACTTTGAGTCACACCCTAGTTATCAAATTTGTAAGTTAATCATTAGATATTTTATGTTTCAACATGATTTTTGGAGTTGATAGACTTGGAAATTTAGTATTTAGTTTAGGATTGCATTAGCTTATTTCAACACTACGGTTTTAAGCTACATAGAACTTGTTTTTAGATGTGTAGAAAAAAAGAGTGTTGCCTATCAGATTACATTATGGTGAAAAAATTAAACTATGTTTCCCCCAAATGTATTGGTGTTAAAAAGTTCAAATATGCATACTGAAATCTAAAAAAAAATCAAATTTTTGCCATGTATAAATTTATTGTGTTCAAATTGTGGTCATGTAGATTCTTGATCTCACTTTTCCCTCTCTGACATTCTCAATGATATAATTATCATTTTATTAGGAATTAATTAGTTAGTGCTCACATTTCAGTTATATGTGAATTATGAGGTTGTTATAGTTTTCATATTAAATGAGTTGTTTAAACAATTCGTGTATTGTTAGTGAGTTGTTTCCTAAATTTTAGGAACACCTTTGCCTATATATTTGTAAATGTGTTCTAAATGATATAATGAAGAATGATTATTGTTCTTTAAAAATATGAGCGGTACTCTTCAGGATTTCCACAATATTAATTTCTTGTAAATATTTTCTCTGTAATTTTGCCATATTATGCAGTCCTTCATTCTAACCCTTTCTTTTACATTGTTACTATTGCATCCTGGATGATAAAGACTTGCATATATTTTATGCCTATGCAAAAAATTCTCCTTAAAATTAAGCTAGCCTACAGATATTTCATGTTTGGATGTGATTAAATTGCTTTACGATATTTCAAAATTTGTGGTAGCATTTTATTGGCCTCACACATGTTGATATTTGCATAATGGTAGATACAATGGATGGTGGACATGGGATGGTATAGAGACTATGCTAATTCAATGCAGAAGAGGTTAATTTTAAACAAAAATATGATGCCCATTCAACTGAAATTAGAGCTAGAGAAAATTTTAGTAGTGAATACTTAAATTATCATCGTAAATTGAATCCATGTATATCTATTTATCAATAATCGTTAACTACACACCTTGTTTGACATGTAACATTTTGCTTACACTTTGAATGTCAAGTTGTTAATTCCAAGATGTGCCCATGTGAAATGAATGGAATACCATTGAATAACGGATGTTCACTTGTAGATTTTGATAACTTATTTCTATCGCACAATAAAAATAAAGTTACACCTGTAAGGGCATGTTGAGCTTTAAAGCAGATCTTCTCTAAACTATATTTGTAACTTGTTTGAAAGGAAGGAAACCTAGATACGTATCACTTCCCTAGACACCCCCAGACATATTGGACCATTCAAAACCATTTTCTTTGCTACCCACTATGTACAAACTATTGATTCTCTCATTTCCTATTTATGGACGTTAGTGCTTCTATTACGATGTTTTAATAGACTTTTCACATCTTTCTTGCTGAATAATTCTCGTTAACATATTTTTATGAGCTATATGAATAATTAATGCAACTCTTAACTAATAATCAACCAACCATGGGAAATAACTTCAATATTTTATAATATTTTTTATTTTCCTCCCATTAAATGTGCATTACCCTTATTGATATTATGTTGAATATTGATAATGAGGTATGAGTGCTCAATAAAAGATGATTATTATTATTATGGGTGGTATAACATGGTAACTTCGCTATGTTTTCACTATTATGAATTAATGAATCTGCTTGTACCCATTTTCCAGTCTGAAATGACCAAAAAGTAGAGAAACACATGGTGTTGAATTGACAATGGTGATCAGGTGGGAGAAGTCAGACTGAAGTTCTCTTATTTGTCAAACAGGTCAAGTTGATGGTTTTGAAAGATTATATAGGTTATTGAGCTCATGTTATGTGTTGGGTTAGTAGGGGTGGGTCTCTATTTTTCAGCCATGTGAATCTCTACATGTGAATGATGGTGAGCTCCTGCATTATGCATATAACAATAAAGTCACATAGAAATAGAGATGATAACAAGTTGCGAATATTTTCATTATTTTTTTGACATTTGCGTCAAATGATATGTCTACATATTATTTGCTATCTTTAAAAGTTTCCAGGATGAATATTTTAGATAGATTTAGTTCCATGGAAATATTTCTGGAATTGGAGCCCATAGATTTGGAAAATTTTCACTCGAGTTAGTTGTAGATAGCTTTAAGATCTAGATGGAGAGCAACGATAGTAAGTTTTTTGATATTTTATAAGGAAGTTACCATGGGGTTCAAAGATAAAATAGGTTGAATATAATAGTTACTTGAGACAATGGGATGCGGGGAAGTGGGGATGTTTTTCCTTACAATAAAAATAAAACATGGATTTTAGGGGGCGGCGGGAGACCGCTATTAAAATAATATATAAAATTAAAAATGACCAAAATATACAAATAATATCTTAAAAAATTCTTAACATGTAATTTTATTTTACAAGCTCCAAAAAAGGCCTCTTAAAAACTTATTTTGAACTACAACCCACTCTAGATTTTTTTTGAAATTTTGAGGAAACACAAGTAATGCACAACTTATCATTTATCTCAATGTAAATCTTTGTAGTAAAAAATATAGCAAGATGTTACATTTTCCATGCCTAGAAAAGAGAGCAAGACAATAAATTTCAATAGAAGAACAAATCCTCGAGATGTAAATCTTTTATTCATAATTTTGATCAAGAAGCAAATTTGACATCCGCATAAACATAAGCAGAGCAAAGAATAAACAATGTTGATAATATTATTCCAAAAATACTAGTGTTATCCACAATAACTCTCCTAGTTATTTGGATAACTCATCTCCCCATTCTGGCTCTATGGTTCTACATGTAGTTTGCGCGCATTTCATTTATTCACTTAACACATTTTTTATGGTTGCAGATTCCCTGTGCACCTTGCGGGCATCCCTTCCTTTTTGTGCATTCTCCCCTTCTTCTCATTTTCATTTTCATCTTTGTTCCATCTTCCCCCTTAAGCGCACTCTGCAGTTCCACTTTCTCTGCACTGCTTCACCTTCCGCGCGCACTGTGACCTTTGCTTCCCAAAATTGGCCAAGTCCTTGAATTTCCCTCATGCCCTTCCCTCACACCCTCCCACATCATTCTATAATGATTATGCCCTTGACATACGTCTCTTCCTCACCCATTTATCCTTTTCTACCCGCGAGCGTTACCTTGGCACGCACCTTCCTTCTGTTATCCTCCCGCGCCACATTCTTCTATGTGCATACCTTTGTGCCCTTCTGTGTGCCAATATGTGCCACATCATTTTCTAACACACTTAAGTGTGCTACACATAACCAATCAAAGTGCGCCAATAGGGTGCCGAATCCTTGCAACAAATCAACGACTGGCACATGGCAGAAATGACAAGAACATTTACACACTTGGTCGTCCTTTCAGTCAATCCATGCGCGCCACATGTCTTGCATGCACAAACGACCCTGATAATATTCTAACAACCATATCTTTTATTACAGAGCTTCGATCGGCATGTGCCCAGTATTAATCGATAACTACTGATGTGGGCTACAATGCTAGACATTCAAATTTATTTTTTTGGTGGATCTGGTAGGTGAGAAATGGGAAAACATCTTTCTGGGCATTGATGAGTAGATCTGATTTCTCCAATCACCCATATTTGATCTGATTTTCCTTCTTTCCTTCTCTAACACGCCAAACAAACTTGGGGAAGCACATTTGATAGATTTACAGGCATTGAATGCTTCTTTTTGGTTATTATATTTCAAATTTGGGTTTTCCCTCCTTCTTCTCTTCTTCTTCCATCAATTCATCTATAAATGTAGGAGCTAAGATCATTGTTAATGTTGGACATTTTGGATCCTTATGCATTTGCTAAGGACTTCATATCTTTGTATTTTGAGTTACAAACCTCTAGATCTAACTCATGCATTTGCTAAGGACTTCATATCTTTGTATTTTGAGTTACAAAATTGTAGGGTACTGCACCACCGAAACAACGTAACACGTGCCTTAATGATAATACAAGTATCCTCCCAAGGTGTTCGAGATCTGGAAAATCTCCCCAAGTATGTGTTAACATCCTGCATGCCCCGCTTAACCCCTACGTGCTTTGTTTTTCTCGTTTCCCCTCTTTTCTTTGCATTTTGCTCTTTAGTTACAAAACCGTCACCTTGATTGGGCGGCGGTCTCGTGACCGCCGCCCAGACAGGGTGGCGGTCTTGTAACCGCCGCCCTGCTCAGGGCGGCGGTCCTTCACGCATTTTCCAGAATGCTCTTTTAACATGACTCACGTAAAAATTTCAACGTTTACCAGCTTTTTTCACCGCCTTTGGCTTGCATTAATGATTTTGGTTCCCTGGAATAGTGTTTTGGCATTGTTTATGGTTTAAGAGATCATTTTGGTTTTTACCTTTGGGTAAATGGAAATGCTATAAATAGTTGGCTTGTGCTCAAGCAAAAGGCCCCTCAAATTTGCCTCTCAATTTCTCATTTCGATAGCTTAGTCTTCCATTTGGTCTAGGATTCATAGTTTTTGTTCATTGCATGCTTAGTTAGTGTTATTTTACTATTAGAAAGCCACATATCCATCTTGTGCAAGTGCTGTCATTACTTCATGCAATCCATTAAGGTAGAAACAGTTTAATTTTCAGTAGGAAGCCATTAAAGTTGCAGGTTTTGCTCGTCAAACAGGATAGTTTCAGGTTCTGGACATTTTATGCTGCATGACTCGCAATAAATCCCGCTAGGAATTGCATAGGCCAAGCTCTGTACTCTTGTGCTATCCCTCTCCTACTCGCATTGTATTCAGTTTGTATCCTAAGCTGCCTTTGTTCCAATATCTACTTTTGTTGATGCTAGCATTACACGCTTTTTTGGATCCACGTGAGCACGAAGGAATGAGGAGATCACACTGAGGGGACAAAACCACACACACCATCGGATTCGCCACTGTTGTGCAAAATCCAGGTTCAAGCTTTCAAAATTCTAGTTGGAAGCATATCAAATAGAGTAGTCAATCATCTTATTTCAGTTAATTTTACTTTCAATATTACCAGGGAAGCTGTGGGGATTGATAGTTTCTGAGAAACCATGATTCACTCCTCACTTCTGAGGTAGGATCGAGAGTCTTTCAAATAAATTAGATTAGTTATTTCACTATTTAGAATAGATTACAACTGCACAGGAAGGTAGCTATACTCGGTTGCTTTGTTTGTTTTAAATTCGTTATTAGATTAGCTGTCAATTTCTAGATATATTAAAAAAGTTGCTCTTTCAATTTCGTTCAAATAGTTACTCAGAAAAACCCAAAAATAGAGAAGTTATATATGCTATAGATATACTTCACATAGTTAATTTTACTTTGTTGCAATTAGATTTACATTGTTGCTTTTGTATGACAATCACGGGACCTAAGGAACCCAGAGAATACATATTCAAGCCAATCGTGCCTCAACCCAATCTCATTACAACAATAACCGACATAGATCATAATCTTAGAATCAAAGTCTTCTGAACAACAGCAAATTTGCAACAGATCAGCTCTCAGTTGAGTAGGTTAAACATAGAAGATGACCAAGCGCATATGTTTTGGTCAAATCAGCCAAACTACAGATTATCCTAGATAAATATCTGCATGACTGTAGAAGGGCTTGAGAGAGAGTAAACGTTCGGTTGTGATCCTTTGGTCCCACAACCAGACGCAGGAGATACTCTCACAGATATAGATACTAGCTTAAGAATTTAGGTTGCATGAACGTCTGTGAGATACTCTGAGAAGATCACACAACTATTGATTCTGAATATAGAGGCCGAGAAAGCATATGACTATTGGGTACTAGGGATTAGGGACTAATTCCGCACATGACCATAGCAGGTTCGCAACAACCATGAGTCTATGGTTGCGACCCACAAATCCCACAACCCAACGAATCCACGAGTAAATCAGACATAGATGCTGGCTTACGCACATTAGTATTCAGATCTACTCCACTTCCACCTATCATCATTGAACAATTATCCTTATTAGATGTAACAACTAATAAAGCTAAGGAGTTGTGGACTAGACCAGACAATCGCCCGAAGAGTCCACCGTACCCATCATCCACCATATGACCCTGTTTGGAGGCATACACGAAACTATCCCAGGTCATTTTCCACATATCCCACAACCCATAGACCGAATCACGCTAGAGCTCGATATTTATTGGAGCCTTCGAGCAGTCATCCTTGCCAATCGGGCTATCACGCCAGTTCAGGTTAGGAGGGCCTTCTTTGCCTTAGATTCACAGTATCCACTAGTGCGCGTCGAAGACATAAGATTGCCTAACTAGTTTGTCTACATCCCGCAAGTATTCTATCCCCATCGGCTATCTCGGCACGACCTCGGGAGGTCGGGTGCGAGGAAGAGTTACTTGTAGATTCCCGCGCTCACTTGTCACTTTTCCATCGTACAGTCACCATTGTAACATTTTGTGCATTTCTTGAAGTAACTGAAGCATCGTTTTGAGGCTATTCTTTGTCCTAGTGTGTTTGCATTCCTTCTTCTTGCCTTTCTTTTACTCAGTTTTCTTGTTCTGTCATTTTACATCCCTTGCATTGCCTTTTTTTAGTTGTGTTTCATGAAAACTGATCGTGTAAATGTGTGTTGGTATGTACTACGCGTGCCTAGCCTCCCTTGATGTCTTTCCCTTCATTTTCACTCAAAACATATAATGTTCATCCCTCTTTTTTTGGTGATATCGCCTTCCTTAGATTAGTTTTCCATTGTGTTATCCTTCTATCCCTAGTGCCTTGGCATTGTTAGCTTAGTTCTCCCTTCCAACATTAAGAGTAACAATAGCAATAGAAATAGATAGAGGAGCCAACCTTCTCTGGAGATCTGTCTCAAGTGCGTAAGGTCCCACAACTTGGAGATGGTTCCATTGTTGTCTCAAGCAACTTGATTCTTCCAGATCCAAGACATGGCTGCAAGTTTGATAACCAACAATTTCTTGCACTCTCTGTGGGACAAGTATTGAAAGATTGAATTTCACTATTGCTAACTTCTAGTGTGTGGAATTAATATTTCTAGCCTCTAGAGGATCATTTCAACACATCTGATGACTCCCAACATTTCTAGATCTCTTGTTTTAACAGTCTTGAGTGCCTTTCACGAGAAGAGTACATACAAGGAAAAACGCAACAGCTGAAGATTATTTTGAGTACCTCTAGCTATCTCTGAGAAGATTTTATAGTAGAAGACCTGCGTGTGCATCTCCATCTCTAGCACGTCGTGCCCATTCAACTCCTCCTCACAACAGACAACATATGCCCTTGGTAATGGCACACTAGCCACCTCCTCCATCGAGGAACTTCTCCAACTTCACTGGTGGAAATCCTTTGGTTCTGGCTGTGCAACATGATATGCCAAATGACGCATTGAAAAGTATTCCATACTTTACTGGTGAGAATCAATTCACCCCTCAGGAACATATCCAAGATATAGATAATGTATGTTCACTCTACCTGATCACACATGATGATGTAGCAGTAAGATTGCTTGCAACCTCTTTCAAAGGTAAAGTGCTTTAGTGGTACCGAGGCTTGAGACTTGGATCTATTGTCACTTGGGATGAACTGGGAAAATCTCTTTACAATTACTTTAAAGATAAGTCAGATCATCTATCTTTAGTGGAGTAACTGACAACAACAAGGAGGGAACCTAATTAACAGTTGATTGATTTCAATATCAGATTCCAGAAGACTTGGGACAAAATCACTTTTGTGGTAAGGCTTATAACTCAACATGCTTTCATATATTATCTGAGGGCATTGAATAATGACATCTCAATCATGATTCAATCCATGAGAGACTTGACCAGCTGCTTATAATATTGTAGTTTGGGAAGAAAATAGTCTTATTTAGGCAGGAAACTATGCCCTTGTTCCTAGATATGTCTCAAGTGTCCCAACCTTCTATTTCTCATGTTCCGGTTCCTGAGCAAAGAGCGCAACCACCTATATCCACTTCCTACTCTCATGTGCAACAGAAAGAAGATGAATAACTGAAGACCCTGATTAAAAACTTGTCCAATAATGTCATATCATTGGAAGCAACATACGCCAGCCTTTAGAGGAAATTCTAATTAGGTGCATAGCCAAAGCAATCAACCTTGGCGGAATCAATATATAAACCGAAGATACACACAAAACCAACTTAATGATAGATGTCATGCTAATGCATGTCTACCCTTGTAAGTCATTCCTCCTACAGCTTCCCTTCCAGCGCCCAGTATAAGTCAAGTACTCGTTCCAATTCAGAACAATTTGGCGTAGGAGTCCAAATGGTGCTTCCCTTAAAACATGCCTCATAGTCAATATCACTTTGCCAATGTTGTGTGCATGTAGTCCTATATAATCCAGAATGCTTCCAGCTGTGAGCCTTTAACAAGCACACCTGAAGTAGATAGCCCAGAAAAGCCTAAAGTCCCTCCTGAATCCAACTTGATGTTCTTTGACACTAAGGACTTTTGCGTAATCAATAAAGTTACATATGATGCAAAGAGACCATGCACGTAGGTTACAGACAACACAAGGTTTAAAGGAAAATACTTGAATCTAGCACATAAATCTCAATTCAAGCAACACAAGATGATCCTCAAAAGTAGAAGGAAGCAGCTAAGGCATCCAACAAAAAAATTTCTCAAGTGCGAGCATGCAAGGTCCCGCACAAAGCTCCTCCGGAAGTGGCACATGTCCCTCCTTCTGTAGATCAAGCCTTTGTTTTAGCTAAGACTTCTACCTCTGTGCCTGAACAAACAAGAAAAGATGTTTTTGTGCCTCAAATGTATAAGTCACTGGGTATTCCATTTAGCATTGTTTAACATATGAAGAAGATATACATAAATGTCACAATGTGGGATGCATTGACCATTCCTTCTCAGCGTGATTTATTGCATGAGGCTCTGGCTCAACTTCCATGTGATGATCCAACTATTCACAAACCACTTCTGTCAATATCTTCAAGTAGAGGAGAAGCAAGTAATGTTATTATTGCAAAACCCCACCCTTTTATATGTCCTTGATCATAGGTAAACACCTAGTGCATAATTACATGATAGACTCGGGCGCTAGTACTTTTGTTATGCCCAAGAAAATTGGTGATGTCCTAGGTCTTAAGTACAACCCCTTGTCCAAAGGAGTCTTACAATTTGATGGATCAATTATCACTACCTTAGGAGTTATTAAGGATCTTGAGTTAACCCTCCATGCATGTCCAAACCTTACCATAACTCAATATGTGTCTATCATTGACCTGCCTCCTTTGTTTGCCCTATGTTTATCAAGAGAGTTTACTAAAAAAGTGGGTGGTTACTTGTCTTCTGATTGGTCTCATATATTACTCAAGACAAGTATGGTACTTGGTTTACCATACAAGTTGAGCCAATATTTTCCTATCATGTAGAGTCATATGACTCCCATCCCCTCTCCAAGCTAACTACATAATCCAAGAAAGTCAAGAACAAGTTTATGAAGAGCAGCCTATTCATCCTCCTTTACCTGATTTAGTGCTAGATGAGTGGGTGGAAAGGCATCAAAAATTTGATCAATATGCTGAGGAGACTTGGAAGCTTTGAAACTGGGCTTGGTACTTATTGCATCCTTGAAGAAGAAGTTATGTTTCCATGCACGCTTCAAGAAAGATCAAGTTGAACCTGATCTATAGAAGTTATACTTTGATGGTTCCAGAAGTAGAAATGACGCATGCACAGGAGTTGTTCTCATTTCTCCTAAGGATGAGAGGTTATTTTTCGCGCACAAGTTACAGTTCACATGCTCCAACAATGTAACAGAATATGAAGCCTTGGTGCATGACCTTATCATTGTTGAGAAGAAAGGGATTAAGGTGCTGCAGATATTTGGGGATACAAAATTGGTTATTCACTAGGTCACCAAAAAAATGTCAGGAAAAGAATAATCTTCTTAAAGCTTATAAACACAGAGTTTGGGACCTCCTTGAGAGCTTTTATGCTCTAAATTTTCAAGTGATTCCGTGCAAGATGAATAAAGAAGCTGGTCAGATGGCCCCGTTTGGTTCATAGTTCTCCCTTGCTGAGGACTTTATCAAAGAAAACACTCAACACATCAAGATGGTGATAAGACCATCCATTCCCGATAACAACACAAGGTGACAAGTGTTTGAACAGTGATGCAAGATCATCGAGTTCATCCAGAATGAAGTGAGTTCTCATCAAGCATGCAAGCTGACTTGCATGACAACTATGGTGACCAAGTGATTCAACTAAAGACAAACAAGTTTCCTAAAGGGATGGTCACCTTAGAGAAAATGTTTAGCCCTGATGATGAGTTTAAGGGTGAAGAAAAATATATGCGTGCAGTGCAAGAAGATTTCTCCCCAGTCACTGTTGTGCATGGAAAGGAGCTGCTACTTAGTAAAGTTTACGCGCATGATGAAAAATAGGCCTTCATATCTCTCTGTAAAAAATATAGTGATATCTTCTCATGGGAGTATTAAGACCTCGAAGGTTTTTATCCAAGTGTTGCTCAACACTCCATTGACCTTGATCTTGGTATCAATCCCATCAGACAAAAGTAATGACAGATAAATCCAAACATAGATCCCCTCATGAGGAAGGAGTTATCCAAACTCATTGAGGAAAAGATTATTTTTCCCATCAAGTACTCTACCTGGTTTGCAAATCTAGTTTCAGTGTGTAAGAAGAACAATGAAATCAGACTCTGTGTTGATTTCAGAGATTTGAACAAGGCATCATTAAAGGATCATTATCCTTTTCCTTCTATGGAATAGATTCTGCAGACTGTGGCTGGTGCATAGGGGTTCTCAATGTTGGATGGGTATTCAGGCTTCAATCATATTTTGGTCAAGAAAGAGGATCAATTCAAAACAAAATTTACAACTAAGTGGGGAACATATGCATATCATAAGATTCCCTTTGGTCTGTCAAACATAGGCACAACATTTCAACGTGCCATAGATATTGCATTCAAGGGATACATCAATGAGTTCATATTGGTTTACTTTGATTACATTACAATTTTCTCAAAGTAGAGTGTGGATCACATGGCACACCTAGAGAAAGTCTTTGAGAGATGCAGAAAGTTTGGGGTGTCTCTTAACCCCAAGAAGTGAAATTTTGTGTGGTGCAGGGAAATCTTTTGGGCCATGTGGTTTCAAAGGATGGCATCACAATTGATCTTGAGCACGTTTCATCCATCCTAGCTCTTTCCCTATAGGCGCACAAAAAGGCCTTACAGTCCTTCCTTGGTAAGATCAATTTCGTTAGGCACTTCATTCCTAACTTTGTAGGATTGGTTCGGCCCATCACCCTGATGCTCAAGAAGGACATAACCTTCAGATGGATAACAAAAGGAAGAGAGAGATTCAACAAGATCAAGCAAGAAATTACTTGCACGCTAACACTTATCAACCTGTATTACTCTAAGGATTTCATCCTGTATGCTTATGGCACTGATACAAGTGTTGTTGTTGTCCTGACACAAGAAAATGAACAAGGACTGGAACAACCAATGGCTTTCTTTAGTCAAACACTGAAGGATTATGAATTAAAATATAGTCACATGGAGAAATAGGTCTACGCCATCATGTGTGCACTCAAGAAATTCAAGAGCATGCT